>OZ026823.1:10719494-11319494 GCA_964023185.1 Macaria liturata | reverse complement strand
CTACTAGTTTACAAGATGTTATTAAAAATTTATAAAATTGAATCGAATATACACATTCAATCAAATTGATAATACTCAAGTATTTTCTGAATTACAATACAATATATAATCATACACAAAAAATTCAAAAGTTATCCAACAATTCCCACGACCGCTAAACATTTTAACCGACGTTAAAAACAAAGGTCACAGTTCGTCCGATTTCGGTTCAACTTCGCTTGACCGCTTAGAGTTAATCCCTGGTGGACCACAATTTCATAACGTGCGACCACTGCCTCCTATTTCTCAGTTAGAGACTTTATTTAGGTAAAGCAGCTGGGTTTTGTGTAGAAATTTAGTAGATAAAGTTACGTACATACTACGTACGTAAAAAACTACGTAAAAAAAAAAAGGTTAGGTATATGCTAAAATGTGAATTAAATCGTTGATAGTGTCAACAGACTAGTACGAAAATATGGCCAAATTACATTAATTTTATATTATAAAAGGTTTATCAATAATCTTTATCACTCTTCAAGCCGGTTTTTTTGTATATTCATTCATATAAAATCTAGGAATAAAGTAGCTTATGTATCAATCCAAAGCATACTCTATCTATCAAATTTCATCCAGATCGGTTTAGCCGTTTGAGCGTGAAGAAGTACTAAGGACACTTTTGCCTCTATTTAATATTAGTAGAATAATATCGATCAAGAAGCTTTACGAACAAAGCTTCAGTTTCCTGGTCAACCAATTTTTGATTTTCAAACCACCCTAAACTTGTCACCACGCAGTCGCTCCACCTACCTCTATCTGTTAATTCCCAGTTAATTAACTTATTCCACCTGAGCCTGCAGGAGTGAGTCAACAAAGGACTACGTAAATATGAGACAGTGCGAAATCTCGCGCGGAAACCTGCCTGGGCTTGTTTGCTTATATATTGGTTTACTGGGTTATATAGTATTAGGTTTAAAGTAACGTTAATATTAACAATTTATAGGGCTGGCCCTCAATCCGACCGGTTTACGTTAGTATGATTACATTCAATTATTTTTTTCACGCAGGTAATAACTAAACATAGTTTTATACACATATGAATGTCAAAAATCTAAAACATAAGTTATTTTAAAAATCAAAATTTACAAGAGATACGAGTATACATACATTAAAATACATATTCAATAATAAAAATGAACAACATTCATACACTTATCTAACTTATGTACATTTAACTTAAATTTAAAACATCTACATGTTGTTTTCACTCACGTGTAATTCGCGTATGTTGTTTACGCGTTTCGGGTGTAATGACACCCATCAAATTCATCGGGTGAATTACTCGTACACGGGATTGAAAACCGTTTAGTTACATATTGATAAAATGTCTTACGAAAGTTTTAATATTAAAATTCACATTTGGTATGGAATCAAGAACGCTGGCTGCATTCCCACGCTGGATTGCTATTGAAATCCTCTGCGCAAGGAACCAGCCGGTGTTCTTGTCTCCAGTGATGTCGCTTTATCTTTTATTCAACGTATTTTGATATTAATTCGAGAACTAGCAGTATTTCTATTTGTTAACAAACAAATTGCTTAAAACCTTTTACTTCAATCGGACAAATATGGTAAAACGTTTTCCCGAATCCATATTCCATTTTCAAATTGAAAATAAAGGATTTACTAAAAAAGGAAAGCAGAACACTTTTGTTTTTTTTTTTCATTTATTTACTAGACACTCTGTTTTTTACTTTACTGTGTGCTGATAAAATAAAATGTTCACCGGTTTTTGTCATGTTTGTTTCATTTTACCCAAATATCAAACGTTATGATGTCATTGCTATTTATATATTAAATTTTTGTATTTATATTCTACTGATATTTAAACAATAAACCCATACATTAAAGTTTAGACGCAAACGTTTGTTGCTGACTGTAGTATTCGTTTACAATCAAAATTACAGTTAATCGATTGGTGATCTATGTGTCGTAAATAAATCTATACTAAATCGAAATGTTATAAATTTATTCACAACACTTCAAAATGTATTTTTTTACAATATTACTTTCTTACCTTACTTTGTGTCTTTTATGTGAAAAAAATACTCAAAAGATACTTGTCGTAGCACAACACAGGTCTCCACAGACTTAGAGTGACGCGCAGTGATCCAAAGATGTACTTACCTACTAATGCTAGTATAAGTCTTAATATCCAAGACACAAGCGTTTGCCTAGTGTGGGGAATATTTATTTACTTAACTATTTATTGACTGGCCTGTTAGCTTAGTTGGTAGTGGCTCTGCCTTCTAATCTAGAGGCCGCGGGTTCGATTCCCGCCTGACACAAGTATTTATGTAACTTTAAAAAATGTATAATTACTTGTGTTGTGTCTGGTCGTTTGTATGTATAATAAGTATGTATTTACAAAAGAAAAGTATATAAGTATTATATCCGTTATCTAGTACCCACGACACAAGCGTTTGCTTAGTGTGGGGCTAGATGGCGCTGTGTGCAATGTCCCGGAATATTTATTATTTATTATTATTATTAATATATTTAATGAAGTATTAGTACTAGTCTTTCAACTATGTAGAGATACTATATATATACTATATATATAGTTAGAGATACTATATTTTTACACAATAAACGATTATTATATATATTTTAGTATTATCAAATGCTGAAAAAAATTTACAATAACAACTTTACATTGACTGTAAAGAAACTCTTGAATAGATCTTAGTATGTATGATAAAAAAAACTCCCAACGATACCTTTTTACGCTAGTAACAAGAAAAAAACGCCACCGTTCCGAGCTACGCAGAATCTAGTGCTTCATAAATCAAATGTAATTTTTGTGTGCCCCAGAGAAATGAAGTTGCCACTGTATGAGTATGAATAGACCTCTTTGTGTTCTTTCTTTGCTTACAAGTGCGTAAAGTATGAGTGTAATTCACGCTATTCTTTGTATAACGGAACGTATAGAAGCAATTGGTATTTGTGAAGATGTAATTTTCGGAATGGGAAAGAGACTGAACTTGACACATAACACTCCAATTTTTAATCTCCTTCTCTATGAGATTAGTTATTATTTTTAATAAATAAACGGTGGAAATGTGAAGTGTTTTTTTCATCTTAGTCTTAGGGTCAAAAATATTACTTTATGGTCACCACGTGAAAAATTGTGTTACTCACTTAGCTTATTTATGATTGATTTGGTTAAGTATTATTATAATAAAACTGACATAATTATGTGTCTTCGTCATGAATTTTCCCATCAATAGTTTGCATCAGTATAGTTTTTTTCAAAATCATGTCATATCTTTGTCGCCTCGACTCAGCTCTTCGAAATCAATATCCGACATTGCAATAATATTCCCCGACCAATATTCCCACTAAACCCGCTATTAATCGTCGCTGATATTAAACAGGTTAACAACGACAGTCATCAATACAGGCTTTCATTAGTTCCACATTTCACCGCCACGCGGCGCCAGGTGCTTCCAAGTAGCGAACTGAAACAATGGTCTATCGATATTATATTATTAGCAGCGCCACGTGGTGTTACTCGTGCTAAATCAGGTGATAAAAGTAGCTTGTGTATGTCTGTCTTTATACCAAATTTCATCCCAGTCGGTTCATCCGCTTTTTTAAGCGCGTAGAAGCAACAAACTCAACCTTTCCGTTATAATAATTATTTGTGAGATATATTTTTAACCACAATAATATTAAACCTGTAATATCATGTTGGCATTGTCACAAATACGGGTCCATATAGACACTAGACTTGAAAACTTTCATTTCAAAGTCATGACCAAATTTTCTCCAACTACCTACAATTCCTATCAACACTGGCTTCTTCTCAAGGTCAACCCTTCCTAGTGCCTTAAAAATACAAAATTCATCCCCGAAAGCCTTTCACAGGATGCGAAACAGCCTTAGTACAGTTAGCGGGAGCTTTTACACGCGTTGAGCTTTCTGCAAGCAATATCGTTCGGTAGTAACTGTGGCATGCATATTTGAACGAAAGCTGTGGATACCGCGTCGTTTGTAGCTTAGGAGCTTAGATACTTACATGTGAAACTTTTTTGTTATTTTTCCTGTTTAAGTATTTAGAAAGAAATTTAAATCGTTCCAACATTCCATATCTTAAGAAAAAAAGTTAAGTTATATGAAAAAAATACAGTTGCGCCCAAAATGTACTCATGGTATCTAATCAATGTTTTGAATATGAGATTAAAAGAAGTACTTTAAAATCTTTATAAAGTTGCCATCAATATCTCAATTCAATTCAATGTTTTATGGCATTCACATTTTATGTTGCAATTAAATGCTACAGTATGTGCACCCTGTGCTTATAATCTAAGGTATGGTATATGCGAAAACTATGGACTATACTTAACATGTTTTATTTTAATTTTAATTTATCTAAGATCCTTTTATTTTTATATAATTAACATTAGTAAAATTGCGGATTACAATCAATGCTTGCTCCATTGTTTTTTTTTTTGCTCCAATTATGTCATTAAATCAATACCTCTAATATTAAAAAAATGCAATACAAAATCTATTCTCATACATTACTATTGCACTGTTATAGTAACGTATTGTGAGCAAATACAAATACCCACATATTTCTATTAAAAATCAACCAACATTCAACGCAAAGACAACAGTGATTCATCTATATCCGATAGCGTTGCATTTCCTATAGCCCACATCAGACGGGGCGTATAAAAGCCGCATCGAATCCCAATGCAGATTCCATCCGAATGATAGCATGCTGGTCACGCCTCGCGAAATCTGCTACTGCAGAGACAAAAATTAGGGAAGAGCGGGTATTTGTTCGAGATGTTTGGTTCTGTAGAGTTAAGTTATTAAACAAGACTTAGTAATTAATTTATTGTATACATGAAACTTTAAAACGTTTCTTAATATGGAAATAAAATAGTTAGTAGAAAACCATAAAGGAATTGTTCTAACCATGCAGCAAAATATGTAAGAGCTTGTTACTCATTTCTTAGTAAAATTATTACATCTACAATATTCTTTTGTTTTCTACGCTTTCAGTTAGGGTACATGTAGATGTTAAAACATAATGGCATTATCGATTTAAAACTTACAATGAATGGACTTACTATCCGATACAAATATTTTATACATGCGTTTTCTATTAGGGTAAATGTAGTGAATAAAATATAATGGCATTAACTCGAACTTTTATTGGTAAAAATGAGCGAAAATAATCACGACCGACATAATTCAAATCTGCATATTCCTGATTATTTTGGCTCATTTCTCCAATAAAAGTTTAAGTTACCCGCACTATATATGATGTGCGGGTTAAGCACTTGACAAAATAACTCATAATGGCATCATTGATTTAAAACTTACAATAAAATGTACTCACCTACTACCTGATAAAAATTCTCTATATTATGTAAACAGTAAAGCTCGCAAACCACCTGAATCTTATTTTTTTTACCTATGGCTTTTCCGTGTTGTTCTATAATTGGAGTTGTGTTTTTGCTATAAGTTGCTATTTTGTTTTTGTGTTCGTTGAACGACTTTTAAGTTTAAATAAAGGTTTTCTACAAATACCACTGACCCCAAAGCCAAGGAATCAGTCCGCCACCTCCCGCACTACACGCGGCCCATATATTAACGATTCAGCAGCTTTAAATAGAATCGAAAACGTGGCAGGTCCTTCCCAGCCTGCTGCCGGCCACCGAGCAGGTGTCATGTTGTATTCATGTAGTAGCTTAGAGTTTGTGTTACTCTTTAGTTGGTTCTTCTAATTTTCGTTTAAAAATAATGCTTTTTATCAACCTTTACTGTCCCACTGCTCGGCAGAGGTCTCTTAAAAATGATGGTATTTTAAGATTTTAACTTGGATATTAAAATATACGAATATAGTACGTACCTCCTAAGGAAATTTTTATAAGGAATGATAACATTTCAGCGTGGAAAATAGTATTTTCTAATTATTTTAAAATTATAAAAGCTTGAGCCTTAATGTTGACTAAACAGAGCAAAGACATTTCTTCTTGTCATTTATATTACCTACTGATTTCGATTTATGACAATGATAACTCTGACAAAGATTGCCTTATTATCTCTGCCCAAGACAACATCCTTACTCAACCACCACTTCTCACGACATTCAGCATTGACGAATAATCCAAAGAGGAAGGATGAAGAGACCACATTTGCCCGCACACAATGTTTCGAGTAAAGCTTATTGTGTTCAAATTTATTCGTTTTAGACATTGCACGATGCACAAAACTCGCGGGGGTGAAATAAAAATGCAATTTGTCACTTTTATGACTTGTGACTTGGACGTTTTGTGAGGTTTAGTGGCAGTGATTCAAATAAAATGCTAGAAAGAGCTTTTTAGACTTTTTGGGACAATGCAATTTGATGCACGGCACGGGAGGGTCAAAGCAAATTGTTGAAGTGAGGTTAAGTGACAAGTGATATGAGTAATGATCTGCTGATCATACTAATATTCTAGTTAAGTTATGTGTGGAAGTGTAACCTATACTTTTCCTTCTTCAAGTTTAGTTACTTAGTTACACGCTACTTTTTTAAGAGTTACTTATTGCATCGAATCTTTCAATTATAAATACTTTCAATCGAATTTCTCAAGTAAACCTATTTGAATAACGGAGTCTTATGTACAGACGCGTATATGTATATGTAACTACATAAGCCAGTTTATAAGTATACAAGGTCACCTGTAATTAACACACAACCGTTTGAAGGTGATTTTAGTATATCGAATCGAAACCTACAACTGGTGTTCTACAGCTTTAAAATATTACAAAATAAGATCAGTGTTTCAAACAATAAATTAATTGCCTGACGACAAAATACATTTGTGATGTTATATGTATAGATTAGCATTCTATCGTGAATTTCAAGTTTCTACCTAACTTTGTTAGCTTTGACATGATTTAAGAAGGTTATGATGTGGAAGGACCTGGGTGCCCACCACGATTTATCTGTGCAAGATAACTAACCTAACGAATTAATTTTGCGGGGGAGTAACGACCCTCAGCCACGAGGAAATAAGACTCAAAGAGGGAAAAAAGGTTATACATTAGTTACAAGCACCCCTGTAAATGCAGTGTAAGTTCAGAATGCTCGCATTACACCGCTAGGTGGCGCGTGCTGGCTATAAATTGTGGAACGTACGTAGCGCCGTAGGAGCCTGATTTGCATGAAACGATTGCTACTGATGCATTACTTACACTCATGTTTCTGGAGGTAGTCTCACCTTTGTACGTTACTTTGGTACCAAGCAGTTGTGTGCAGTCACTGCTTCTTCTTTTTATCGAATGGGAGTGGCAATCTCTGGTGTCGAGAGCTTATCAAGCCGCCCTAAGGGCTACGCCCCTGACATGGCTTAACGACTGCCGTACTAGACAAACAGCTGAGACCTACAATTTAACGTGTCATCTGAGCCACGGAAGCGCCCAAAATGGAATGCCACTGTTTGGTCACACATCCAAGGACTGATCGCCTCGACCTTTGCTTAACATTGGTAGTCGCATGCGATTGCCTCCGCTAACTGAGCTACGGTCGCTACTAATGTAAGCTAATATCATACCAGTATATACAAGCGAACCTGTCTCTAATGTTCTGTTTGACTTCCTTTCATGCCCAATCGATGAGACAGATCACCGTGGTTTTTAGAATTATTCTAACGCAAGCAAAGATGCTGATATGTATATGTACACCAATTTTGAAGATGAATGCTTAGAAATTACAAGATATAAAACCTATACAAAGGGATGTTGAGTAGAACAGTATATATCTTTTTCCCACTTCTTAGTTACCATCTTCAGCTAGAACTAACTAGTTTATAGTCCATACAATTAATTTCTATTTATATAAAACCATCTACATTATTTACTAGGCAAAACACAATACAAACTAAGATTCCTAACCACTCTTATTAAGTGCTTAATATAACTTACAAAGATAACAAATCGATAAAGACAGTAAGTTAATTGAAATCGAACGATTTATTTTACGATGCCGTCGTAGCGCTGCTACGATATTGCGTAGCACCCTACGAAGCGTAGTACTGCTACGAGTTGAAAGTAGACGATGTTTTATAAATAACTTCTAGTGTAGTAAAACGTAGGTATTTACTACGTTCTCTTATATTCTACTAGACAGCGCAATTCAACAATTCCGTTGGTTATGGGCACATAATCAACATGCATCCTGTGTTTTAAAAACTTCCAGTTTTACTTGGAAAACATTCACATAATTAACAGGATGCTAATTGTAGTAGTACTAACCTAAAAATGAATTAATTTCAATGAGTTATCCGATCCATCGAGGGGTCTCTCTAAGCAAGAAAAACACAAAACCGACACCAATGGCAGCTAGGGGAGGAGGCCTATACCCAGCAGTAGGTTGACAAGGGCTGAAGTTGATGATAATGATGAATGAGTTATACTAACTTATAACACAAGAAAAAAAAGCGAGAGTGAATCGGTTCTTACTGGGTAAGCACGCTCCATCCTAGAGCGTAATGTTTGCTTACCATCAGGAGAATTACGGTCAAGTGCAAACCCATTCCTTTTAAAAAATAATTTGACACATAAATAATTTTACCTCCAATATTAAAAACACAAGGTATGTTAATGTGAAACTTACTATCGAGGGTTAATAGGTACTTATTGGTTTTTAAATATTATAAACATAAGCACATTCTAGCTCTTACAATCAGTTATCCCCTGCCTATGAAACTATGGGAACAAGTGTTTCCCATGGCCCGTTGTATTGATTCCCATTGTTATAGCCCCACTATTTCATTTTTATTGATATTACTAGCTGTTTCGCAATAAACAACTTTTCTGGATGAACTTACTGAAAGATTGATTTATTTTATCACAATGATCTTCAATGACCCAATTTCATAAGCAATGAAATAAATTGAGTTTTATTTGAAATATTTATTTACATTGGATGATATTCATTGTGATTTGTGTATCAAAATAGCACATAGATGAGAAATGTCTTTAACTACCTTGAATCATTAAACAAAGCAGTTTTTTAAATATGTAAACACAAGAAAATTGTTTTAAAATAAGAATATAAATTAATATTTCCAAGACAGGCTATTTCTCAAATATCGACGCACGTACAGATAAAATTCAGTTATAATCACACTGAAATGTGTATTTTAAATTTACTTCTCGACTCATATTAAACCATGTTGCGTGTACTTATTATCTAAATAGTTTTCGTAGGATAGTAGCCTTAGGCATATACAAAATTTACATAAATATAAAAAAACAACATTTCAAACCACAGATAGTTTTAAAAGAAACTCAGCACACTGGCCATACTGTCACTGTGCGGCATTGTTTCCAGAAAGCTGGCAGCATTTCCTCTTTGAATAGATACACTCAAATGATTATATATTTTTCGCTGTCTTTCGCTTTTCACTGGACAATAGATCAGTATCATAAAAATATAAAAAAATGGTAAAATATTGTACAGTTATTTATTTCCTAACCTAAATTTTGGACACAACAGTCAAATATCCTTTTAACAAAACTAAATAATGCAGGAGTGAGTCCAAACTTTAGCAACCAAAAGTTGAGACAGAATGTTGAATAGGTTTAATTTTTCAGTACCACAAACGTGTCAGTGTTGTTTCCACTTGTTTTCTCTCTATTTTACAGTTTTCCCGCCATTTTACAGCGTTTTCGTGGCTGTAAAACATTTTCACATTTCCTCTTTTACTATCTGCTTGAATACAAGCATTGCGAGGTGTTGTCAAATAATTCACCTAGAAAGTAAAATGGTTTTGTGGGCCACTGTTTAAACGAATACTTATATATACACTAAATATATTTGAAACAAGTAGTATAGGTATATGTACTTAAGATTTACAGTCGATCGATTATAGGTATATATTAATGAAACTCGTGATGTTTATCGTGTTTGTCTGTTAAACATTTAGTTATTATACTGTTATTAAATTTAGGTTTCAATCATAACACTTTATGAATTTTGTCCCAGCTGTCCGTGAATTAACAATAGTCGTATAACCATGTCAGAAGCTTTCCTGATCGCTTATATATTACTTTATACCATTCAAAACAATAGTAAAAAAGACAAAATTCTGGGGTTTTTTAATGAAAAAGGAATTAATTAGTCTCGTTTAAAAACCTAACCACTTAAAGCAAGGTACTGTAACAAGAAATTGTAGAGTACCTACTTCTATAATTTTTCGCAGAATAATCAACTTAAACAAAAATAAACTAAAATTTCAAATTATGAAGCGCAAACTTAACAAGGTCCTTGACATAATTTCTTGAAGCATTCTCTTGTGATTGTTTAAAATTGAGCCAAACAATAAAAACAGATTGTCTAGTCGCGACATACACTTGCAACTTTCTTAGTGGAATTGAAAGACGAAATGTAGCGGGCGATAAAAGTTGAAAATGCGTGGGTTGGATACAGTTGGTGACATTTAGTATAGCACGTCAAAACTGCCATTCGATTTTTTTTGCATTTTATGGGTTTGTGTTTGACAACGATTAGCCTAATGAAAATCAGCTGTGAAATCGGAATTGAAGCTGTCTTGCCCAGAAGAAAGTTTTAGATTTTTTCAATACGTTAAAATTCTATGACTGCTTGGGCAACAAAACATAAACTACTTTTGAAATTACCTTTGACAACACTAAAAGTAAGCAAATGAATGCAGTTGCAAATAGAAAATATCTCAGAGATGAATATATTTTTTTATTAATTACTGGTGGACGTGGCTTTGATCTCATTATTTTGGGATAAAAAGTAGCCTATGACACTTCCGAGACCTCATACTATCTATATGCCAAAAATCATGAAGATCCGTCCAGCCGTTTTTGCGTGATATGCGTTTAAATAAACAGACAAACAGATACACAGATGAACAGAGAAACAGCCAACAGATAAAAAATCTATAAATTGTTGGAACGTGCTCTGCTATCAGTTCGAAGTATCTCCAAACATTTTTTTAAATATCTTTAATTTCATGTTCAGGCTTTTGACCCTCTTCAGCTTTATTATATTATGTATAAATATAGATTTGTAATATTTTCCGACTTGCCATATTTAGTGTCCCCCACTACACGTTGTCAAGGGTAATACCTATCCATCCCCGCTAAAGGTCAGTATGACATTTTAGGTATCCTACAAAATGTTCTGCGTAAAAGGTTTATGTCCTAACTAGCTGCTCTTTGTTCCCTATTTTAATACGGCATAAAAGTATTTTACATGTAAATTGTGAATACTAATTACCAGTTTATTCACGAAATTTAAAACGATATTGTCATATGAGCTTAATTTAGCTAGAAACATACAGTTCATAAATGTATTATGTGTGTAGATTTTGTATAAACCATTATATTCATTTCGTTGTATATTTGGTTATTCATATCGACTTGCAGGAACCAGTACATAATTAAACTTAATTGTGAAAATACATTCAATTACTATTACATAGATTTCGTAGAAAAAATAAACGCACACTTGCACACTTAAAATAATAGAATGTATGCACATACAGACATGTATACAGAGGCCAATCTTGTCATATACATAATTTTTAAAAAGCCGTTTCGTCAATCTGTATCTGCCTTAGGGTTAAACATTTTTATATCTGGAGTAGGTATCATTGCGTTTGTGCAAATCAATACAAGACAGATATACAGTCAATATTTTTTTAAACAAAATTCGATCAAGCTTGACCACTACTTGCCTGATGGTAAGCATTAATTTGAGTGTACGATAGACTGTGCCTACCCAGTTGTAACCTTTTAACTGTATTTTTTTTAGATTGAAGATCATTTCATGTTTTTTAGGCATGGAATAAAGGAACAAACTTCACTCTTCTATGTTGAAAGAGACTCAAGTTTTATAACTTATTCCGTAACAAGTGGGTGCGCGCGGCTTCGCTCGCATTAAGAAGTAAAACTTGCATCCCTTATTTCACCTCTTTAAAAGTGGCATTTCCAAAAATCCTTTCTTAACGGATGCCTACATATTAAAATCTACCTTCATTCCAAATTTCAGCCCAATCCGTCGAGTGGTTCGGGCTGTGTGTTGATAGATCACTATATCAGTCAGTCAGTTACCTTTGAGTTTTATATAATATAGATAGATTTAGATTTCACTGAACATTATAATATTAGTGCCAAATATTCGCAAAAAGGGTAATGATGCAACAGTTACGTGAAATGTCCTGATATGATAAGTGTCATTGACATAGGATGATCAGGGTTACTTACGTTTCTGGAAATAGCTTGTAAGTGTATGTATACAGGATTATTTATACTTATATTTTGTTTTTAATCCTATATACATACTTCCTATACACATTTATTTTGTTTATTTGCTATAAAGCAGTAACACTTTTAAAGTCATTGTACGTAATCGCGTTACGCCACAAGACTAACTCTTTATCAATCGTGCTTTATTCAACGCCCAATATATACCTACATTTATTGTATGTTGGTATTGTATTCCACTAAACTGAACATTTGCTAATTTGCTATGAAGCAGTACACTTTTAAAGTCATTGTACATAATCACGTTATGCCACTAGACTAGTTTGTTATTAACCGTGCTCAAATGAATATGAATCACAAACAAAATAACCGTTATAGGTTAGAAAATCTAGTTCTTTTTACATTGAATAAACTGTAGAACAATGTATGTAAGAAAATGGTAATAAATAAATTCATATTTTGTTGTATTGTATTTGTTACAAAAACAACAATAATTATGTCGGTACATTGAAAAAAGAACGTTACAGAAACATTGCCAGAAAAGTCATGTTTCCGATCTACATGACAAAAATGTGGGTATTTCAAAAAAAGATCGTTATATCATTTGTTGAAAAAAAAACTATATTTACGATCTATTCGGTATAGTTTTATAAAATATATAAGATAATACCTACCAAGAAAATTAAAATCAATGATGAAATAATGCAGTAAGATTGCTTTGATAAGTTAGTAGTTGCATCAACCTTTATCCTTTGAGCTGGTTGATGAATTGCTTAGTTTTTGTACCAAACGTCGAATTTTCGACGTTATTTTAAAATTCCGATGCTCCTTTTCCTTATTTACCACTTGAACACTTGAAATAAACACTTTTTTCCACGAAAAATTCAAATAGTAAAATTCAACGAAATTTATGATGTTGCGACGCCCGCACACAAGAAATGAATGAGGTTTGACAGGAGGACGGCGCTACAGGCGCGACATTGACAGTGACATTTGTTCAAAAGTTTTTTTTTGTGTTTTTATTTTCACAGCTATAAAAAGTGTGACGCCTAGTACATACAGAAGTGAGACTACATAGTTAATAAAGAAATCTCGAGCGTGTAACGTCGTCGTAGTATAATCACTGTTTGAACGTTCCATACTTGACTGTAGCGAAGGCTTTTTGAAATAATAGAGGTCCTATAGAACCCAAGGGAATACTTTAAACATGTACGAAATGGAAAAGATACTATTTTAGGCCCGTGCTGTGTACATGTCAATCTGACAAGTTTATTCATAAATAGCTGCTAGTATATTTTGTAAACATCGTTCAAAAGCTACCATCTGCCATTTTGATAAGGTATGCTATACCATAGAGTAGCTTCTTTTGTTGTTTGTTTGTTCTATTGATTGTTATATTGATCCCGGTGGACATAGTGTCAATTATTTAATATCATTATGTATAAACCACTTACCACAATATTTACTGTCATCAACACCATCAGCTCAGTAAATCGCCTTCCAATGCGGTCGGTTGAAACCATAAATAGGTGAAATCCTACTCCCACATATAATTGTTACCATAATAATATCACCGTAATTTCATTAGTAGCCCCCAAAGCCAAGATATTTCTGCCTGGAGCTATGAGAATCGAAGCCTTTTGTGCCTCGAATATATAGCTTTGATAATAATAACAAGATATTGTGGAACTAGACTGCCATTAAGGGACGCGAAATGACTAGAGACGGGATCACTTCCGGACTACAAACTTGTTAATTATTAAATGACTGAGTTATCAAGAGATATATATTTTTTTATCCATTCTAACCATACTAAGGTAAAGAAGAAAATTTTCTTTTAATTGTAGAAACGCTAAACGGATTGATGTACGTACAGTTTTTCAAAAAACTTGTATTATTTTAATAGGAATTTTTATTCATGGGGTCACGTTATTTTGGCTACTATTATAGTCAAGTGCAGACACTTGATACAAAAAAAATATAAAATACTAGCAACAGACATAAAGTTTATTTGATTTTGTTGCTTATTAAGTTTACTGGTTCCATAATCTTATATAGATACTCACCTATTATCATTTAGCTAACGTAAAAGCAAACCTCATTTTACCACATAACCCAGTACATCTACTCACGTTAATCCGGCCAAAGCTGAAATGACCGGAAAATTAATACATTAGTACGTCTCTATAACAAAAAAACAAGCTCTTCAGTTGTCATCGTCCCGTGAACCTCCTCACAAGCGACGCTATTGTCCTCTAAATGTGTACGAATAAAAATATTCCCTTACATTTTTTTACTGATTGCGACGAATAATTGATGAAATGGAATTGTAACTCTTTACAAATACTACGTTGAAAATGCTTACACATTTCATCTTTCTCCCACATAAAGCTTGCTCGTGATTGGTTGCCATTATGCCGCGATGCTAAAAACAGCTGTTTTGTCGCTATTGGTCGATATAGGATTAAGGCCGTAACTTAACCGTGCCGGAGGCGGTTGACCATCTCGTGGAATTATTTATTTGGCTCAGTTATGTTTCTATACTACTAATTGTTCATAGATTCCCCTACATTTTTTACTAACTACGATAAAGCTGAAAACTATGAAAAAAGGCTTAAACACAACAATAGCGCCTGTGGTTTTTGTCGCGGCACGGTTAGCCGGAGTTGGGATTAAAAATAAATCGTTGTTTGGATTTATTTGGGCGTGTAAACTATTTTAAACTCTAGATTAATAAAAATCGAGATTGAAATTGATGTTATTATTTTGCAGGATAGTTTTAATTGTTTTTATTTGTGTTTGAGTTTTTTATGTGTTTAATTAAAGTGAATTTACAGATTATCATTAGAGATAATCTACACTTTTTGCGAAAAAAAAACGGTATCAAATCTAGAACCAAAAATAATCTAAATCTAAAACTCAAGTATTTTACCTTTAAAATATGAAAATCACACACACACATTTTTGCCTGTATAACCTAGGTATAAGATAATGAAAAATGTAGATAAAAACCGAATACATTTTATCATACACGTTTATTATCGCCATTAAGAATGTGACACCCAATGACATATGTAATTACAATATGTACTGTAAGACAAGTCTATTTTGGCAGACTACAATTTTTTTTAACTAGGTATAACAGGTTTACACTTGACCACAGTTTGGCTGATGGTAAGCAAATTTTGCGGCCTAAGATGAAGAGAGCTTACCCAATAAGAACCGGTTCACTCTCGCTTTGCATACTAGTGTATCTGCCAAAATAGCTTTGTAATATTACTAAACACATAATAAACAATTTATCACAGAAAATTTTGATAGTGCTCAAAATTGACCATTATTACTGCGGACGATTGAAAAATGTAATAATTACACTGCGAGTACAATTCTTTATCTTTAAGTAAACCAATGAAACCATGCTTTTTACATGGAATGGATTAGCACTTGACCCTAATTGGCCTGATGGTAAGCAATCATTTCAACCAACTTCTAAAAGATTATATTATTATGTGTGTGATATTATTAGTACAAATAAGTACATAACATTTTATAACAATAAATATTGTCGCTTTAAAAATCACTACATTGTAGTTTGCGGGGAACAAAAAGCTAGTTAGACTTAACTCGGTTTTACTGAGTTTTCTAAAATTTTGTTATGGAAAATCTTTCAAAATAAATTGTACTCGCAATGTAATTGAATATGATATATAAGTCATGTAAATTATTTAGAAACTTAAAAGTGATGAATGTACTTATATATTCAGAATCAATGTGGAGAAATTCTAGAAAATAAGTGTTTTTCAATCTTTATTTCTTGACAGAACATTTTTAAATAATATCATTAACGCCTTACCTTTAACAAATGGGTTGCTTAAAGTTTTTTTTTTCTCTTTTTCACTCAACGTCACAATAAGAGAAAAATAAACCACTTTTAACTTAAGCAGCTGTTTGATCAATAAGGCGTTAAAAGATGTATCTTAAATTAATATTAAACACATACAATTTTGTAAGAAAACAGGATAGTAAAAATCTAGATAATAGCACACAATATAACAACTAAAAACACTTATTTTATAACAATATTATAAAAACACATTCACAAAAATATTTATTAAAAAACAAACGAATTATCTTACGACTAAATTAAATAGTTTTTAGCCTAGCATTTTAATATGTACAATATACATACAACATTTTATTTTATTAATAAAAGTATTGATTTATATTCATCGATTTATTATACTTTAACAATTTGGCACAGTATGTTTGTTCTGTGACTAGGTCAAACAGTTTTTTTCTCCAAAAAAACTGTTAATGAAATAAATAATCGACTAATTCTTTTTCTAGATTTCAATTGCAATCCCAAAACATATTAATCGATACTAAACAATAAAAATAATCTTTATTTCTAATTTAATATCTGTGATTTAAGATTTAATACATTTAATTAACAGCTTTAGCTTTTCAACGACGTGTAAATATATACTTAATTATAATTTAATTTTACATTATATTTAGTGACATAAAACATCGAAATTCAGTGCTTGCTATTTTATAGAATAATTGATTCATATTAATTATATAATATCTATAGTATGTTCATTTCTTGCGTAAGGTATATAACAAATGGATTTTTGACATTGCTATAGTAAAGATGTTTTTATATTTGGCCAATTACAACTGCTGTGACGGTCCAAGGTTTGAATTGTTCCACCACCGGGTGGAACAATTCAAACTGTGTGTTACCGACACTGCATTGCGCTATATTTTTTGTTAGTGTAGGAGTGCATATTTTTTTTGTTTTGTTTAACTATAGGTGGACACCAATAGTATATATAATAAAAAAATCTATATAAGTATGTTATAATTATATGAAACGAGACATCAAATAAAATTGAGTCACTCCAAACCACATTGACAAGAAATTTTATCGTAAACAGTTTCCTAGAAAGTGAAATATCATAAAGTATGTGCTGTATAATTTTCATAACAATTCCTAACAATAGACTGGACTATAATTTGTTTGGAACACACGAACTACACAACAAAAATCACTGCACATCAACGAAACTTAAATTTATTTCAAACTATCGTCATTCGACATCACGACATTTAAACCGTCTTTGATTGGCAGTCAGGCAATAAACAATGAAACTGATACGTCACGCTCGCACAATCTGGCGGTTTGTGGTCAAACAGATCCGTCACAAAGCTCGACTCTCGAGTCACACACACGACATAGATATTGAAACACATAGGGCGACGAAAATCCGACACATGTATATCAATTGCATTGTAATTGCGTGACTCTATTTGCAGTACCGTAAAATGTAGAACAAAATAATGGCTACATAATCAGAAAGATTTATTTACCTCCATTTGAGTCCTCATGATAAACAAGCTAAAACTTTACACATCTTTCTTTTAAAACTTTGTAAAAAGATTTTAATGGTGCTTAGAGTAACAGTGATTCGTTATTTTTCAGTAAGTATATGTAGATACTTTTTTGTAAGCAATTCCCTTACCTAATACCAATAACGAGTAATCACACAGAGGCAGATTATTATATAAAGTAGACAATTTACTATTACGCATGACAACATGACGCACACACTTTTATTTTAAAATTTGTGTGTATATTTAGAAGCCTCCATATTCTTTTATCTGTGACGCCCGATATCAAAGGTATAAATTCTGTTTCGGGAAAGCGCCCCCTAGCTGCTGCATCAAACGCTCGCGACAATCGGATTTTGTGACACAAACTGTCGACTTCTACCTCGGGACACTTTGAACTGCGATTGTGACTGATAATGAAACATAGGGCTTTTTGCTTCTATTCAAACTATATGCAGTTTTAACCTTGACTTAATTAGTAAGTTCGTATAAGTGTCGCCTTGTTTGACTGTGCATTGCCCTGTACACAATTTTATATCGTAATTCATATTGATCTGAAAATTGGGAAAGATTAATAAGTATTAAATTATAACTCAAATAGTAGGTATGTAGACAAAGAACTCGCTTCTAAAAACTAACCTCATAACTTTTGCAGTTATGGAATTGTCTCATCTTTCATCATTGTCTCTCTGTTCATTTGCAAAAACATAAAACTTATGTACTTAGTTTACTGAAAGCGAGTTCTTCATTTATATACCTAGAATTTTAGATAAATTATTTTCTATATTTCTCTGTTTTCTAGTCTCTTACTATACACCTGTCAGTTAGGAAATGCAGTCACCTACTCGATTTCAAAGCAGAAAGACGTAATTCGACTTAATGCTTTTACGGCTACAGTGTTCAGTAAAAAAAGCCCTTAACTGACAAACAACAGTTTGTATAAAATTCCGTATAACAAGTTATCTAGTGTTACAAGTTTTACGCCCATCCAGTCCGCTTAAATTCAATTTGCCTGTCGCCCAACGGAACGTGAAAGCATCAGCTTTTTTACAATAAAGATATTGAACAAACACATTTTTACAAACTTCTCGGGCTTGTTTGTTCAAAGAAGTGAATACGCTTCATTGAATGTGTAGGATTTAGATCAGTTTTATGTGTTTTTAAAAGGAAGCTAGATAGATAACACTTTATTAAAACCCCAAAAAACAATACAAAAAAACAATTAAACACACAAAACTCAAAATTAGTGTGCTGATTGGCGACCTTATCACTCTAAACGATCTCTTCCAGGTAACCAATCTGGCAAGAATCAGGGTGAAAGGTGATTTTAACAATAATTGGAATGGATTTCAAGATATGATCATATATTTATATTGGAATCCAAAAAGACTCAACTTTTTTTAATATTACAGTCAAAGGTTGTCGGTTGGATACACGTACAAACGACATCATAGTGTAGGAGTCGTAGAAAATTTCTTCGGAAATGGAAGTGGCTCACAATACAAGATGACGAAACACACCGCTGGGTACTTAGACCACTTACCGAAAAGGTAAACTATTATTACTGGTTTTCAACGCAAAGTATTTGATTAAATAGCAATGTCTAAATCCAATACATACCAATTAACATATTAATTAAACTTATCGTACTATACATTCATCATTTTGACATAATTATAAAGTTTTGCATTCCTACCTAAATTAGTTATAATCCAACAATTTGCAATCAAATTTTAGGACAATGACTTGAATGAATGGGTACTGAAAATGCTTAATAGATTTAATATAAACAAACCATGTGTTAGGGTATGATGTTTTACCCATATTTGATTGAATAAATGTTTATTAATTCATTTTGTCACAATAAAAACTAGCAAATAAAATGAAACATACAATTATTTTCCCAAGAACATATCGCTATAATTTAATAAAAGAAACTTGAAATTACATATTATATGGTGGCATAGTAAAAAAAACCTTTTGCTAAACAATACTGGCTGTTTCAGATTAATTAATGACAAAGATGATTTCTTACAACATTCAAGGTGACGAAAATATTCTTATTTATCTTCTACCTACCTAATATGGCACAAACATGAAGGTCCATTTAAAAAAAAATAACATCATTCAAAAACATACAACGTTTTAATCGGCGAAACAAAATATATGTTGTATTATTAATCAAATATCAAATGAGTCCTTACATTTTGCAATGTAATATTAAACAATACCTTACAGCATAAGAAAAGGGTTGACGGAATTGAAATAAAAATGAAAGATCCTTCACACTTATTCCTCGCTACTTAGAGCTAACTTAAATGAGCTTACTTGCTACGTCACTCAAGGCACCGTATTTAGACAATATATGTACCACCGCCAGGGACGCGCCCGTCAGCCAACCATTCCTCGCCGTCACTGAGCAGCCTGCGGACAAACAGAATAAAGATAAATAAATACATATTTAAAGATACGTACATGTAAATCTATACTTACATTATGTGTATAATAAAGCTGAAAAGCGTCGATAGTCTGAACATTAAAAATATTTAAAAAAATGCTTGGAGATACTTCGAATTGAAAGCAGAATACGTTCCAGCAATTTCTTTAAATTTTGTCTATTATTCTGTGTCTCTGTTTGTCTGCCTATTTAAACGCTCATCGCGTAAAAACAGGTAAACGGATCATTATGATTCTATATATAGTTAGTAGTTAGAGGTCTTAGGAGTGTCATAGGCTACTTTTTATCCTAAAATAATGCGAGCGAAGCCACAGGTGCCCACTAGTATAAAATAAAGATAAAGCATATGTAAGTATTTAAAGATACTATAAAGTAAGTTCGTGTGAGAGTAATCTCTCGTGTCGAAAGTTTCCAAACCACCTTAAGAGTCTCAAAATTTTTTTTACTGCCTATTTTAACAAACGAGTAAAATGGACAGACTCGTAACTGTAATAACTAGTTCAAGTTCATATTTCATTGAATAAATGAATAAATAAAATAACTGTTGGATCTATGATACTTTTGTGTATGTAGTCTTTACTTTTACAGTTGACCAATGATCAAACAGTAAGTTGTCAAATATCAGAGAGAAACAGATCAATTAATAAATTCGTGTGTTCTGTTCTGGTTTACCGGGGTTACCAGTAAGACGATTATTCATTGCCTGTTATTTCCCAGTGTTGCGTAAGTACAGGCAGCTGTGTTAAATAAAAATATTTAACACAGCTGCCTTAAGTAATCCTTTATTATTTTCTCCGCATTTCTAAGTTAACGTTGCCCAACCTTTTTGAGACAGGAAACCATCAAGAAAACATTCGGCTAAAAATAACGGATCCCTTTGAAAACAATCTGCCTTTGCTTTCTTTTGAAAGAGGAAAATATCTTGTAAAGTATGCAATATATAGTTGGACAGTCGGGCCATATGTTGATCCTTGGAATGCTTTTGTCATCAGATGGGTCGATGCCGGGCAAGGAGTTTTTAAAATTTGGGAGCTTTGGAATGATGTTTGATGATTGTATTTATGCGTGCTGTAACTATTAAGTAGGTTCAAATGTAAAATAGTATGTTGTTATTGGCATTTTAAACTTTTATTTTAATTAATGATCAAATAGATACTCGTACTGACCTTGTTACTGTCACAAACAGTAAAGCAAATTACCATTGACTGACTGATTGATGACTGGCCTGTTAGCTTAGTTGGTAGTGGCTCTGCCTTCTAATCTAGAGGTCGCGGGTTCGATTCCCGCATGACACAAGTATTTATGTACTTTTAAAAAAAATATATAATTACTTGTGTTGAGTCTGGTCGTTTGTATGTATAATAAGTATGTATTTACAAAAGAAAAGTATATAAGTATTATATCCGTTATCTAGTACCCACGACACATGCGTTTGCTTAGTGTGGGGCTAGATGGCGCTGTGTGCAATGTCCCGGAATATTTATTATTATTATTATTATTACCATTGCGTTTGAATTTGCCTATTGATTAATTAGTTATTTTTCTTAACTACTTTAACATTGTTTTTAAATGTCTTTAGAAACATTTTTTTTTATATTTCATAAAGCGGATTAATAAAAATTTATATTTTTATACTTCCAAAGTCAATCTAATAATTTTCCTAGCTCCTCGCTAGCGTGGCTCAGCAAGCCAGCCTGACAAATGACAAGCATGAGCGCGCAATTTTAATCAGTTGGGATACAGATTTTATGGCAAGCCATGTACTATTACCTACTACCAACATATCATGCGTTTACTGTATTTTTTTACTAGGGATGCCCCACGACGTTATGGGTTTTAATGTGGGATGAAAAGTGGACTAGGAGAGCCAATCCAAGATCTATCTCCGTAAAAAGAATTATACACAGCCTCACAAACTTTCTTTTTTTTGTATTATTAGCGATATTATGTTGATAGGGCTCACGGTTGACAACAAACGTTTAACCATGTCAGTCTACTGAGTTGACGTAGCAATCTCATTTTACTAGGAAAAAAAATGACATTATAACCGCTATTTAATAGGAACCGAGATTATGTCAAGCGATTTTGCTTTGTGGTCTGAGTTTCCCTTCGATCGCTGTTTCTGACAATTTTGGTCGTATTTACTGTTTGATATACAAACACTGACCAACCACAACTCATACAAAGACGTACAAATAAATCCCTCAATACTCCAATAACTACTATATTTTAGTCTCTATCAGTTCTATCATGTATTTGTGTGTTTGTAAGCAAAGCAATCAATCATATAAACTAGAATTCCAAACGGAGCGCAAATCCGAAGCTCAGTTTAGTTCAGTGAAGAGCCAAACATCACAAATCGTGTGTAGTGTTAGCACGGAGCACGGAATTAATGGACCTGTTGTTGAGTTTACAGGAAAATACAAGTAAATAAAATTATCGATAAAACAGGAAAAAAATTAATCTGTATTTTTTTAAATGGCCTACTTTTCATTTAAACTTTGTGTCTACTATTGACATATAATAACAAAAACTAAAACATAACACAAACGGGACAAATGCAAACTCGTGGCTCCGCAAAGTTGATTCGAAATAAAAAATAGCCTATGACACTACAACAATCCTAAGCTTGACGTCAAAAACAACCATTATCTACAAACTATCTTTAAAAAAATTCGCCATTATTTGTAAGTAATAATGGTATGACTTAAAATGGATGTTTCCTATTAAATCAAATATCCGTTTATCACGCTGTTAGGTTATGAGAATAACTTCATTATTTTTTGACACGAAATAGGCTTAAATTTGACTATAGCCTGCCTGATATGCAGGTAGTAGTAGGTCAATAGGCAGCTGCTTTTATTCAAACAATGAAACACAAAGCGTGCTATCACTTTAAAACTAGGGTTCATCGTGGCCTAGCAGTAATCCCACCCTTGCCTCTAACTCTAAGAAGCCTCAAGCATCAAGCACTGTTAGGTAATCTGCTGAAGTCTCAATCTCACTTGCGCGAACTATTTGAGTTCGACCAATTAAACTCAACTAGGGCTGCCTAGGATTGAAGAGATTCCAAGTTTAGAAGTGGCGGCTTGCTAGCTTTTATACTGTTTAGAGGTGATAGTCAAATCTTAGGCTCTTTGACAATGCGAAAAATAAAGTGTCAATTGCTGACATCAGTATATATTATGAGTGTAAAAGTAATTATTTATTACCGTTAGTTGAAAATAATAATTAATAAATGAAAAAAATCCATAAATTAAAATGCATATTTTTAAACGCTTGTCACGTGACATAAAACGCTACTGATTGGTCGAGTTTATAATGACGTCACTAGCTTGTAAACATTGTTTGCCTACATGTGTATTATTATATTTCGAAACATATTTGATAAGATTTCATTATTTTGTGTGATTTGTTTGCGAAATTTTACAAATTCCATCAAGAACTTTTACCATGGACCAAAATAGGCAAAAGTTTTCGCAACATGTGTTTGAGTAACGAAATTCTTAATTCATGAAATACTAAAATACTTCACTACAAGACTTTATTTTCAGGAAGGTCATCATAGGCAAGTAAAAGTAAGTATATATCTGTGTGAGAGTGGCAAAATAAGGCAGTGAAATTTTCTAAATAGTGACCTTAGTGACCTTTGACGTGGGCACTATACTATCCACTACAACCGGGATTTGCGTGTCACGTATTAAGCAACACATTCAAAAACTAACCGCATCGACAATCGAATAATTGTGATAATCCCGTACGAATACCTCCTCAAACTATGCTACGTGCAAGTAAATCGATACTTCAGAACTCTTCGTGCAAGCCCTACGCGTATTTAGTGAAGCTTATAGTGATGCGACTTGGTAGTTTGGTAACTCGGGAGTAAATAGCTCGACTTGACTCGAGCCGTTTATTACCTCCTACGAACAATACTTACTATAGAAACGTAACTGAGATAAAAAACTAATTCCATGAGATGGTCAATCGCCACCACCGTGGTTAGTGTAGCCCTCCAACTACAATCACGCATTTGGCAGCGTTTCCGGTATAACCGTATATCCAGAATCGTAACTAATCATGAGTAAGCTTTGTGTGCGAGCGGTGAGTGATAGAAAGATGAAATGTATCATCATTTTTGACACGATATTTGCAAGGAGTTACATTTCCGTAGTATCAATAATTCATAGTACATTCCTAGAAATGAGTGGAGGGTGAAACGAACTGCAACTTCATTCGAGCTTATTAATTAACTAAGGTGACCTTTTAACTGTGCATTGTGAGGCGGTTAGCTCTTAGAAGTGTAGAAACTTTGGAATTATTTCTATTTGAGTGTGGGTTTCTAACTTCGAGTAGGGTAGGTAGATAATTTTGAGAGAGTTGTAGAGTTAATTAAGTTATTATTCAGAAACTTTTTTTCTTATAATATATATTGTGTATGCTACTTGTGCAGTTATTTCAAATCATGCTCGCACTAAATGAATCAAGAGAGAGATTTTAAATCAAACCTGTTTATTGAAACACTCATCACGCAAAAACGGCTGAACGAATCGTCATGATTTTTGTATGTAGGTAGCATGAGGTCCTAAGAGTGTCCTAAGCTACTTTTTATCCTTAAACAATGCGAGCGAAGCCGCGGGCGCCCACTAGTACTATATAAGATCTCACATCACTTTTTGTATCCCAACCACAAACATATTCCGGCAACCTTTTTTTTTTTTTTTTTTTTTTTTTGCCCAGGAAAACCTATTACAGGTACCACCCTAAAACCCCGGGGAGGGCGGATGGTTATGTGGGAGTCTCCGCCCCACTCCATAAGGGCGGCATACCCACTAAAAACCTGGGGTGTTCCACCTCCGCATCGTTGGCCCAGGGCCACGAGAGCGCGATGCAAACATCCGCAGCCCTGGTGATGCTGGCCCGGCATCGGGCCCCGCCTCGGGGAGCTTCAGCTCAACCCTCAATGGACGACGTGTCGGAACACGGGACACGTCGTGCATCCTGTGGGGACTCATTCTAGGGCAACAGGTTCCCCGACCTGCCACCCAGAACCCCCAGGAATCAGGCAGTCGCACGCCAAAGCGGCCGCCCTCCTCCAATGCGCCCTCTGCGCACGGAGTTCGGTTCCCGTGTCGCCGCTACTCGGCCGGTACACCGAACTCCTCTCGCCTCTCGGCGACCACCTCGGGTGCTCTGAACGAGCACCCAGCTCCGCCTGCACCGCGAGGTGCGGCGAGCTCCACGCCCCAGGCCCTACACCAGCCCTCTCCAAGGAGAGGTATAGGCGAGGGCCCCCACTCGATCGGACATTTGGACACAGGCTAGCAAGATCCACCGGACTGTGGAAGTTACTAACCTGTGGACGGGGTGCACCAGGCCTCCCCAACTAACCCCAAATCCCCATATGGAGAGATGAAATTAGTTGGGCTTACCCAACGTGAAGGTAGTCCGATCCACGCACCCCATTCCGGCAACCTAAGCTAGCTAAGTACAACCCAAGTAACATAGTTAAGCAAAAAGAGAACCAAGTTACCAACTAAGTTGTGAGGGTACTTGTTTATCTGTGCCCGGACCTAATATATACAAGTTTGGGTTGAAACTGTCCCTTTGAAATCAGTTTGGTTTAAAATACATAATAGTTATATACTTATACATAGTTTTGGAACAGAAATAAACATGGTAGTATTTAGTAGTAATATATCTAGCTCATCGTGAACTCAGAATTTTCAGAGGCTTCTCTTTCTTGGAAACTCTCATTCATTTGCTGACCTGTTTGTTTTGCTTACATGCTGCTGCGGAGCGACGGATCATCGTGATTTTTAGTATGCTAATGATATAGAATCCAGAGAGTAACTATGGATAATTGTTATTCTGAAACAAAGTAAAGATCTAAATCCATTTATATTGTATAAATGACATTTTGATTTGTATAATTTTGTACTGAATTGACTATCATAAGTGCACTTTTATGTACGTACATTGATAACTATAGTATTTTTAATCATGGTTTTTATAAAGTTATAATTTTGAAAAATGTAATTATTTATTTTATTGGACGTGTAAATAGGCTTTACGAAAATAAATGAATATGAAATAAATAAAATGAGGTGAGCAAACCTGCTGCCGTCTTCTAGTAATCAATAAATGAATCTTGATATCAAATATCACGATAACCTGTCGCTTCGTAGCAGCGTGAAAAAATATCAAACATGGACAAACTAACAAGTCAAATTTATTTTAAACATTTTTACTTTGATGTAAATGCAAAATAAGTAAAATGAGTTCGCATGAATTTTATATTAGCGTATGATATTTATACCGTATTGATTTTATATTCTTTGGCCTCACTCGTATCAAATTCCCACGGTTGATTACCGCTCAAACATACTGCAAGCCCGGATTCCTTTGATGTGCTCCAATTTGTTCTCAGTTCGTAGAAACACGCATGAATTTAAAGATAAATAAAAGATATATTTTGTACCATATGGAAAGAGTTCTTAGAAACCTAGGTTGGAATGCTAAAGGGCGTTTAAACCTATAACAAAGTGATGTGAAACATTTTACTCGTAGTTATTAAGTTATACTACATAAAATGCTATGAAATATTTTATTTGTAATTATTATATACTAGCTGTCCCGGCAGACTTCGTACTGCGACCTAAACTTTTGTATAATTATTTATTTATTTTTTTACTTTTAAACCTTCCCTAGATCTCCACGAACATTTTAAGACTAAGATAAGATAAATCCGTTCAGCCGTTCTCGAGTTTGAATCAGACTAACGAACAACAATTCATTTTTATTTATAAAGATTATGTTGTAAAATTGACGTCAAATAGAAAAAAAATATATAACCTACAAATGCTTTAAGAAGTTCTAATTACACTTAATACTCACATACCTAAAGCACACATCTAGTGATTTATAAAAAATAACGTATGTAGATGATCGTAGACCCAGACTTTTTTTTGTGAAGGTGGGCTTTGCCCGCGTTGTTTCAGGAAAAAATAGTTTAAATGATAACACTTGCACTATCATATGCTATCACCATATCAAACATCACGATGATGCGTTTATTTCAATAAAGAAGAAAAAAACGAACAAACATACCTTGCCTTATATAAAACAGTACACCGCTCGACCGAAGTAAGTCCTCTAATAATAAGATTTCAGTACGAAAAGATGTTTGTTTTCACTACAAAACGTCGTTCCACGAAACGCGAATCAATTTCCGAAAGATTTCCGTAATATCCTGTAGGTGCTCGATACGGAGAATAACAAGGAAAATAAGAATAAAAACAACATCGTAAAAAACCAGATGCCTCATGCCTCGAAAGTATTACGAATCCTTAATCTTATTTCAAATTTTTATATCTTTTCTCTTAACAATGAAATGCGTGTTTTTACTGGCGGAATGGCGGTGCGGATTAATTGAATCGGATAATTGATATCTTGGAAATGCTAAAGCATACTAATTCAACTTTTTTTAGTGGTTTAATACTTAGCTTTGCTTAGTTAGAGAGTTTAGGTTTATATTAATATTCTATGTTTAGATACTAGAATATACCATCCTTTTTTAATTAATATGGGTTTGCACCTGGCTATAGTTTGCCTGATGGCAAGCAAAGGCTATGGCCTAGGATGAAGCGTGCTTAGCCGATATGAACCGATTCTTATATGGACTTTTTGCTTATCTTTTTCTTTATTTCTCCTCTTGGCTCTCAAAGTTCAATGTATCTAAGGCTTTTCTTTTCTTTTTTACATCAATTTAATTAATGTTTCCGGCTATTTGTCATGGAAGGGTTGCCATTAAGCCTTGTCAGAAGCTTCTAGCGTGGTTTGACAACATTAACGCATATTTAACAAAATCTCATTCGATCTTGCTTACTACACGTACATCAATGTAATCCCAGTATTGTGCTTTCTAGATATAATCTTCATATTCCCTTACCCTAGTTGGTTAGCGATTTATCTGTGTGTCTCGGCCTAACACCTAACAAGCTCGAGTCGATAGTATATAGCATAGTTATAGGCTCAGGGGTAGGATTACAGTCTAGATTGCTGGCTTGCACTAGAATTGGTTTGAATCTTGCTGGGGGTGATTAGTTTAGTTCGATCTTTGAAGCTTTTAGACTGATTGGCATCGTATTTTATGTGTTTCGAAAGATGTAAAGCCATGTCAGGGGTCGTAAGGGTGGTTTGAAAACTCTCGATAAGATAATTGGAAGTCTTTAGAAATTTCAAAGCATAATTTATGTAAATTTGTATTAAATTTATTAAAAAAAAGTTTTATATTTCAAGTTTTATTACTATGATGTCTACAAAGCTGTCTATGTGATTGGTTTTATAAAGGCAAGGTTTGTTTGAAAACCTTAAATTTTAAGCATCATTCCTTACTCAATTTCTATTACTTTTTAAATCTCACTATACAACAGTTTGTATAAAATTATCTTTGTAACACGTTCATTGAGTGTTAGTCATGTATAAGTCTCACCTGAAGCAGTAAACATAGACAGATGAGGCGATCGAGCCACCATGATAGTCGCATTGGCGGTCCTCACGAATGGGGGCCAAGTGGGTTGCGTGGCCTCGCAGCGGAGGCCCAGGTATCCCTTCGGAGAGGCCACACGCACGCGCAGGGCCCTCCAACTGCTGCGAAGGCCTCGCTCGTTGGCCGCCGAGACTTGCGTGTTGTTGACCAACCACGGCTCCGTCTAGGAGAAAAGAAAAAAAAAGTTAGGAGCCTGAAGAGTGTGGCTCAGCGGTTCCTGTGTCTGCTTTTCATCTAGACGCTCCCTGGTTCAAATCTCTACACCAATGTCTTGTAATTTAAACTAAGTGTGGATTTCCACTCGCTTAGCGGTGAAGGAAAACATCGTGAGAAAACCGACATGTTTAAGGATCACAATAATATCCGAGGACATGTGTCTTCCATGGAAGAACTTGGGCGCCCAGCTCTCCTAACGTATTATTTCTGCGAGGGAGTCACGACCCTCATTCATGAGGAAATACGACACAAGAGAAAAGTTAATATTATGATACCTAATGGGAGTATAAAGAGATCAAAGAATTGGCTGAAGATCAGGAAAGATGGCATAACGTAATGGCAATCCACAGAAAAAGTCCTTGCTTTAAATTTTGATTGAATGATATTTTATGTTAATTAGTAAAGGTTTATGGTAACTCTGTATAAGGACCACAAATAATGGGCAACAGAAAAATAAACTTATAGTTATTAATTTCGCTATTCATGCCATTCTGTTTTCGTTTAACAAAATCTATGATTCCCGAAAACATCAAGTGTGTCAGCTATTTATATTTGAACACCTATTCAAGAACTTCAGACAATAATCAGACATTGAATAGCCTCAAATATGAATAAAATACGAAATTTTGTTCGCAATATCACTTGTTGAAACGTATTACACTTACTTTTCTATAAAAAGAGAATGAGCTAAAATTTGTCTTCTACTCGAAAGAGTAAATCTAAAAGGATTAGGTTTACGCCAGCTCCAAATCAGCTCGAAATTTTACGTCAGCGAAATATGATCTACCTGAGAATATCAATATTTTAATATCCATAAAATCTGAAGTTCTCGAAAGCTCAAATTTATAGTCCAAATTTTACTATGGAGCGTGTAAATTTATGAGCGTAGAGTAAATATTTGGGCTGCCGATAAATTGAATGCCTATTGAATGCGTTATTTACTTGACAGATTGGCGAATAATAAAGCCCCGCGATAGAACACGAAGTTTTTGATTGGTTACCTGTTCCACACGCATTCAATGTTATTATATATGGATGTGACATACTCTAATCGAAAATTATAGCACGCTATACAGAACTGATGGGAATTCTAGTTGATTATCGCAATATCAGCTGAACTAAGCTATGTATACAGTTTTACTGGTAACTAAAGCAAAACCTATTTAAGACGGTATTGGTACAAATTTTGGAAAATCGCAAAAAAGACAGTAGTAGACACTTAATAGGATAGCTGTTTCCAAAAATCGCAGAACTAGGATGTTCTGCTGTGTAAATTTCGACGTTCTAAAGGCCGCTCTTAAAAGATTATGACGTGTTAGTTTACTGCCCCATATAGTCATAGTCATTTATTCATATCAGATATTTGATACACGTCACAGAAATACAAGTAAAAAATAATCAACTAAAATAATAGTACAATAAAATACAATAATTATTGCAAAACAAAAAATATTAAATTAAATTATTGTACAATTCAATTCTAAAAAATTCGTACTACATAGATAGTAGAGGGTAAATTTACATAAAAGTACATTTGTTATATGTATTTTATACCACCTTCATTTTCATGAAGTCATCAAAATTATAAAATGCCTGCTTGATAAGCCAACACTTTAGTTTTCTTTTATAGATAGATCTGGAGGGCGCGTCCCTTATCTCAAGCGGCAGTCGGTTGTAGACGTGCGGCGATAGATGGCCCAATGTCCGACTGATGTATAAATAATAGACAATAAAACCAACTAACCCTCTCAGGTTTCCCATCAATATACCACATGATGTTGGCGGGTGGCATGGCAGGCGCGGTGGTGCAGTTCAGCAGGACATCCTCCCCGAACTGCACGCTGCCCGGCACGCCCAGGATCGAGGGGTCTTCTTTCAGGACCACTGTGAACAAAATATAGGGGTAAATATTATTTTAATGAAGGAGATTATCACTTCTTTCCAAGGACATGTGTCTTCCGCGGAAGTATCTGGGCGCCCACTACGGTGTATCTGCCCAAGAGAGATTCCGTGACGATGAATACTGCGGGAGAGTTACGATCCTTGGTCATGAAGAAATATGACTCAAAGAAAGAGATCAAATTATTATACTGTTATAATATTAAAATTTTCCTCCTTTTTTGAAAACGTCGCGTAGGTTCTATGGCGTCGGTTAGAAATTAGATGCTAAACGCTGTATGAGTAATTAACTCTCATGTTACAAGTAGAAATAGAACATTCTTGCGTGTATCTATTTGTACATAAGTCTATTTTCTGTGACATAAGTTACTATACGTGTAAATCTACTCATTTTCAGAACATCGAGCTATCTAACAATCTCCAAGTATTATCCGAGAAAGTGACAAACAAACTACCGAGACTATTTATACCAACGTTATTAGTTTTCTTTGTCGTGAGTTCGACTCGACATATCCCTACATGTCTTATACAAAACTCGTGTAATAAGATATATACAGGGTGACTTTTAAGATACGTTATAATTATAACATGTCTCTTGTACACATAATATCTTTGTCGACAGAATAAAAATAAAAATCAAAGTGTAATTGCACTTCACGTATTTAGCAAGGCTTCAAATTACATAAAAATATAAAGGCCAAAGGTTAGGCCATATTGTTTGTTTTATTATCTGCACGGGAACTTTGTTTGATAATATGCATGATAATATCATTTTTTTTAACCTAACGGTGAATTAAAGCTATCTCGTTGGAGCGCCAGTTTCATTCCATTAGGCACAAGAATGCTCCACCTTGTGCCAGAGGACACTCTGGCACTATTTAGTGTAAAAAAAGCTATTACGAGTACGAAGACAGTATTTGCGCTATTTGTAGATACTCTTTCCATCCCCTTCACGAAGGAAGCGTTGAAATTTTTACATTATAAAATACCATAAGTGACACCTCACTCTGTATAAATGTTTACCGCCAGGTGAAATGGTAGTGAAACGCAAACGTATCTGCTGGCAAATAACATTTGTAAGTAAACAACTATCAGCGTGACATAGGAAATGGAATACATTTGTGCAGAAGGAAAACTCGGAGTAAAACGCGCTACTTAACAGGACTCTTTGTTTTTTAACACTAATATATTAGGAATCTTGATTGATTATGTTCGATGTCTTCACCTTTTTTGCAATGAGAACTGTGATATTATACACATTATTTACATGTCATTATGCTCAAGCTTCGTAACCACAGATTTGATCGATTTTCACTGATGCCTGATTTACACTTTTGTTTCTTTAGTATAATTGTGTTGCATACTACGCGTATACAAATTGAGGAAAAGGAAATTGTGTTCCAAATTCACACATATTATTTGGAAAACCTACTCAGCTGTCAAAATGTCGTTGAATATAAAATGATTCATATCTATCATATTATCATAAAGAAGGTTCTATTTAAATATTATTTCGACAGATTTAATTCACGTGCAATTCCACTTCATTTCTCCAAATAACCAATCAAACTCCTCTATTCCGGCTAACAAAACTTCGCCATCTGTCCCTAATTAATCTATTAGCACGAAAATTAAGTTAGAACAGTATTATTCAGGTCGGGCCATTCGCAGTCAACTGTGTAACTGATAACAGACTCACATCAACTACTTGCCTGCTAGATACCATGGGGAATGAAGGCTGTTGATTGCTCGTGAGGTTTGGTTGGAGAAACACTACGCACCAGGTAAAAAGTCAGTATAAAATGATGGGCTAGTAGGTACATAGGTATATCAGTTGCAATAAATGCTTCTAGTTAGTTTGATTTTTGACTGTTTCTTTCAATTAAGTAATATTGTTGAGAGTTCAACAATCAAATAACTAACAATTTGTATATATGTTTCTCCTCCTTTTGTTTTTTTTTAGTGATTTCACTAGGTTTAAGATTTTTGTTTTACATATAAGCCCTTTTAAATAATGAATGGAATAAAATATATAAAACTAGTTAAAGTATTCCCAAAATTAACTCAAACTAACTAGTAGAACCGAAATAGGCTTTCATTTACATAGACAGCAGCCTTACTGTTGTCAAACACAAGATTTATTTATTCTGGAGTTAAAAGCTCTCGGAACCAGTTATCAGAAACCAAGACAAAAGATATAGAAACCATCTTGTTTACTGATAAAAGGTTCCGAGAGCCTTAAGAGCGTCAATAAGATTTAATCTGAGTTTATTAGAAGTTACTTGCAGTTAAGAGTTAGTTCGCAACGAGGTCATCTCTGTAAATGTGTGATGAAGTTATCTAGGTTTTGGCAGACACAAGTCTAGGCTATACGCTCCCTGAATACGGAATCAGCTGCTATCTCAGAAATAACCCTAACAAGATGAATCTGTGAACGGACGAAATCGTAACTAAACAAAACCCAACAAGAGTTTGTATAAAAAGTTAATAAGTGCTGCCGTCAGTCTTGTGAAAACTTTTCTTGTATGGACTCTAATTTCAGTTCTTTCGTTTGGTATTACCCTACAATGTAAGTTTATGTGGGCGATGCCGCTCAATTTACGCAACTGAAGATTAAACTGAAAGTAGAATCAGATAGCTCAGGACATTTTGTTAGGATACAAAGTCTGTTAAATTTTTATTGTTGGATTTGATCAGATTGAACTTAAAGACTTGTTAATATTAAAAAGTATTTTTTTAACAAGGAAAGGGTTTGCGGTTTTCCGTTATTCACTTGATGGTGAGCAAGCATTACGGTCTGGGATGAGCAAAGGTTTTGATTAGATTAGGTCTAGATTATTTATATATGTGATTTGTACAAGTATTTAACTTTTGACGTAGATACTCAAATATATTCAAAAATTTTTTGCGTTCAATATAAATCTTAACAACCGTTTAACTAGCTGTCTCTGGTTATTTCACCGTATTTATCCAGAAAATGATGTAATTTTTAACAAATGTGCGTTTGTTTTATCTAATCTCGTCTGTACATCAATATAGACCAAATCTTATGTGATATACATGCCGTCCTATAGCTTTCTATATCTATAGTATAAATAAGTAAGAAACTCACCAGCAACAGTCAAATTCTTGGTCTGCTTGACGACAGCAAACCTGGGTCCTTCAGTGGACACCTCGCAGGTAAAGGATGCTCTTGCATTATAAGTCTGCGGGAGTCGCACGGTGATGGAACAGCTGTGCTGGTTGCAGGAGCCAGTCACTCCGCCGCCTATCGAGGTGTTGAAGGTGCGGGTAGTTGGCTGGAGGAAGAAAAAAGGAATTTAAAAAAAAGTTCACGGACAGATAGTTTGGTCCGGATAATGGATGTTGGGCATTTTCAATGCTGGTTTACTCTAACTGAAGTTTTTTTGCTAGATGGGTTCACGCTTGGCTTTTATTCGCCAATGATATAGACTTATACTTGACCAGTCTTGTACATCCTCAAACTTGATGATGCTATATAGAGCACGCTTGTATTTAACACAGACTAACTAATATAGCCCCAACTGAGCAGTGACTGTGATAACATGACTTTGTCTTTTTTAACTAGGCAGTCAGATAAAGTATGAGTAAAGTTTAAGCCTTATGTGGTGAAGGCTCACAAAAAGTGTACTTTACCATAATTTTTTATAAGCAGAATTTTGAATAAAGAAAAATGATATTTCGAAAGTTCGTAATAAATCAAACTTTAGTGTTCCATGTAAGCTATTATTAGTAAATAGTCTAGGCACAAACATACATACATGTATGTATGTTTGTGCCTAGACTATTTACATCTCAACTCTCAGACACTTTAAAAGACAACTCAAGAGTTACGCATACATTTTAAATTCACATTTTTATCATCCACCACCGAAAGCCAAAAAGCTTACGGAATAATTGTACAAATTGCTGCACATAACGGCAGATCGTGGAGTTACTGTGCCATTACTTTAAGCCTCATCTGCATAAGCTCTTTATCACCACGTGTTGCCACCACGTCACTAGTTTCAGAGGCTTATCGATTGGAGTAGGTACTGGCAGAACGGTTAAGGTTGGGCTGGTGAAGCCGGATTGGTTGAGCAATACATAGTTAAATTAATGTTTGTTTTTTAGCCCAGATAATATAATATAAGTACACACTATAAAAACTTACTGAACTCAGAACATTTTGTATTATGACATTTTTTTTACTAACAAAAATGTTATGTCAGGTTTTTACATCGCAAGTTGAGTAAATTACAAAGTAATAGTCGTTGTTACCCTAGGGGTGAAAGTAACTTATTTAGTCCCGAGACGGGGTTTGGCGGCCGAACGCAGTGAGGGCGCCAATAGTTCGAGGGACTAAATAAGTCTTTAACCCGAGGTAAACACTGTGCTTTTCATTACAAATACGAGGAAAGTAAAAATAAAAACATAAATTAGCTAAAGAAAATATGAGTAAATTTTATTTTACCACCCCAATCAAAACAAAGATACCTCAAATCGTATGATGATTTTCCACTACCGCTTTAGCCTCTTCTTTTATAAAATCAGGCGTTAAATTTATATTAAAATCAGATGAACTCATTTTATAGGTAAAAAATCTCTGCTATACGTATTGTGACGTAGAACCACTTTTAATGTAGGTGTAAGAACTATTTGGTTAAATGTAGGTATAAGAACTCTTTTGTTGAATGTAGATATAGGAACTCTTTTGTTTTTGTAAAGAAGTTGGTAGAGTTCAAGATAACTCTGCGCGCGGATAAAATTGGAACTAAAATGTTCTGATTGCAATTTGCATCAGAGGCCAATTCTTGGCATAAGTGCTGCCGCCAGTCGCGCGCAGAGTTTTTACATGTTAATTTGACAGCTGTCAGTTGAAAGCGATTCTCCCTAGGGATGAAAAGTATTACTTTCAACCCGCTCCTCAGGCAACTTCAGACCTACTTTCAGAGTATGAGTAATGAAAATCGTCTTTACAACGTTTCAAGTTATGATGCATTTTACCTGGCTGAAAAAAATAAAACTTTAAATTTTGTTGTAATTTAAAAAAAAATTTAGTAAAAAGTATAGAAAATGATTTAGGGATAACTTACTATAATAAGAGAAACAATAACCAATGAACTTCATATAAATTCTACTTTTCTTTTCGGTGGTGGCGATGTTCTACATATTTATTGTAGGTAATTATTATGTTTATGTTTAATCAATTTTCTCTATGCAAGTTGTGTATGTTTTGTGTATGGACTAAAAGTTTGAAATAAATGTCATTTTTGTTTTATATTATACTCCAGCTGTATTATATTACATTTTTTAAATATAATATGTAATATGAAACTAATTGAATCAAAATAAAAAGTATCATCCACATAGTTCCCACATCGTTCCATCCATAAATTTCCCAGCTCCACCCGCGCGGCTTACTGATTTTAATCACACAACCAACTTTGGGGTCTACTTAATTTAAATGTGACGTGTTAAGGACCGCTTTCACGGAGAAAGTGAAACGACAGGTTTTGATAGGATTTCCAGCGAAACGAGACTGTTTTGTTAATCTAGATTATCTACCTTTTCGGGATTTTCTAGAGGAAAGCCAGGTTATAAAGTTTTAGTGGTTCGTGTAATGTTTTGTGACTGACTATGGTTGACAACCGACAGTCATTTTCACCAATTTTATTCAGTAACTAACCCGTAGTATTCATCATCATCATTCAGAGCCAGTTTTGTCCCACGCTGAGTGTAGTACTCTCTCTTTTGCAATATGCCATTGGTTTGTTCTTGTGCCAGCTTAATTTAAGTCTAACTTGCGACCTTGAGATTTTTTGTGAAAATTGTTCGACATGGGTATAAACGAAATAAACATAACCTAAAAATAAAAAAGAACAAAGAAACAACAATATTAAGGCTATATTATGTATTTTATTTTGTAAAACGGTATTACTAATATTTGTATTTGTGGCTAGTCTAACAGTCTACTCAGTCTTATTCTTGATATCCAGTATAAATATGACTATGAATATAAATATGACTAGCACTCACAAAAATAAAAATGCTAAAGCACTCCCAGTCCGCGGTTCACCCTGACCGCTACTGGTCTATCTAAAACGGTTGAATAGTTTCAATGGCGCTAGTTTGTATGCAGCCGGAAAATGGTCCCTTTCAACGATGAATGGAAGGTCAAAAGGTCTTTCAGGAACCTAACCTTCGGCGTGAATGAACAACCTTAGCTTACTTCTTAGTTGCTTACCTTGACTTGGCCTATTCAAGTATTCAAGTCAGTAGGTGTAGTGATGTCTAGGTATAGGGTTGGTTATGTTAGGAACGTCGGTGTGCCGTGTGTAATATCTTACTAACTGTTGTATGGTAACAGTCATAAAGTAAGAAAAATTTTATAGTGATCTATATGCAAAATCGAGGTTTAAAGAGTCAATCAAATAATTGTTAGTAAAAGCTTGTTAGTTTTTTACAGGTTGTATGAAAAATACCGATATATCCGAGAACAGGTGCCTTCAGGGGAAGGACCTGGGCGCCCACCACGATGTATCTGCCCAAGAGAACTACCCAAACGAATTAATTCTGCGGGGGAGTCACGTCCCTCAGTCATGAGGAAATACGACTCACTCACTCAGAGAGAGAGATGAAAAATAGAGTAATCAAAATCAGTTCAGAAATACCGGAGTAATCGAGTACATACATACCAACACAGTGCTCACAAAAAAAAACTGTCAGAATTTTATAAAAACTTCCTCCTTTTTTTTAATCGGCCAGCAGCCGGTCGTTAGGTCTACGTACAACAGCTGTATCTTTCAACGCTTGTATAAAGAAAAGTACTAAGGCCCTTATTCCCTTACCTGCTGTCCAGGTGTATACCGGAAAATCTCGTCATTCCCCCGGTACCACTTGACGGAGTGCAGCGGTGGGTCCCCCTTCTCGCTCACGTAGTGGCAGCCGAGCGCGGCGGCGGCCCGCGGGTCCCCGTAGCGGGGGACCTCGAGGTGGGTGATGTTGTGCGCCGTAGCTATCACTGGAACAATCAAACGCTAATGTCAGTACTTATAAATAAATAAATAAAAGACATTTATTTCAGACTTAACCCATAGTTACTAAAACTAACTAAAAACTTATGAAAAGGATATTCTCTTCTTGACTTTCAAGTCAAGATGATCACTTTTAAAAAGAAAACTATATCGTAAAAGGTGAATTCTTATCCTGAACATAGAACTATAGTTACTTTATTAACATAGAACTATGATATCACTATTATACTCTGTTTGAGGCCAAATGCTCAAAATAATTATTGTGTTTTTTTATCACTTTGATTCTAGAGTCCACGGCACGGGAATATGGTTATTAATATTCTGCTCCCCTATATGGGATTAGCCACCAATAGTTGGTCTGAACAAGTTATTAGACATAGATAAAATCTATAAAACTTTCCACACACCATGTTCTTTAATAATGTCAATTGAATTTTTAAGATCGTACATGAGCCAAATTTGCCGAGCGGCAATCGAAATATATCGTTCTTTAGTTTTGGGAGCAATAAAATAGTTTCTGTAATATACAAGTCAACAGAATGTTACTCGCATGGTACAGTTGTAAAAGTTACATATTTGAAAAAAGTAAATTGTATAATACACTAAACACCTACCCTACACGTATAAATTCTACCCTATATTGCTTGACTACAGCTATACACATAATACATAGCGTCATTTTATTTATTTTTCACGTGGAGGAAAAGCATTAGCTCTAAATTGAAAACAGTTACAATATCATTGTAAAATTATTATCAATGCCCATATCACTGCACGCACACCTACCTATATAATTTCATTATAATGAACACACTAACACTTCAAAAGATCTCCGTAACAAATTATCTTAATAACAGACAAGATTCGGGCCCTGCCGGCTAAGAATAACACGTAGCAAATTAAAACACCAAGTTCCTGCAGAAAGGGACAGAGACTAATATAATTTGACGTTAATTAAATTACGTTCTGTGAATGATGAACGAGCTGGAAGGAAGCGCCTTTTATCTACTTATTTTCTTGGAAAACATCTTTCTTTCAAATTAAACTTTTTATTGGAAAATGAGCGAAAATAAAAAAGTTTAATTTAAAACAACCATAGTGCAGGTTTAGCACTTAATAAAAATTAACTCATAATCTTTCTTTCAGTTATGGGGATAATTTACAGGGTTATTTGGTGAACTGATTGACGTTTCATTGATAAAATTAGCTCGAATTATGAATTATGTGTCAAGATTTGCATTGAGGACTTACAATATCTGTATGTGTAGTCGTATCTATTATTTTTTGTAAACTTAATTGTAATGTTTCTATCTATCTACATATATGTTTAACAAATTGCCACTCAGTATCGCAAACCGTAAACAACAAAATGTAAAATCTGTCGCTAAGCGTCTGACTGTCAAAGGAAAAAGCAATTCGTTTTTAGTAACCCTATATATAAGTAGCGGGTTTTTTCTGCGCGTCTACTTAAGTGAATAATTAATGTAATGCGCAATAATGCGTGTAATGTACGTCGTATCTATTGAGAAACAGTTTCATTTTATTTAGGGAGAACTGAAACTTACCTTTAAAAAGATAAGAGGTACGCCTACAAATGAACGTTTGAAAACCTTTAATGTAACCAAACCAAAACCTTTAGTCAAATCAAACTCATTTTATGCTCAATTTGGTTAAATCAGACCGACATACACGCAGTCAGTTCTTAAATGGGTGACCGAGAATACATTACAAATACAAATACAAATTACTTTATTTTCAAAAAACTTAACTTACACCCACTAAATTATAAACTAATTTATATATACAATCATGCCATACCTGTAATAATGTTGGTGCATTGGGATCCTCTGCCATCTCACACTAGGAATCGAGGACCCTGTGACGTGAGATGGCAGTTTACGCCCGCGCGAAATATGCCTCTTTTGTTTATACATTTTTGAACATTCATTAAAGTGATAAAAACTAAAATATAATACTAAAATCTAAAACATTAACTAATTTCTCATCAAAACAAAACAAAACAATAACATAGCAGTGAATTTCTGACAAGTGACAAATGTGACATTTCAGTGTTGCTAACATTTGAAAAGTACCTAGCCTCCCCAGAAATGTGTTTGTACATTCTGTTTGTTTTATTTTATTTATTTATCTTATATTATTATACAAATACAATATTTTAATACCATTATTTAGACTATGTATTTACAAAAGAAGTAGGCATCGTTGCCTAAGCGGGAATAAAAGTTTGTGTTAATTGTGTGCTTAAAGATCGTGAGATATAAATGTGATCGTGCGAGTGTGTGTGCATTTTGTTTCTTACAATACGAAGATCAGTTGTGAATGTTCGCTTGGGATACAAAAATATTTGTAGTGGTGTGTGTTCGTGTGTGTGTGTGTGTGTTTTTTATTTAATTTTTTGTACGGTCAAATTATTGTTTCTATCATCTTTTCTGTCTCGTCATAATTTAGGGTTAGTAGATATTTTCTTACCTGCGTTTCACATTCGAATTTTGATAAGTTCTTTATATCTAAATGCTTGCTTATGTCATTGTATATTCTTGGTCCTAGTTTGCTGAGACATAGACTCCCAAACTTTGTTCGAGAGTGTGCAGTCTTATGAATTTGGTCTTTTCTGCGTTTCCTTGCGGCCTCTTCACGGACACTTGTAGTGGTCATAGAATGTTGTCGGCTAATTATGGCTTTAATAAACAGTTGCCTTACTGTGAGAACCTCGGATAATTTGTACAGTTCACTAGTTGGAAACCTTCTTTGCTTAAAAGACATTACCTTAAGTAGCGCACGTTGAGATATTTCCAGTTTAAGTAGGTGCGTTTTTGCGGCTGATCCCCATACGGGTACGCAATATCCTGTGATTGATTGAGCCAGTGCAAGGTAGATTTTTTTTATAGCGTCGAAGTTCAGCATATTTATAAATATGTATATTTTTTTGAAACATGATTTTTGTGTTCTTTTGCATCAATTAAGACCCTTCAACTGTTTTTTTTTCAATTATCTTCAATGTACAGACACCGACCTGTTACAGCTTTATTATATTATGTATACATAGTTAATCATCAGTTAAAAGGACCGTAAAAATATCGTAGTTTGACGCGTCCGTGCATCTAGTAACATATGAAAACTGGATCGCTGTTGTAATTGAAAAGTTCTAATTAGAAAATCTACTCAATTCAATCAACTCGTGAATTTTCAACAAATTTTTTCGTTATTTTTGCTAAAAACCCCGCTTGCGCCGAACTTTTATCGCGTTGCACAAAACGTTCTAAGTAGAAACTCTGACACAGTTGATATTAGTTTTAGACCAGTTTTAATCAGAGCTCGGCAAAAACGACATGCACAGAACTGTTGCTTATAATTCATTACCTATGGAAATTCGCGCGGAAATGCAATCTACGTTTTTCGTTCTGAAATTTCCTAGCGATAGACAGAAAATATTCATACATTTTTTAATGTAAATTCATTCTCATTTATAGTCATTATCATAATTTACGTATAACGTGATTGCATTGGAAGGCGACTGGTAAGTTGCCTGAAACTGGTCTCAAGTCCTCAATAATATATTAATCTATAATATTATATCCGTTATCTAGTACCCATGGTACAATCGATTGCTTAGTATACAATGATCTTAGTATACGCCTAGATAGCGCTGTCTGCTATGTCTCGGAATCTGTCTATTGCCATTGAGTAAGTATACGAGTTAATCGACGTTTAATTAAATTCTGTCTATTTTGAAAAAGAACCAGAGATATGTCCCTTAGCTAAAAACAATCTTCATATTATAAATTGTATAATTCCCTGTACTCAAGCATAATGTCGTAATTTCTCGAGGCGAAAGCAATACGTTAATCTGATCTGGAGTAGGCACAGAGCGACCAAACTGGCGAGCTTAGAGTACTTAATGTTTCCTTGCTCCGTCATGTGGGGACGAAATAGGGGTTTATTTTATATATTATGAAGACAACTTGTAAGAGTTTAATACGTTATTTAATACATCATAGTCTTGTAATAAGTTATATGGAATAACTGTGAATAAACTTATATACTGGGTTAAACTTACGCACATTACGACACAGGCGTTGCGATACAATGAAATAAGTACCTACTTAGATTTCTAAGCTTGAAGATATAAAAATAAATGTTACTAAAATATTATAAGATAAGGAGCGAATAGATTAAATTTTGTTGTACAGAGTTATTTATGTGGCTTTTTAGGACCAACACAACTACCATCAACTTTTTATTTAAAGGCTTTTGTAAATTTGTAATTAAAAAAAGTAGATTATTGCTAATTTTCGATGATTTCACTCTAAAAATTGATGGCATTGATGGACCAAAGCCGACCTATATAATATTATCAGATATTTTCAGATCATTACTGGTCTAAGACGTTACTCTATTACAATAAAATCTTTATATTTGTTTATTACTTACAACACATTTAAAAACATTTCATTTAATCTATTTATAGCGTTTAGTGACCCCTATGCGGTAAACAGTAACGTTATTACTCTGAACTACCTACACATTTATTTTCAGTTCAGAAACAATTTATTATTAAGTGAGGAAGATATTCAATAGAGGAGATTTCTTGGGGCTAATTGCGATCCTTCAGAATGTTAAAAGAGACGTCAGACCGTACTTAATGTTGACATTTCTAATAAGAGCAGGAAGTGTCAGGGCTTAAAAGTAAAGTTCCTGGAAAAAACCAGGTGGACAAACAATTTCCTTTTATAATTTGATATTGGGAGTAAGATGAGAGGAAATACTGTGTTAATGGTGCCTGGACGATATAAGAATGTCAGAAGGTCAAAGTCAGCAAAAGACAGGGATTATTGCCGTAAAAGGGAGGAGGCTTTTGACCAAGATCGCTTTCTAATAAGATGATGATGATGAATTTGATATGATTTTTGACAGCAAAGAGTTGGCGCACGAATCCGCATGATAGAGAGATGCGAATGAAGAATAAAAAAAAAATAACAGGTCTCATATGTGTTACCCTCGTTAATCCGGGACAATTTAGTTAACTTTTATATCAAATTTTATCAAAACGGTTTAGCCGCTTAAGTGTGAACAAGTAGCAAACACACACGCACACAAACTCTAAGTATTTGTGGGACATCCGTTTAAAATAAAGTATTACCTTTTAGAATGTAGTAAATCACAAAGTTTCTTTTTTATACTTTACAAAAAAAAACAACTTTAACAAGCGAAACATAAATGTATTATACAACTTAGTAGATAAAGACAACGGAACTATTAAAGAAATAACCGTAAAATGTCTGTTTTCTGTGCTAAGAATAACATTCCAAGAAACTTCTCTAATAAGACTCCATTACCATAGAAACAAAGCTTTGTGTAGGCACATGCGAACACAAAAATAATATAAATAACTACAATGTACATAAAAAGAAATAATATCGTTTGATTAAATTGCTATATTCGATAGCTTAGGATTTGATCATGCTGATATATAACAAAGACAAGTTCAAATGACAAAACTTAAATAAATGTAATTGTTTTCGGTACCTATGTAGCTAATCTGTTATATATTAAAAACTTAACTGAGAGTATTTATTTCTTATTTTATTATAATTTATGTTCATTGTTATGTGGGTATGTAAGTTTATGTGTTTATTTTTGTTTTAGAAATTTACACTTAGGCCGATATAAGTTTTATATGACAGTTTGAATAAATATAATTAACGAGTACAAAAGTACTCAAGATTTAGATTTTATTTACAAAACTTTCGGAAGTAATTGGGAAAGGGTAAAGGCCTGTAATTAATTAATTACTTTTGTGGATAGTTCAAATTGGCTGTATTTTTTGCTACAGTGTTATTCAGGCTGGTATTGCTTTGGAATGACACCATAAATTAAACGTGTGATCATGTTGAAAATATGCAGAAGTGAAATAGGTATGGGTATCGCCTTGAGACATTTTTTTTTTGACTTATTAAAAACACAAAGCGGGAAAGAACGCAGGCATTCACTAGCCAAGATACAAATGGCCAAATATTACAAAGAAGATAATTTCACTTTCCCTTAACGCACAAACATTCACAATAACGAGTTTATAATTCCATGTCCGAATATTTTACAGCTGCCATAAACATTATGAGGAGCAGGCGTTCCAGCCGCGGACCAATTTCGACCGACTTAAGTATACGTCATGAATATTTTAAACCTTCTTTGTTTCTATGGCCAGAATAATGATAGAGACAGTACCTTTGGTCGACGTTTTTGGCATTTTAATTTATTTTAATGACACTTCTTAAATTAAGGTACGATTAGAGTTGCAAGATAAATCTGCTTGAGGATAAAACTAGAACGTTTTGATCGAAATATGGTCGTGAAAATAGTTATAAAAGTGTTAGGTACCAGTCGCGCAGTTACTCGTATGTTGCGCATATTGTTTCATGTTAGCGGATCAAGACTTTATAGAGCAGTTCTTTTTTCTAGAACTCGACGGAAAACTATCATGCACAACATTGATAAATACTGAATTCCCGTAACGGCTTAATATTTGCAACATCACGCTTTCAGCGAATATAGTTTTAATCGTTCTGACAAATGAGATAGTATAACTTGTGAATTTGACTGTTTACCTACAACCTACGGGTTGGGTGAAGAGAAAAGTCTGTGTTAGGTAGGATCACTTTCCACTATAATTGGAAGTTCTCCATTATTCCGCAGTTTACACAAGAAAATCGACGCGCGAGTGTAATGGTCGATCCCGTTACCTCGGTATCTCTTGCAGAAGTCCTATGGCGGTCGCCGCATGTCATCTCCTTCTTCTCGCTCATGCATACGAGCTGGGACAACGAGTGGGAAAGAGAGAGCGAACGACGCGGGCCCAAGTTTCTATGACGCAATACAAGGTTCCTCCCTTAGTACCTAGATGGCGTCAGTAGTCCCTAACTTCGAGTGTTACAATAGTTATTTAGCGAGGTTTACTATTAAAACAGGTACCTAAATCATAGCGAGAAGGCTATGAAAATGTTTGTGTCTCCAAATAATTTTATCTTGAAATTTCTGGCTGTAACCCGAGGAATGGCTTGTCAAGTGAAGCGACAAGTCGAGTTCAAAAGCCGCAGCATCCTTGGATCATTATTCCGACATTTCTATTACAATAACTCAACGAAATAGAACAGAGGTCCTCACTGTCGCCGGCCTCCTTTGATGTCCGACGGTGTCATCTAATAAATCTTGGGACCGTCTAAGTGACTTCAGGGACCTTCTAGGAGATTACCGGGGTCCAGGGTTCGAGTCCCGGGGGCGTAAATCCAATCTGACGGGTAATATAATTCCTGTGACCCTATTGATAAATGGACGTAAGATAACTGTGGTAGCGAGGTCAATTCTTGAGATTATCTGCGCCCGGGGCGAAGATGTGCGGCCGTCGGATGATACGGGAGATAATACAATGTCAAAGTTGGAGGAAATGTGGGCGGGATTATTAGGAGATATCACAGTTGTATTACATTACAAAGATTCTAAGCTTACACATATACCTACATACAAAAACTTACAGGCCTTTGAGAACTTTCTTTGAACTACTTGAAAGAACTAAACCATCGTTTTCAATACTTATTTATTTATTTATAATGGTACACAAAACAGAATGTGTTCCCAAATAAACTAAGTATACATTCAAAACTGGTTTTGATCCAGAACAAATTCCTAAGATAAGTGTTACACAGCTCACACAATACGATGTTTTCTGACATGACGTATATGATTGTATATGAATCTATTTCAATCTGCTTCTTATTTTTCACTTAACTACTAAAATCTATAGGTACTCGCATACAAAAATAGACATATATTTTGCGGGTATATAATGTTTATATTGAACTACCCCTAAAAACCTCAAGATGGCACCTGCTAGCTCTGACCCTTCCTTATCTGATAACGGCACGTGTTAAATGTCATGTCTTAATTATTGGCTGCCTTTCACCAGAGGTAATTGAGGAAAGGATATAGTAGTGATCCTGTGAATGGTAGACCATACAAATGGTCTCAGGTTTGTTTTTATTAGACTGCTACTAATGGCAAAATTTTTTGGTTCTGATCCGTGAAACGCATAAGGATCGGGATTGCTTTACGCAATATTTTGTAGTGTTCTGTAAAATCCCGCTCTAAGTTTATAAAACGTTGGTCATTATAGTCGGAATTAAAAATAATAATGAACGTAGTCTATTATACAAATATTCATTAAAGATTCACGCGGTTAGGTAAAACCACATTTTAGTCATAGTTACAAGGACTTTTCGCTTACTTCGCTCACTCGGTCTATAATTGCTTGTCCAGATAAGATCAATACGTCCCGCTCTATTAGCGTAGCTAATTAGTCACAAGCTTCGTTATCAATACGATACTAATATGATGGGATTGTATTAGATCTGTAGGTGATAAATTGATTGAACGCTCCAACATATCGAACCAAGAAGACATCCCATATGAATCGATTATGCGGGATAGTTGCGGCTCTGAAAAATGAGGAATTTAATTGAATTTAGTTGTAATAATTATGTCAAAAATTTGCTCGACATGTTTCGGAACACTGCGGGTTCCATCATCAGGAGGACGAGTGTTCCGAAACGTCATGTCGAGCTAATTTTGACGTAAGTGCTAGCCGGTTATTACAACTAAATTAAATCATCCTTTACGAGAACTACCTATAATACAGTAACTTAATTGAAAATGCACATCGAAAGAAGAAACAGCTGTACTTCACTTTTCTATGGTATTGTATGTGAAATTTAGGCTAGATAGTCTTGTGAATGTTCTTTAAACGAGTTCAAAAAATAAATTGTAAGTTAAACTCTACATTCTATGTACAATTGTACATATGTGTCCGTTTTGGAAGGTGATGCGACATGCACATAATTAATATTAAATTATTTTAAGTAATTGTGTTTTACTTAAGTAACGGCTGTTTGTCTTGTACGGCAGTCGTTAAGCTATGTCAAAGGCCCTCAGGGCGGCTTGATAAACTCTCGATACCACAGTTAGCCACTCTCATTAAGATAAGAAGAAGACTTATGTAGGTAACAGCTTAAACTGCTAATCTGTATAAATTAATTTTCATAGTAACTGGCACATTAGTATTATATAGGTATAAGATGAATAAGGATGATGCGTTACGAACATCGTATGCAAAATATCTATTAACAGACACTATAATAGCTTTCCCAAACAGTAAAGTACTTAAAAATTTCATAGCATATGAATTGTTAAAACTGCTATCAACAATGCACAAATACTCGCGTCCATTCAAATATGGCACTTTAAAATGAAACTAAACCGAGCATACTCGTATTTCAATGTGAGATGTAAAAGTCATTAAGGCGAGTCACCAGTGAAAAAGCGGAAAAAACGTTTTACTATATCAAATTTTTTAGGTATTTACTCCTTGATATCGGTCTTGCAAAAAATATACAATATACTTAAGGATATTGTCTGAGGAATGTGCTAATTTGTTACACGATAGGGTATACTTTACTCGATCATAAAAAAATCCAAAGACAGCTTAATGTAAAAGTCTAAATCGAATATCTCATTAATAAAATTTCTGACTTTACACATCATTTTTATATAGAAATGTTTCTCTTTAAATACTACAGAGAACCTGCTAAAATTTGGGTTTCAACTAAAGTCCTATAATTTTGAGTTAATTATTAATCCCAAAACTTGAATATTTCCCAGCAGTTTGACAAGACGCCGCGCCGCCCGCTACCCCGTCAGTCGCAATCGGGCGCTTGCCAACGTTAGACCTGTGCCAAATTTTCTCCGCCCGTTCTTACGTTCTTGCCACAGTGTAATAATTGAAAATGGCTAAAAAAAAATAAAGTTAGGAAGAAATCAGTGTTAATATCTAAAAGAAGGACAGGGAAAGAGAACTATAAGAAACGGTATGTAAATTACTCCCTTTTATAGTAAAATTATGAAGTTTACTCTTTTTTTTAAAGTAAAATTACTAAGCATGCAACAATATTTCTAAAAGTGGCCCAATTTTTTTATTCTTTATGTTTCTCCTCAGGTATATGAGAATTTTCTATAATTTTAGTTGATTTCGTAAATTTTTGTCATTACTTGCCACAGACTAAATTATATCAGTATGACCAAAAGTATGTACCTATGTACGAGTACTCTATAATTAATTAATTTAGGTCGAAAAAGCAATCTCGAGTATCTAATACTACCAGTCCATTAGTAGAATTGCAACCTGTGAATTTCAATACTTCAACGACAGATGGGTAAGTGGATCATGTACTAAACAATAATACCATAAAATAGGCCGATCTATCTATTTTTATATTATTTACTATTGACTATAAACTCTACAGCTGATAAAGAATGACTTGCAGAATGTGATGATAAATTATCTCAAAATAATATCAATAATGAGTGAGTATAATATTATAACATCATTAGTTTGTCACATAATACACAAAACAGAACCAAGCTGAATTTATACAATCATAAACGTAATAATTATGGTAATTTATATTTGTTGTTATTTGTTGTTACGACTGTATGTGTTCGAAATAAATAAAATAATTGCGGCAACAGAAATACATCTTCTAAAAAAAACTGTCTAACTATCACGGTTTATAAGATACAGCCTGGTGACATACGGACGGACAGACAGACAGACAGACAGACAGCGAAGTCTTAGTAATAGTGTCCCGTTTTTTACCCTTTGGGTACGGAACCCTAAAAACAGATCCATGCAGAATATCCAAACAGAATGTATACGATAATAAACGTAATAAATGTGGTGCTATTTTTTTTTGCATGTTATCTAAGCAGCGCATATACAAAGTCACGGCAATTTTATTAATATAACCTATGTATTTTTTTTCAAACAACAAACACGACTTTGTTTTATATTTATAGATATAAAGTAATAAATTATTACTTAGCTTATTTAAAACTGACAAAAATAACATTTTACATTAATAGAAGTTGATCATAGTATAACAGCTGAAATATTTATACTGTGGCGTAGTGCTAACGTTACGAGAAATGGACAGCGCGCGGAGTGAGACGCGCGGGCGGCCCCCCACACCTCACCTCCTAAAATCGTAGTTCGCGCGAAAATGCCTCGCCTTAAGTCAGTTGCAATACAGGTCAGACGGAAAATATTTACATGATTATTTAGTTTGAATAAAATATCGATTGTATTTTTTGGATCTGTTTTGTTGAGTTGAATAGAAGCATGGAACATAAATAACATAATACATTATCCATTTTTCTATTAATCTGTGCCTCTGTTTGTCTGTATATTTAAATGCTTGTCAGCCTAAGAGCTTGGTACATCTAATCCAAATGCGTGTTCTTCTCATATTGCGCTAAGGATGTTTAACCTAAGACTACCGTGAACGCCTCTAGAACCCAAGCTGTCATTCATTCAAGCCCACAGTCAAACTTGACGCGCTCCAAGACAGCTATAGCCAATTCTACCAGCCATCTTCCTGCTGCTACACAGCGGCAGTTTCAGTCGCACGGTCTAATAGATAACGTGACTACTAAGCCGAGGGCACCTATGCAACTAGAATCAAATCAAATCAAATCATTTATATTGCGAATATGCACAAATTGTAAGATAACAGCAGATGGAATGCTTAATGGTAGGTACATACATATTCTGCCTCACGGCAAGCAAAACTTACATTTCAATATAGTCACGACTACAAAATTACAATAAAAACTTTGGGGAAAACACTGACCACTCACTACTAGCTGAGGTAGTCAAGACTACAAATTGATCTCAAGGGAAACGTGATGACAAAAGATATTCTGGAGCGTCAAGTATTTCTCTGGCTCTCAGTTGCAAGCTGCAGGTAAAGTTTCTGCGCCAACAGAGATACCTCCTGAACCGTGTAGTGGAATATTGGGGGATTGCTTGCGATATTGTGAGACAGCATTTTTCAGGCAATCTACCATTATTTGATTATACGCAACATGTAATTGTTCTCATAATTATTATCCCTTTTTTTTAGATGTCTTATTGTTGTGTTGTTTTATTTTTGACTGATTAATTAATTAGTAATTTTATATAGATATTCTTTAATTGACTAATGTGCAATATTGTGGTGTTTGTTTGTATTTTTAATTTATATCTATGTTATAGTTTAATTCACTTAATTATTAAAATTATTATTATTAGTGTAATTCGTGTACGGTTTTAACTAGAATAAATGAATTTGAATTTGAAACGCTCATCTCGCAAAAACGATTTAACGGTACATCATGATTTTTAGTATGTAGGTAGTATGAGGTCTTAGTAATGTCATAAGCTACGTTTTATCCTGAAATATTGCGTGCTAAGCCACGGACGCACACTAGTATTACAGAAAAGCTTAATTTATATGCGAACACAGATCATTGATTAAAAACGTCTCAGAAGATAAGATAGGTCGCCCAATGTCCCTGGTTACCTTCCACCTTTATGTTAAATATGTTCTTTTTATTTGGTGTACAATAAAGTATATTTAATTTGATTTGATTTGAAGATAAAAGCTGCTCAATAACTTGACTAGAAACGTTTGACTCTGAACTAACCCAACCAGATTAGAATTGTTTGGTGACTCTTGGTTAATCCAATATATCCAAATGTTAATATAAGTGGTATAATAATGTGATACAAATTCGGTATTTGTATTAATTGACGAATAGTACACAGATACATATTTTCAATTGCAATTTTACTTCTGACATTCGCATATACATTAAGTACACATTTCTTTATTAATTATATCAAACAAATTGCATTCATTTTTAGTGATGTAGATAATTTAAGGTACCTACTATTCATTAAAAAAATCTGTAAAATTAATGTGACTATAGAGTTATTAATAAAGGCTTTGTTTGGTAGTACTTCAAAGGCTAGAACATTTATTTTATGTCTTTTAGAAATTTACGTGTACCTAAGTTAAGTAACTATTATATACTAGTGGACGCCCGCGGCTTCGCTCGCATTATTTCAGGATAATCAATGATCTTCTATATAAACTAAGGATAACAAGTAGCCTATGACACTCCTAAGACCTACCTACATACCAAAAATCATGTTGATGATGTTCAGCCGTTTTTAAACAGACAAACAGAGACACAGATTAACAGATAAACAGACAAAAAAATCTAGAAATTGCTGGAACGTGTTCTGCTATCAATTCGAAGTATCTTCAAACATTGTTTTTTTATATATCTTCAATGTTGAGACAACCGATCCTCTTCAGCTTTATTATATGTATAGATAACCACTTGTATGAAGTTTGTTGAAATTAAACATCATGCTTTATTTCGCCGCAAAATAAATAACTGCCCTACATACTTTAATTAGCAAGAACATAAACAACACAAAACAGAACACGACAAAAGAAGCCCGAGCGAATGTTCTTTCAGCAGACGCGATTATTGCCGAAATATGGAAATTGGCGACAGAGAAAAACTAATTTATTATTATGGAGGATGAAACTGAAAATGTAAATGAGGGAGCCAGATGGGCCGGAAGATAATCGCGGGCTGAGATTCGAACGATCTTTCCTCTCGTGTAGGGTTGGCATTGCACGGAATATGGCGGGGGTTGAATGTTTTACAGATTGAGCATGGAAAATATACGCGTATATAAGTCAGGCTTGTACATTGTACAGGTCTTAGTATTCCAATATTGCTACGAGTATAGTTAGCGCGGAATATGTTGGTGGGAAGGATTGGAACTGGTGTGATTGTTTTACAGTGTGAACATGGAATATGTACTCGTATGAAAATTATGAGTGCATATTTTTTATTATTTCATTACGATAGTTTATCTTTTTTAATAGTTTATCCGAACAATCTTTCCTATCAGCGTAGGGTTGTTTGTAAAACACGGTGTTTTACAACATTTACATGTATAAAAAATAAAATGTATAAAACTTGTTTAAAAATTATATGAGTCTAAATCTATCTAGTTCAATACAGTTTGTCAACTTAGTTAGTAATTTATTTTGGTTTACTACACGTTTATAAGGATTAACGAGAACCAAGAGCAGCTGTGTAAGTGTGGCCAGGTCTGGTGTCTAGATTATTCAAACCAGGCAGTCTATTTATGTGTAAGTTTTATTTATATTCGTTTTCTTATTTTGTTCCGTAAATTTCCAATGTTGCATTGCCTTAAATCATCGCATTTTGTTTCATTGTCTACAGTTATATTTCCATAAACATACGTTTAATTACCAAAATCCCATAATATCTATTTAATGCTCAAACAGCCACTTTTATCGTTACTCGTTTATAGTCAACCAAAATATGATTTATGTAATGGGGTAGTGAAATTAGGGCAGTCGTCTGGCAACACAATATGCTATTCATATTGTAATGACTTCTACATACTCTCGTGTAATGATTTGATAAAGATTGATGGGTGTGCGCAACGACATTAACAGTAAGTATTATTAATGTCGCTGGGTGTGCGTAATTGACTGGCCTAGGAGACGGATTATACAGAAAACTGTGTTAGAAACAAGTTTATTGCTGGGGTTATGGGCTGAAAGGGTGAAAGTAGGAGACTAGTTTGTAATTAGATTGTATTTCATGGTCACAGATAAATTGTAATATGGTTCAGCTATTTCAACAATTTGTTACGAAATAGAATATTTTTTACATTATTATTTCTGTGGTATCTGAAAATAACGGTTCGATAACGGTTACAATTAAATTTAATAGCTTAAGAATAGAGCACATAAAGCAAAACAGATGCGTAAAATAAATTCGTTGCAGGTAAACGGAAACCAACTAAAAAATGTTGTTTACCGTTTTTACGTGTTCATGCGGCTAGCAAAATTTTAATTTTTAGCTAGAGGATTACTTTGATGCACTTTTATTTTATTTTATGGTTTGTCAGTTTTTAATCCACAGATTAATTTAACGCGAAATACGAAAGTAGTTTTTTTTTTTCTCGGGTGTAAGAATTATGTTATTTTACATAATAAAAAAATCAATGTGCCCTGCAGTTTAGTTTGCGTTAGGATCCAGGATAAAAAATAACCTGCTTATTTCTCTAGGATATCGGTACCATTATTTCATACAAATTGGTTTAGTTCCTTGAATCTATACATATTTATAATAAAGCTGAAGGGGGTTGAAAGTCTGAATATTACAGATATTAAAAAAAATTACAAGATACTTCAAATTAGTAGCAGAACACGTTTCAACAATTTCTAAAAAAATTGACATCACTCAAAAACGGCTGAACGGATCATCATGATTTTTGGTATGTAGGTAGTATAATGTCTTAGGAGTGTCACAGGCTACTTTTTATCCTGAAATAATGAGAGCGTAGCCGCGGGCGTCCACTAGTTACTAATAAACACTCTCAGAAACCTTTATAATATCACTATGAATAAATGAAAAGAACCTCTTAAATGAATAGAAAACCTCCTCCCACCTTTTCAAAGTCGGTTAAGTACTGATAGCCCTGTGAGTTCAGAATCCTGATGCCTCGCGCCAAGTGGAAATGGCTCGCTTCCGGGCGACCTTTCCTGCCGGGATCTAATGATTCAGAAGCGGCCAGTCAATGCCTAACCGATAGTAGAATTGCCGAAATTTAGGTAGGTAAGCTTTTATTTTTCTAAATAAAGGCCGATTTGAACTATTAAAAAAAGATTAAATGTAATGTTACATTTAATATTTTTTTATAGTGGTCGACATGGTCTTGTTTTTATAGTGGTCGACATGGTCTTGTTTTTACACATATTTTAAGGTGTAGTGTCCGTCTTATTCATTTTTGTTAAATTAAATTAAAAAAGCGTAAAACCATCTGTTCTCTACGTATAAGCCTATCATAATAAAACTACATTTATGTGAGAGCGTCACATTTGATACTTGTTTTCGATACTTTACGTACTCAATTAATTGTAAGGTTGAATATCCCATCTTAGTGTGCGAAATAATGATTTGACATAAAATATATATGTACTTTGTATATTACTCGATCAACCATATACATAAATAATTAAATTTTTCCTACTAAAAATGCAAATAGGTAACGCAAATCAATAATGTATTTCTTATCGAAAAATTGAATAATTATACCTATACGCTAGAAAATCCTGCACACTGTACCCAGAATTCGCACAAACATTGCGTATCTGACCCACATTGCTGCTTCCACAGATTTACATGACGCCGATCCGTCACCGAGGACGCCACTTATCCAATTCAAGCCCGGAGTGATTCCATCCGTGGAACGTCATCTTTACTTTCATCGGTGAATCACTGGCACAAGTTCAGCCCAGTATACTTATTTCTGTGATATTCTGTACTGGTTTTTGTAACGAATCAGTTCGGATTGATCTCAGTTGATTTAAAAACTAATAATAATAATAATTTAGACAGAAAAAAAGAAATTCAGTTTTGGAGCAAATAATAAACTAGGAAGTACAAACAAGATACCTATATTTGAAACTACTAAAATAAAATAGATATTTGCCACAATATAACCCCACCTAAGCAGCCAGCAGCGCTGCTTGTAAAGAGAACTGTTACCTAACGTAGATGAAATGAAAGTTATAACTATTAAGGTGGCAACAGAAATTTAAAAGTACTGTTGTATCTTAAAAGTACTGTTGAAAAATAACGAAAATTGTTTTTAAATTCTTCCTCTCCATTGATGTAATGCGGTGTCGTTCGTAATTCCCAAAACAAAGGAATTCTTGCGGTAACTTTTAAAACCAAGACAAACAGGCTTGTTTCTATATCTAGCACTTTGGTAGTTTGGATGTTGGTATAAGTTACTATTGCTTTTATCAATATGACATTCCCAAAATCATCTCAGAGGCCCTTAAAGCAGCTTCCAAACTTTCAACTTGAGAATTCATTACCCTTGTTTAGTTTACCTTTCTAATAATGATTTATCTACTTATGAAAATATTTCAATAAAAATCAAAAATTAAAATTAAAAATATAACTAAAAATTGTCGCCCTAGTTTTTCGCGCAGTAAATGGTATAAGGCCTCGAGAAGGCTAAGACGGGCGGAAACGGGGCCGACATTAGGAGACACTCGGGGCGAGCACTCTTGTGCCGGCTCTCGTTTGGAATAATAAAAAGAAAATGTCTGTATATCTGTTACTGTCGCGAAGATTACCCACGAGTTGTTGTATGGATACCGCATTCGAGAGTTGTCCTATATATTTACAGAGGCATCTCGTACAGGAGTCTCTACTCAAGCGAAGCTAAAACTAGTTCAGGACTGCAGGTAATCTAAGAATATATAACTTAAATTGGTTCTGACAGATCACTGTGAAGAAGGAACAAAGACAATCACAAACTTCCATCTTATAATATTTGTATGGGATTTGCCATAGATACCCAGAATAGGAATGTGGAAAGTCTCATGGGCAGCAATGCTTAACATCAGGCAGGCTGTAGTCAAACGTAAACCTATCCCACGTAAAAAAAAAAAAAAAAAAAAAGCTTGCTTAGTTAGACTTTTTCATTTATCTTCAAATTATTATTATTTTTTAATTTCAGCATGTGCAGTTTAAGTAATCTAGAAAAAGTAATCCATGGCAAGGGTCACGAATGAAGTACCATTGGAATTAGGGAGCAGGCATAATGTAAGCTTGTAGAGAGCCGCAGGCTGGGCCCTAAAATCTCAGTAAAAATACAAAATGGGAGTAAGTGTCTATATTGTCTGTATTGTCTTTGTAGTATGAATTTATTTATACAGCGTTACTGGTCATATGAGATAAGGTTGGTATTAGCAATTCTTGCACAAAAATATGATACAAAATAATGTAAGCAATAAGGATTTTGATTTGTGAATTCATATACATTTTGTGAACATAAGGAACATGTTTAAAAAGTACTTTTTACTAACACTGTTTATTTATACCTACCTTCATTTAAAGATGTATAAGTTAAGTAATCCTGTATCTATTTTATTGAGTAGTAGAAATAAAGGCTATTTTTATTTATTTTTATTGTGTGTAGTGGAAGGACCTAAGCAAAAATAATTCTGCGCGGGAGTCACTACCTTCACGAGGAAATGCTGGTCAAAGAAAGAGAGATAGCGAGAGGGACGGGTATATAACTTTTTAATATAATAACGGGCGCATAACTTTTTAAGGGTGGCTTTAAAAAACGTTTTTATATGTTTTATTAGTTCAGTATTAGTTAATAGTTTGTTTGACCAACAATATATATTTTTTCTATGGTTTTCTCCAGCTATTTCGATTTTGCAACCACAAACATAGCTAATACCCATCAAAACATCTCAACAGAAAAATATTTGTCTGATTCTTGCTCCACAACTAAGAAAAACCCTTTCATTTTATAAAAGCCTAATTCTTTAAAACAAAGAGTTTACTAACAATCCACGGCCCTCGGTAAATTGAATAAAACTTGCTAACGAAACCATAATTACCTAGCGTTTTGTGGCTATCCCCCGCATAAAATATTTCTACAAGTTTTCGGATCGGACCCTAAAGGTCAAATCGCACTAGCATAAATCACATACACAGGTTTTAGCTTGCGTACTTTGTCAGGATCGGGGCAATCTAAGGAGGAGGTCACGACCCTCGGTAATGAGAAATACTAAGCAAGGAAGGGGAGGATTTTTTTCATAGAACGACTCATGAAATTTCTTTAAATTTTAAGATTTCTGAAAGCACAGGTTGGTAAACAAAAAAAGACACATATACTCGTAGCAGCCGTTTTTTCTTAGTTTAAAGAAACAAATATTAACTGCATCTGAAATATGCCAAGTCTAAGATCTTGCACAATTTGCAAAAAAACTGAGATTCTTGTACAGTAGTAGTAGAAATTTCATGTTCAACTAATATATTCAACAAATTCATACATTGCTGTATGTAAGATATGGTATAACATATTATGACATAGGAAATGATGTAAAAAAACATATTATCTGAAAAAAAAGGTTCTAAGTCACTATATAGTCCAGTCCATTTAGGCCTTAAATTGATTAGAAGCGTAGGCAGGTTTACTTAGGTCTATCCTGGGAAAGCTAAATCTAGTAGCAAACCGCACGGCTAGCTCCGCACGAACAAATTGATAGGGTTCAACTTTGCTGGAATAATTTCCTTAAATTATCACGCGCCCGAAAATATTTACTTATCAAAGAATTTTGTTTCTCTGTTTATGAGCCAGAAACCCGGGGAGACCAAGGAAGAGGTGGGGGGATGTGTTCCAAGAAGTCTGCGGTCCTGATTGGATGAGGAAGGCGAGAGAGAGAGAGATGAGTGGAAAACAATAGGGGAGGCCTTTGCCAAGCAGGCAACTTCTGCTGACAAAAATTAAAACTCAAAATGTTAAATTTTTAACTAACATATTAATTTTGTAGCAGTAGAATAAAGGCTATTTTATTTTATTTTTTTTTATTTTAAACTAATAAAGCTAAAATAGGTCAAAACTCTGAAAATTTAAATTATTTTAAAAAAAGTTTAAAGATACTTCGAATTGATAGCAAAACACGTTCAAACAATTTCTATAATATATGTCGGTTTATCTGTGTCTCATTTTGTCTGTTTATTTAAACGCTCGCGCATAAACGGCTGAACGGATAATCACGATTTGGTATGTAGGTAGTATGAGGTCTTAGAAGTACATAGTCTACTTTTTATCTTGAAATAATGCGAGCGAAGCCGTGAGCGTCTACTAGTATAAGATAAAATAATTTGATAAATTCCTACTTCGATTGCACATAACTGTCTCTCTTTTCCATCGATAGCATGGTTTTTAAAACACCATGTCAAATTGTGAACGGCTATTTTTCTATCAACTCATTGTCAAATTTAATTGTGCTTCGGATTATAGATTCAGTTTATTCTGATCAGACGCAATCAACTATGAAAGTGTCAATCAACTTTTTGCCACAAATTTATTTTCTACCACAAATTTAATGTAAAGATTTTCTACCAAGCTACTAAAAGAAATATGAAACAGTCCGCTTTCACGAAACACAACCACAGCTGAAAACGAGAGCCGAGTCTGCGGTTAAAACTTTAATTAAAACAAACATCCGATTAAGATTGTTATCGATGAATTATTACAAAGGCTGTAACCCGTAAATTGGGGCAATTAATGAGATTTACGCGCGACCATTAGATATCGCTTATTTTCCCTTTTCAAGGAAGCGAGGTGAAAAGATTCGTGGTGATGATTTTAACGGCTGAGCTGGTTCTTAATGGGACGTATTCGAGAAATGGGTGATGTATTACTGCTAATACTTGTTTTTTATTATGTTTTAATTCAATGGATGCATTTTATTGACGTTATGCGCAAATTTGCATTAAAGTTTCCTGCAACATAGTTAGCGTGAATTTCGAGTGTATTTTCGTACAAATTGAGAAAATTATTATTTATTATAATATACTTAGGTATAACATTCCTCTCTCTTTCCATCACAGGTTAAACCGAAGAAAAATCACTCATGGTACCAGGAACCCATAACTTACGAAGAGGAATCAGCCAGAATCTGCATGTGAGTCGTAACGAGGACGTTTGTACGACGCTCCTGAGGGAATGTCTGTCTCCTTTACTACCGATGTGGCTTGTTCGATGACATTCGGTATTCGTGTAGCTTTAGTGCTGTTTAAGGTGAGCATTATAGAATAAGGGACTGTTGGTTTGAAAATTTGCATTCCAATCTGACGACACCTGCCCCCTTAGACAAGGGTCATATTTTAATGAGCGTACTGACGCTCGCTTATGGAATAGAAAGACCAATGTATGGAAGTGATTTCCCCCCGCGGAGCGCGTCGCTATGTCAATCCCATACGTTACTCCTTCTATTTCATAAGTGAGCGACAGTACGCTTACTAAAATACGCCTCTTGTCTAAGGGGGCTGGTTCGATCTGGACGTCCTGTTTTGATTATTTAATATTTGCTACACATATTCAAACTAAGTCTAAACAAACATGTGTTCACAATTAGAGTATACGTAGTACGCTTGACCGATATTTGTCTAGCTGTTTTGGAGTCTAATCATGATGGACTAAATTAGAAAACTGCCTGACGAAATGATTCGTAACGAGCATATCAACTAAGAAAAATAAATCTGAACTGATGATTGGCTAGAAGCGCGCGGAATTCAGTTAACCGAGGTATTCGTACGCGGTTAGCAAAGTCAGGTCTCAGTCGGAAAGATCTGTTATAGGTAACCAGTAGTTTTGGCATCTAAAATGGCTTTTCTATGGGCACATTAGTTGTATCCAAGGCGTGATTTATAATAAAACCATGTCAGAGGCCCCTAGGCTGGCTTAGCTCAGCTTCACCATACACTAAGAAACTTAAATGACATCAATTTCTTCTTATTTTCTTGTAGTGGTGTAACATCAGGTAAATTAATGATTCAAAATTTTTATCGTTACTTTTTAAAGTAGTGTCTGAGTGGATATTGTAAGCAAAATGTATAAAATCCAGAATACAATATTAGACAGCTTATTCAGAGGCTCTCAGATAGACCTTGTATAATTACAAACTTGTACATTATTAATACCTGTTGTTCTGAAAAGTAAAATTGAATAAAATATATAGGTATAAATCTAAAACATCAACAAGAAAATGAATGCGAATAAAGAAATATCTTTTGTTCTGTTTTATTTGTATAAAACGGAAGTACCTAGGTTTAGTTTTATTTTTTTTACAATACCGTGAAACAAGATTTCATTATTAATGCTATCGTTCATTTTATCTCTTTATATATTTTTAGTAATTTCCGTTTCTTAATTAGTGTACCCAAGATTATATAGGTATGTAGTTTGTCATTGTCATGTCGGATTATTATTTAAAAATGCTTAAATAACAGCAGGGTCAATTCGTATTTGATAGGTATGTCATAATGATCATAAAATCAAATTATTCCAACAATTATCCGGGAAAAAATACCTTCTAGAGAAAAAGTCATACAAACGTAGGTACAACCTTTATTTTTGTCTGTAGCTTAACCATCATTTACTGATTGGTCACATGATAATTATCTTAAATATACCGAAGCAAAATATATCACGCCAATGCATAATAAATTCCTCACAACCCTTTCCCGTTCATCACACAACAAGCCGATAAAAGCACATACAAACAAAACTTCACAAAATACGCTAACAAAAACTTTGACTCACCCACGAAAAGTCCGAAAACTAGAAGCACAGTCATGTTGAAATATTCAGCGTAATTAACTAACACAGCACTAGTATTTCATTGCACTACATTATTCATTCATTCGACACGAAATCTGAGCTCCATTGCACTATTCGCACAGAAATCCAATCGAGAGCGTCTGGGCAGGAGTATCTGACAGACGTCTGCTCTGGACGCCGGTCGGGCCGCGACTGCGGTGCGGTGTCTCGGCGTCCCATTCCATCCCTGCCCCACCCTCTCTTATCGCGATCCCGTAATTAGATAAATGTCATTGCTTTTGTCTGTTTTTTTTCGACTGAAATTCGTCTGATAGTTACCGATCTTTGTTCGGATAAGATTTCGTAGCGCTTTGTAGCGATTTCGTAGCTATCTGTAAAAACGTTTTTGGGTTACGTGCTACGGTTCCGGGCAAGGGTTTCGTACTGTTCGGTTGGTTGTCGGCTTTAGAGTGATTTTTTTTCTGAAAACCTTACGGTGTTAAATGGTTTTGGATATATGTATGTAGGTACAAACATTGTTTGATTAGTTAAATAGTCAGTATATTTGGTCAGTAAAAAAGACAGTAATAACCAATATAAACAAACTGATTTTAATCACTCCTGATGCAACAGTCCATCGGACTTGCCGTTCGCATGCTGGATAGGGAATTCAAACTAATAAGTTATAAATTATAGCCCAATAGAAATTCATATGCCATCTGGTTTGATTGTGGTATGTTAGTAATTTATTATGACTTATAATCGAATTTTCCAACCACCGGGGCTTTATCGTGGCTAAACGACTGCAACACTTACTGCTGATTTTAGTTAGGTTTAGGTTTAAAGAACTTTATTTCACACAAAGATAGGTACATTTATCACTTACGCGTGAAACATAATTTAAATTATAGACATATATATTACGTTCGACGTCAAGTAAAAATTTTTGTAACTACCCTACAGACAAGTATGACGCTGTCCGTCCACCGCATTCATAGTAGTGAAGTGTCCGTTAAAACGTGTTGATAAAGCCTATTTTTGAATGCGGTGAACGGGCTTACATTTTTTAAATCTGATGGTAGCTGGTTGAACATTTGCGAACCTTCGGTAGTGATCATTGTTTTACCGTAGTTAGTGCGGGACTTCGGGAGAACGAGATAGCTTGCGCGTCGAGTACAGGGAAGAGTAGAAATAGCTACCTAGTCTTATAGATTGTACGATGGACTTTGCTCACCCAGTTAGAACCTATTTACCCTTTTTTTGAAGATAGAAAATCAGTTTATATTTGGTAGGCATGGAATATAGGACAAACTTTACACTTCTATGTTGGTAAGGAACAGAAAATCAAGAAAGGAGCTATATAACTTATTTCTTAATTTCACCGGACATTATAATCTCTCTTGACTCATATTTCCTCATGACTGAGGGTCGTGACTCCCCCGCAGAATTAATTCGTTAGGGGTCTCTTGGGCAGATACATCTTGGTGGGCGCCCAGGTCCTTCCACGGAAGACACAAGTCCTCAGATTTTGTGGTCCTCAAACATGACAGTATCCGGTTTGTCGGTAAAAACGTATATTTCCCCGCAAATATAATCGGATCCAAGTTCCAACACTTTCAGCGATCCAGCTTTGTCTCGCCACCGGATTGGGCCGTTTCCGTATTGTTTGCTTGCTTTATGAGATTTCCGGCAGGACCTTTTCCTGGCAGAGAGGTTTTTATTATGTAGAAAGGTTTTTTAACAGACTTTTTACTTTACAGTGATGTATTCAACGAATAGATCACTTAAAAGTTAGAGAGATTTTTATAATAATATGTAGACAAGTCTTTTTAAACCAAATTTGAAATTAAAAGCAGGCTTTTCCTCCTGAAGGGACATAAGCGCACAAACGGACACTTTGGTTCAAGGTGTAGCATGCCTGTACTGGATTGTAAATGGCTGACTTATTAAAAAAAGGAAGTTATCAAAATCATGAGAACTTTGGAAAGAGTTATTAGTCAATTCAATTTTCAATTTTCAATTATCTTTATTCAGGCATAAATTATTTACAATATTATATACAAGCACCTAATAGTGTTAATGTATCCTAGTGGTATATAACTTAATAATAGTTTACATAACACTTTGTCCAAGCACATAGGCCACTATAAAGCTTTTAATTGGTTGATTATTAATGATATGAAAACAGAGTAAAGTTGTGATTGGTAGTCTAAATACCGCTACTTAGGCTTAAGTAATAGCACTAAGTTACTAAGAACAAATTTGCACAATCATAATTAACATAAGATAAGATTGTGGGTATTTTCAAAATAAAGCTAATATTAATTCGTAAGAGTTTTTAGTAATGTTCTTCAAAGACTGGTACTTGCCGCACTTAACCCATCAATAATAATATATTTCCAAAGTTAAGTTAGTTTTTACAAGTTTAATTTTGTAAAATTACGGTTATTACAAATGTATACACCAGCTACGTAGATTGCGAGTTATTCTTGCAAGAGTTTGTATTTCTTTGACTCTGAAAATGAAAGAAACGAAATATGTTACATTGATTTATCAAGAAACATTGAATATACATGTAAGCTATCCTACGAATCCTCTATATGGCTTATTAAAACAAAGAATACTATAAAAATAAAGACATATTGTTTTTAAAAATACCGTAGGTCGTATTGAACAGTCGAAACTTAAATTTCACGTCAATTTGGACCATGAAACGCGTGGTCTAAATTGAAACACGAAAGTTTCAACCGTTTATATAAATAATTTAAATAGTATTTCTAAAAGTACAAGATCTTTGCTCGGAACCCTTTTTCAGGCCAACGCGTCGCAGTCATTTGCGGGCAGTAGCGAGCCTTCAGATAAGGCTGTAGGGGACACCCGAGACGGGACGAGACGGTGACAACCAGCTTATGAATAATGAGACATTGTTGACAACACTATTTTGACTTGTGATTTCATAGAAAGCCCAGCCTAAGTAAATAAATAGGTAAATATTCAAGGACATTTCACACAGCGCCATCCAGCCCCATACAATAAATATACTAAGCAAACGCTTATGTCATAGTTTACACATAATTTAATTACTATGGTTGAGGATATTTAATAATATCTTATGGGCTAAAGGATAAATCATATAACCCTGTGAGTCGATAAAGATTGACAAAAAAACATGAAAAAAGAGCAATCTTCTTACAATACTAATCAACTAAAATTCACGAGTAAGTTAGGTAACCAATTAAAATAATAATTAAATTATTGAATAATTTAAATGAGAGTAAGCCATGGAAGAAAGAATAAAGGAAACACATTCTGAAAGATAACTTTTCACTGTACTACCTACTAAGTATTGATATAATATGTACACAAAGTTCACTGACCGCATTATGCTTACCATATAGACACTTTAATTTTATGTTACAGACCTAACCCAATACTCCACTAATGATTTCCACACATATAACATCAAAAGCCCCAATATTGCTCAAATAACCTTTATTGTGAAGATAAAAGCATCCATGATTACAAGGATACTTCCTATGGGAATGCCATGGTTGGGATGAATCACAGTGTGAATAGGTTTTCTCTTTTTGAGTCGTATTTCTTCAGGACTGAGGGTCGTGACTACCTCGCAGAATTAATTCGTTAGGGGAGTTCTCTTGGGCAGATACATCGTGGTGGGTGCCCAGGTCCTTCCACGAAAAACACTTGTCCTCGGATATTGTGGTCCTCAAACATGTCGGTTTCCTCGCAATGTTTTCCTTCACCGCTAAGCGAGGGCAAATCCACGCATATCTTGAAAATAGAAGTCATTGGTGTATGGTCGGATTCGAACTAGGGTGCGTCTGGGTGAAAAGCAAAAACAGGAACCGCTGAACCACTAATAATAATATAGAATAGGTTTTAAACGGTAGCAGTATTCAATTTTTAAGAGGAAAGAAAGGTGTAAATTTTTCGCTGTTATCAGCACTTCAATTGAACATCTTTGCTATAGAAAAAAGCCTGGATCGGATTGGACAATTTACTTAACACCGTTCACACAATTAATAAATAAATATTAAATTAAACTATGAAGAAGATTCGTAAATTAGTTTCGATAAAGAGGATAAAATACGAGCATGCAGAACCAACAAATACAATAATTATGTAACCTAATCAACTTATATTATAAATTGTCTATCTGTAAATTCTAGCATGATGTTACAATAAACTTCATAACCAATTTCCTGTTACATTACATCAATGATTCACAAGTCGCAATATTGCCATATACTGCTAAGCCCCCGGCATACTCTGCGTAATTGCAGCTACTATCGACCGGTATAATTAATGGTTTCACGGGACATCTGAAATATGGGCAACGACAATATTCCGGGCTAGGAGCTACGCGCGAATGTTCTATTATTTTATACTCTGTACAAATAGATTTATGGTAGACCAGATACGGTGTTAGGCGAGTTAATCCAGGATTTAAAAAAGTATCTAATGTGTTAATTTGAGATCTATTTGATAGATTTGATCTCCGTAATTAGATCCAAATCGGTTCGGATGTTTAAGCTTGAAGACGTAGGTAACATACACTCTCAAACTTGCAAATACTCTTTAACAAATTTTTACCTTTATAATTTGTAGGAATATAGGTATACTTATTTAATATGAGTTTTTTTTTTCAGTAAGACTAGATATTGGTTTCAACTCATTAGTTAGATCAAAAATATTGGCATATGATGTGAAAAACTTTCCTGCAATTACAATCTGTTGATAAATGTTTTTAAAAGAAAAGCACATTTCTTTGTATGCAATTGCATGTACACGTCATGTCATCAAACCAGAAGTTGAAGTAGAGAAAAATATAAAAATACTTCTTTTAGACTATAAGGACGCTTACCATCAAGCAGGTTAGAAATCAATCAATATCACCTAGCTATTAAATCGCATCCTAGAATTCTAAAGCCTGCTAAAGGATGACATAACGTGATTTCCATTTATATCTCTACTATCTACGTATATATATATATATATATTATTTTTTAAGTGGGATAGGTTTACGTTTGACTACAGCCTGCCTGATGTTAAGCATTGCTGCAGCCTAGGGTGTAACACGTTTACCTAGAAGATACCTATTAACTCTAGATTTGAAAACCCCTGGATTGTAGTTCGCAGTAAACACAGCTTCTGGTAAAGTGTTCCAAAGCTTTGCCGTCCGTACAATAAACGTTGAATATACTATTAATATACCTTACACCATCTATAACCCGGCAGTTTCCACCATTCAAACCCTATAATATAGCAGTAGTTACAAGCATAGGCTCTACACCGCAACCGTATAATTACATACTATCTATATATGTATATCTATATACAAGAACCTATTCATTGAAACCATCGGGAATATCAATTAGGGTATCTGTTAATCCGGGTTCTATACATGACGTGACATTGATCCGGATACGACTCCGGGGCGTCTCCGAGCCGTCTCCGTATCGGTTCCGGGCAGGGCTTTGTAGCGGTACCAAATTTCATATTTGATTTAGCGGTATTTTCATATCCGATGCCACGTTAGCAGAAGATAATGGTAATTTGGTGAAGAATGAAATAGTAACGATATAAATACCGATATTTTTGACGCTCTCAGAGAATCAATTAAGTATGGCATTTTTGTTTCTGGCAAGCGTGCTATATCTTAGACACCAGTGCTTAGCATCGAGCAGGCTGTAAGCAAATATGAGTCTATTTTGTTTTAAAACAAAATGAAAACTTACAATCCACTGTAAATACATTTCTTTTGGCAAGCGCGATACATCTTGAACGACAGTGAAGCTTAACATCAGGCAGATCGTAGTCGAACGTGTGTTTAAATGTAACCTTTCTTCACCTGATATACCGGTTGTAGTATAACGTGTGTTCAACTGCATAACCCTTTTTCACCTGATATACCGATACCTGATTTATACCGCTATCAAGCCCTAATTCCGACATATCAAGGCTGGATCGGATCTCGGTCCCTTTAATTTCACGCGGTATTTACTTCCGTACCGTGCCGCGTTTAGGTGGCGCTAGTAAATAGATTTACACGATATGTTGGTTGGTTGATCAATTGTAGTTTCTGTTTTAAAGCATACCCCTGCGATAGACATTGATGATTTGTTTCAGTAGAAAACTGATCTTACACGCGTTTCGGTAATAATATGAATTCAAATAGGTAACTAATCTGACTGCAACGCTATTTGTGTCTTCTTATTTATGTCAATGAAGAAGTATGTGAATATAAGGGTAAATGGCGCAGTATAAAATTTTCTGGAATATATATTTATTTGATTAATTTATAATCTCCATAGGCTCCGTTAGAACCATGGCTAACGCACATACATAACATCATTCAGTCAGATCAAATAAGTACTTCCTTTTTTTAGAATTTTTACTCGGTAGATATATGTACCTATTGTTTTAAATACAATATTAAATACTGTTGGACCCCAAAACAAACGGTGTAGATTTTAATATAACCCATATTTTTTTGTGTCAAAGGAAAATTCTACGTTAAATACCAGGTTTTTAAAAGAATATGAATAAATCTTGCGTCCACTTCACATCCATTTGCGTTTGATATGAAATGGCCTGATTGATCAGTTTTCAGAACAAGCAGGCAATGCACTGCGTCGGTCGGGAGGTCTAAAACTACCATTTTTAAACAAATCAATATCATTATTTTATTAATAGGTACATTCTTGATAATCGAGTTACACCCCATACTACACTACTTAATGTAATAACATGCAGGCAGTAGTCAAATGCGAACCTTACCCACGTAAAAAGTTGTTGGGACTTTTTATTCTGTGATTTAGTTCTAAGATCACAAATATCCCGAGATCAAGATTTGATCTTTACCGTTACGTAAAGACTTATCTTATAAGACTTATAAAGTTACTTATCTTGATACATGCAAGCGTCTATGATGAATAAATCATTATAGGATTACTGAAAAACGGCCATTTTAGTGTAGTTTTGGCAACAAACAGGCAACGCAGTCATTTGGCCCGATTGGTGTGGCTTCATCATGGAATCTCACTAATTGAAGCGATCGCTGAAAGAAATATACTGTAGCAATTACCATCGTCATATAAGAGTATGATAAATATTGCAAGAGATTTTATTTACTCAGGCTTTATTTACCTGGCCAGGCTACCTTCAGGTCGAACCGGTTTCCGAGAATTACCAAAAGTCGTTCAATAAAAGTTGTTGCTATTTACATACTTAAGTCATAAAAGGCTATAGGTACGTTAATTCATAGTAATCCTACATATTTGTCTACTTATATTTAATGCCAGAGTCAGAAAACAGCAGAAAAACATACTGCTTTTTTTGTGCCGTGTCTTAAAAACATTATTCAAATTACTAACACACCAATTCCAAGAAAGCCCCTCTTCCTCACCAAAACCAGTTGAAAGTAAACGAGGCTCCGCGAATGAAGGATTCACTTAGTTTTCTTGCAAGTAAACGAAAACATTTTGTTTTATTCCCTACAGGCTTGTTTCTGGGCCGTTGCCGCTCGCATATATTCCGGCTCGATTGATTCCTTCTATTTCCATGCCGGAGATATCAAGTCAAATCCAATAGACGCATAATTTTAGTGTTAAATTTCTGAAATATGTATTCTGGAGCGCCTAATAATGACTGGGGAAGTAGAAGATACAGACCGAGAGGCAAAAGTCCCATGTGGTGGTCTGGCCAAGTAACTAAAGAGCTGTAGATACCAATAAATGTTGCAATGCACCAAGCATCAGACAACTAGTCCACAAGATCAAAAGGAGTCAAAATCCTCTGCAGTGAGGGATACGATCAAGAAGAGGGTATTATACCGTCCCATCCCGCTTTCCAATAATATAAATGTGACATATGTTTAATTTGTACGGCTTTTGGTTTAATCCGATTCCTGAAATGAAATAAGCCGATACAAATAATAATACTAATTGTGTAACCTAGCTAAGACGTAACTATAAATAAACTAGATATATTATACTGGGAGATGACTCTGGCCTCGTAACACAGCCTAACGGCTACCACGAGGTCAGAGGATTCCAAACATATTGTGACAATTTATTTGGCAAAAAAAATAATAATAATAATAATAATTTTCCGATAATCCACACCATAGGGGCGCAAATAATTCACATCACGCTATACGAGTACAATGTACATGTGTATAGTTTTCTATTGTCTATGGATACAAGTCGCTGGTTACTTTATATCTGGCTTGGACTATAGATGAAATAAGATACAAAATAGACTGAACATTCACGGACGTTACTATATTATAATCATAAACGTTTGGTACATATTGGTGGTATGTGTCTCAATTATTATTATGGGATCTTTCGACTATGTTGCCCATGTCTCGTGCTAACAAGCCTGGACTGTCTGCCGGGATTCAACATTTTTTTGTAAAGATTTATTTGAATGAGTAGGAAAAATTTGAGAGACAAAAGTAAGACATTCTTCGATTGTTTTTACTATACAACAATTATGGATGTAGTTTTTCTGTCACCCACATCTTAGCGGAACTTAATTTCATATACCAGTCAGATCTGCTTGAATTTAAACCTCATTGGGCCTTATTACAAAACGTGGTTTAACTATTATATTAGTCCAGAACTTTGAAAATACGAAGTCTGTCTTCGTTGTTTGTGAATAGTTGTGTGAATATTTAAACCACGTTTTATGATAAGACGGAATGTGTGTGTGTGTTGTTTGTGGTATGCTTTTGTGGGAAGGTAACTTTTTACTAATTTATTCTATGGTTGTGTATAAAAAAGGAGAAAACAAAACATCCCTGAAGCATATTTTTATTTAACTGAAACTATTCGCACTTCATAGTGACGAGAACGAGATTTATATCCAAACATATATTTTTAAAATATAATTTAAACTTCATCACTACAAGTTACGATACAATGCCAACAATAATTTAAAAAAACTGAACATACTACTTCTAGCTACAATAAAATAATAAAAAGGGGGCACTTAGAAAATCTTTAGGAAATTCTAAAGATTAACAACATTACTTTATAAACGCATATCTAAATAAACCCGGTAAAATGTAAAGTGGAATTTCATGAGAGGCCGGAAATTGGGTCAAATTGTCAAATTTCAACGCTGGTGTAGTTCAAAAATAGAACAAGCTGTCAACTAATCGCACCCTTTTACAATCACCGAGGAAATTCGAATTAAAATCGACTGGAATCGACTACGATCCACAACTGGCATGGATTTCTAACAGAGGATTTGGATAGAACGGAAATTGTAGAATATTTTAACTGAATAATAATTTAGAAGACTTTGTTAAAATTCAGTTTTCGTAAACAAGCACGCAGTTAAAACGGATAACTTTATGACTAACTAGTGGGTGGTCGCGGCTTCGCTCGCATTAAGAAGTAAAACTTGCATCCCCTATTTCACCCCTTTAAAAGTGGCATTTCCAAAAATCCGTTCTTAGCGGATGCCTACGTCATAACATCAACCTTCATTCCACATTTCAGCCCAATCCGTCCAGTGGTTTGGGCGGTGCGTTGATAAATCACTATATCAGTCAGTCAGTCAATCAGTCACTTTTGAGTTTTACATATATATAGATAACTTAAAAAAAATAACATCATTCAACTAAACAAGGCTCATACTTTATTCTCAAACAGACTTTTCAGCAATTCTACCTATAAATTCACATATGTAATTTTCCGCGAGTATATTCGACAACGATACAAATAAAAGAATGCTCATACATCATTGGATGTAGGTATTATCTCTTTCCTCTCTTATTCTCACTCTCCAGCAATTCTATGTACCTCCGAACTCGCAGCTGTTATTATTGCTTAGTGGATTCAACAAGGATACAAAGTAAACAATGCTCATACTATATTATACTCGTTCTCTCTTTTCTCTCTTATTCTCGCTTCAGCCGTTCTACCTACAAACACAGATGTAATTCTTGGTGAGTGGATTCGACAACGATACGAAAGGGCAAAGGCGAAACCGAAGAAACCGATCGGAAGTTAGCGGGACCGGCGCACGGTTTTATTAACTCCGGACAGGGGCGGATGAAGGGGGGCAAGTTTTGATAAAAAATTCATGTTGGGTACATCCTTCCTAGCATCTATACATAGTATACATGTAATAAAGCTGAAGAGTGTCGAAAGCCTGAACATTGAATATTTAAAAAGAAAATGTTTGATCAGATACATACTTCGAATTGATAGCAGAACGCGTTCCAACAATTTCTAGAACTTATGTCTGTTTCTCTGTGTCTGTGTTTCTACTCATCATGCAAAAACGGCTGACCGGATCATCATGATTTTGGTATGTTGGTAGTGTGTATTTCAGAATAACATATTATTATTGTATGATTACTAGTCATCAATATAAACAAAAAATAATTAGATAATTGAAATGCACTCTTTTACATAACACGTGCGTTGTCGTCATGTTAATATTTTCGTAATATTAAAACTTATATTTTGTCTTAGAAATAGGTATATATACATACATAAATAGAAAAATAATAGGACCACAAATTTTAATAATGTAGCGAGGATTGTGGTAAGAAAACTAAACATATCTAGCCTGACCACTACTATATATCTATTTATAAATAAAGCTATATCGTACAAGCTAAACATAATTCATAAATATATAAAAAGTGTACTTATTAAATACAACAAGGATTTTATACCAATATTCAAGAGTACCATACCAATATGTTCCAAGCCCAAGCCGATTTTAGCTACGGCGTATACACATGACTTGTATACTATTTTAGCGATAAATGTTTTACATGAAATAAGCATACGTTTGACTACAGCCTGCCTAATGTTAAACACCGTTGTAGTCTAAAATATAGCACGATAGCCTAGAAGAAAACAATTTACTCTGGATTTGAAGACCTAATTTTGAAAACAGTGCTCCTGGTAGAGAGTTCCAGAGTGTTGCTGTACTTACTATGAAGGTAGAAGCAAACCAAGCAAACCATCTGACCAAGTAACTAAAGAACTGGAGAAACCAATAAACGTTGCAATGCACCAAACATCAGACCACAACAAATGGCGACAGCTAGTCCACAAGATCAAAAGGCACGTTCGTCAGCAGTAAGGGATACGACTAAGAAGAAAAAGATGCAAAGCTATTCGTTCGAATTCATGTTCATCAAACGATAGACAAAAATGAAACCCCACAAACCGCAGGACAATACATCGTATCTCATCTCACCAACTTCAGAATGCCCCCTTAATCCCGTTCCGTTGCACGGTTTGGACGTACCTATAATTGAATTCCCGCCTTTTTGCTCTTTTCAATCGTAGTTCCGTTGATTGGGTTTTGAGTGAGAATTTTCGGGTTGTATGCCCCACGCTAAACACACAACGGGATGGTTCCACGGAAGGAATTATTGGACCTGAAAGGAATGAAAATTACTGTGAGATTCCGGGATTCTTTTGTTTTTTAGGGTGTTAATTTTGAATGCCTACTCGTGGATTTGGTTGTGTGGTTTTAGGATGACTCTTTGATTACAATTTCAATACAGTATTTTTGGATCATGATTTGAAAGCATGTTTTGGAAAGGGGTTCCGAGTAGGTATTTAAATAAATGAATAGCTAAGCACTTTAATACTAAAGTATATACTATCAAATTATGGCTACATATACTACGACAACTAATTAACATTATGACAAGTTATAGTCCATCTTAAAATCAACTTTTTTACTTGTGCCATGTAGACACTTGTAGTCCTAAGAAGTCACATTCGTACAAAAACCTGTTGTCAAAGATAGATCATAATTAAAATTCTGCTTGAAGTTAAGCACTGTTCTGTACAAAGACAACTAAAGCTTATAAAAAAAAAAACAGGATGAGAAAAACTTTTTTCGAAATTTCTCACCTAATTTTACAAGATTCTCAAAGACCTTGACGTTCAAAACATTCCATCCGACCTTCCTTTCTTGAAGAGTAAGCTGTAGCCACAATCCCTAGGTCCCCGTAACACAATTTGGCAATAACCAAATCCGCAAACAATGGAACTCCGGCATTCGCTCTGTGTAAGTTAAATCGTGAATTCGTCGAGCTCTAAACTTAATTACGCCGTAGGAGCTGAAGACCAGGGATGTGTCTAGAATGTAAGTTAGGGGGCTTTAGAACCATACCATTATATTGTCTTAGATAGATAGGCAGATAACACTTCGTTAAAAACACCAACAAACAAGAAAAAACACACGAAACTTAAAATTAGTGTCTTAATTGGCGACCTTATCGCCTTGTCGCCTTGTGTATTGTCTTGTATCTTTCTTGGTCTGTTTGTTCCACTTTATCGAAGATTCATGGTGAAATTCGCCATAGTAGGTATAAGGCCCAAAGAGTGACATAGGTTACATAAGTACAAGTAAGTTGACGCATACCCGCGGCTTCAGGTTTTGGAATAATAATAATATTATTCCAAAACCTGAAGCCGCGGGTATGCGTCAATATTCATTAAATTACAATAAAACCAGCACATAGTAACTCGATATGACGACCAGTAAGTATGAGGGTATTTATTATATTTATTATTTATTTATTATTATTATTTATTTTGCCATCCAGCGTGGTAATGCGGCCAGTATGCTGGGCACGCTGCCCTCTGGTAGTGGGCTGGAGCACTTAGATTATCTTTAGGCTTTTCTAAAGATTTTCTAAGTGCCCCTATTTGTAGTAGTTAGAAGTAGTATGTTTAGTTTTTCTTCCCTTGTTTTTATATTTTATTATAGTATGAGGGTGAACATATTTAAGAACTAACAGTATTTGTATAGGTTTACTTTATAATGTAAATAAACAAAGCACGGACAATAGTATCCAAAACATTTATTGCTTGAGCGATAGTATTCAAATATTCAACAGGGAGGCTATAGTCAAACGGGAACCTATCCCACGTAAAAAAGAAGTATTCTGTGTCATCATAACCCATAAAAAAGGTTTTATGAATAAAGTTTGTATATATACCTATAAACGACTACTAAACGGCTGCTTTAAAATAATAAACTTTATCTCAGTTAGAAAGAGTATAGTATATTAAAATTGTATAATATTGGGTTCAATATCAACACCATAATGCAGTACGAGTACAAATGTAAAAGGTACAATATGTGAGGTAATCATAATATTTTGTCCAAAATCGATATTAACAGACTCCTAAATGAAGTTATCAATGGGTTCTCCACTCATGGCAAGACTCTTGACGGTATAGAAACTTAATTATTTCGGGATCGGATTCAATTAAATTGAGAATTGATTAAATCAAGACTTCGATACTCTCGGTCCACGTTAATTTAGGCATCATTAGAGTAATACAATCATGTATGTACATATGTTATGTTATTTTTTTATTTTTAGTTGTTCGTAAAAAAAATTGTTTTACATTACACTTTGTATATTTTGGTTATTATTTCACTAATTGCTTTTAAGAAAAGACCAATATTTCAAAGAATCAGAAAAAAAGAAAGAAGTGAAAGAAGCCATGTTTTTCTTTGATTTTCTATGCGTTCAATTTAAACATCATAAACGTGTAAACAATTAATAAATTTGATGAATATTATTGGTCAAAAATAGAAAAATACGAGATATTTTCCTATTTGTGTGCCCATTAGTTTACACTTTCAAATACCTTAATCGCTCCCTGTTCTTACCAAATACTTTTGAATGCAGATTACTTTTCTCTTTCGCCCGTTTTAGGGTTAAATCCCTGTGTGCCCGTAAACGGATTATATTTTACTTAGTGGCTTTTGTACGACCGAAAACGGTACTGTGAATCAATTGACAATGAAACTTTTACCGCAAATCTAATTTCACCAAGCTTCTTGACGATGCAAACAAAATCATAGGAACTTTAATTTATTTTCTTACGTTATTGTGAGGCGCTTATAACGTTAAATAAAAAATAGGTCCCAGCTGGGGTTGTCATAGTATTGATGTCGTTAAACGATATCAGAGGCCCTTCAGGTGGTTTTGGGAACTCACGAAACCTTAATTCAGCACTTCCAAAGTCACTTACCAAAATTTCCTATTAGAAAAACTTACATAAGACCGGCAACCTTAAGCGCCACCTCCACGGCAGCGCAAATCCAATATTTTCTTAGCAAAATTAGTTCCCGCGATCTTTCCATCGAAATATCAGGCGTTGATTTATTCCATTACCAGCACTATGCTGGCAAGCTGAGATAGAAGCAATTGCTCATTGAAAGCTTCCTTTGTGACCAATATCTGATGACTTTAAAGCTCAGAGACCTCTCATTATAATTGACTGGCCTGTTAGCTCAATGATAATTCGTCTGCCTTTAATTATTCCATACATCCTATTAGCTATAGCAAAGCACTTGGATAAGATCTACACAGAATGAATGGGACGACATTTGTAATAAATGATAAACCGTACTTTAGTAAATGATAGTTAGAGGATAAAATCATACCGTTACATGGAATCACAGAAGTGTGTGTGTTGGTTTGATTGTCCATCTGTTCATAATTTTAGAGACATATGGAAGAAGAATAGCGTCCTGAGAGAAAGATTACTTTTTACTTCAAGCAAACCCATATCCCGTAGTATTAGCACCCAACATACAATCATAATTAATCGTATGAAATCAAAATATCAACTTCACATTGGTAACATTTTGGCAGTTTGACTATACATATATCTGACAGTAGACCGACAAATTTCGAACAACAAAAACGGACTTAGTATTTTCAAAGTCCTGGACTAATAGTTAAACCACGTTTTGTATGTACCTTTCAGAATCTGAAAACTCTGACAATGTCTATCGTAAATAATGTCGACGTGAATATCGCACTTCAAAGAGACCTAGCTGCTCCTTTGTGACCAATATCGCACTCCAGAGAGACCTAGCAAAGAGCGGTCTTCAATGTCACCCGAGAGCCTTAAGAGGCCTTTATAAGAGCTTCGTTATCTTGCTCAGCCATTTCTAAAAGTGTAGAAATAGTAGGTAGATTAAAAAAGGTTTTCTTGTCCAACAAGTTTTTACTTGTACTTTAAAAAGAGTTGGGTGGTTCTAAACAGCTTTGCAAATGTAGGTGATGAACAGTTAAGTTGGAATTATGTTGTTTGTAACGCACGGTGCTTAAATAAGCAGGCACGGTGTTGTAAATTGTAAATAGACTATTTTTATTATAATTAATAAAAAATAAAATCAAGTTAAAATTCGGTACGAAATCATATCGTATATCACAGAAGCAAATTAAAAAGCAAAATTATGTACATCTACTTATTTAATCGTTACGCTTAAAATTTTTGTAATAGCAAACATTTCCAAGTTTTTCTAGAATAGAAACCACTTTGAATTTACAAAACTAGAAATAACAAGACAATTCTAAAACCAATTCAAAGAACGGACGAGACTGTTCTAGACGCGTTATTGCACTTATAAGTCAACGAGAGAAGCGGGAATATTTCGCGCCATTTTTCCAGACGCCATCTTGGAAATTGTGACCATAAACATCGTTTGAATATGGTCGGGAAAGTTGGTTGTAATAAGGTTTGTTGCTTTTTGTATCCGATTTGTTGGACTTAAATAAAGACAGATCTGGACAAGAATAGAAAAGAAACACTTATTTACCTAATAGATTAATTATGTTAAATGTGTAGCATATTAATTATTTACATATATTTTTCTTTGTTTAATTTTCTCGTCTTGTACACGTTAGTTACTATCACTTATCACTCATTAAAGAAACTTTGAAATATGTCGCACAGGTAGGTACACAATCTACACATATTAAGTAAATAATAAACATTACATAATTTATTTTTAAATATTATTTTATCACCTTATGAAAAAGAAATTATTACTCAAGTTTTTTTAAGGTTGTAAATTTATTTTGACCTATTTTAAGTCAATAACTTAAGTACCTACCTAGTTTCTAATATTGCGTAAGTTGCGTAACGCAGCATCATAGGCTCGCACCATTCTCAGCTTTCTAATCCGCGTTCTAAGCGTTTTGTATTTCTAGTGATAAGTTCATCATAACACGCACCGGTTGTGTTAGATAATATCAATTTATAAGAACTTTGCAAAATACAAGTCTCGGTATAAACGTTAAAAAAAGTAAAGAAAAACATACCGAATTCATATTGCTCGAATGCTAACTGCAGTTTCGCGTGTTGTTGCTAATTATTACGACTTCCAAATTCAAATTCATTCCGTGTGCGTTTCGCGTCATTTGTGAATTTATTTTCTCGTGATGTGGTGGTTATTAATTTTGGTAATAGTGTTGTGCCTATTCTGTTACTCACGTCATAAGCTTCAGTATTTTTCGTCGAGGGCAGTCAAAACCTTGCCTCCGGTGCCTTTCCTGGGAAATCTGACAGCTGTAACTTTTGGCCGGGAAAACTTTGTGGAAGCGATCGCCGCGGGCTACGATGCGTTCAAAAACGAAAGGTTCGTGGTTGTTGTTCAAAAACAAATAAATACCGGGGTTACCTAGCCGACCCTTGATGGAATTATTAACCTGAATATTGAACTCGTGTAAGTGGTTTACTTTACATAATACATGCTACATTGTAATATTTTTACATCAACAACTTGAAAACCAACTACCTTCCTTCATAAAGTATAAAGGGCGAATTTCTACAAATTAAATAAGAGCATGACCTTTCCGGGTAGTTTACATTTAAAAATACGATAACACTTGAAACGTAGATTTAAAAAAACTATCTACCCTGATTCAAATTTAAATAGTGTATCTAAATATTTATACTACATATGGTAGGTAAATATATGTTCTCCGTCCTGCAGATACTTCGGCCTGTACCAGTATCTGGTCCCGACCCTGGTGCCGCGCGACCCGGAGCTGATCAGACAGATCATGGTACGGGACTTCGCGGCGTTCGCTGACAGAGGCGTGCATATTGGAGCTGACTGCGACCCACTGTTTGGGAAGAACCTTATTATGCTCACTGGTATGTATTTATTACTTAACATGCAGCGATGCAAATAAATCTGGAATAAAAAAAATAGCAGTAGTAGTAGTATCTATGTGTTATTCCTATGTCTAATTTAAACAAAATCTGTTCATCCGTTCATAATGTTAAAGCCGTTAAAAAACGTACTGACTATGGTTTTTGTAATGTTACGAGTATTTTCTTAAACTATAGTAGGACTTAAGCCAATTGAGTACAAACAAGCCGTTTACAATATTAGTAGGAAGTAAAGTACATGGAAATTGAATTGTTAATATTATTTAGCCTACGTTTTTAGAAATCGATTAAAAAGATCCGGTATCCATTTTGTAACCCGTATCGGTGGCCGTATATTATCCAGGTTCAAAATGGCGGTCGATGCGTGTGGCGCTGTCGCCGGCGTTTTCCGGCGCCCGGTGTCGCAGCATGGCCCCTCTCATGGCGGACAGCGCGAGGGCCGTCGAGAGACACCTCGCTGGACGCGTGCAGGGACCTACCATCATGGATGTTAATGAGGTGGGGGTAGAACTTTTTGAGTCGTATTTCCTCATGACTGAGCATCGTGACTCCCCCGGTGATTTAATTCGTTAGTGGAGTTTTCTTGGACAGATACATAATATAGCGTCCTCTTACTTTGGTCGTTTTCTCAATGCTGATCATCGTAATAGACCCGATCCTTAACAACAAAACTTAAAGCATTAATCGCCATTTATGTCAATCAGCTTTACTAATCAATCAAATTGACAAGCATGACTACTATTTCATAGGGTTTCTACCCATTGTAATCGATTAATCCATAATCTCTTAATTTCAGATAACAATGTCCTACGTGAATGACGTCATAGCGTCCTGTGCGTTTGGTTTCGCCGTGGACTCTCTCAAGGACCCTGACAATGTCATCTACAAGCTGGGCCAGAAAGCTGTCGTGCAGGACACTACGCAGGTTATGAAGTTCTTCGGGTACGAGAATATGAAGAATATTATGAAGGTATTATTTTTTTACTCAAATTTGTTGCCCGATTTGAATCGGGTAACAGAAGTAAATGTTTTAAATTAGCGTCCAATCTGTCCCCAAATTAAATTTGCTGTTTGAGACTGAACAACGGTCATACGGACGGAGTACAAACTTTCCATACTTTTTATTCGATAACAATTGATGAGTCGAACAAGGCGCGAGTGTGATGGAAATTATGTTACTGCACCTGCTGTTTATCACATAACATCTTTGACTATATACCCAGCACAAAATAGAATACCTAGTCATTTCTTCATTGCTCCACAATCTTTGACCTCAGAAATCATTATAAGCAAAGTTGTATAAGAGAGACCAACTCTGGTATTAGAGTTTTCAAATCGCCTTTAGGGCCACGATAAACAGACTTACAATTTGATATCATCCAGGGACTAACAGCGTCGATAGTTGCTTAGCATTGATAATCACATGCTACTATTGCATCCGGTAACTGTGCTACAGACGCTTAGTAATCCACCATGTTAAGACCATCCATAAATCTTACCATTACTATAATATATGTTATTTCAGGCCTTAAAAGTGAAGATAATCCCAGCAGAAGACGCGGCGCAGTTCTCTCAGCTGTTCAAGTCAGCCCTGAAAGCGCGACGCGACCACCTCGTGCCGCCGCGACCTGACTTCATACAGATACTTGTTGATGCTGCACAGGGTTGGTTTTTTAAACGATTTAATAAAAAAAACAATCAGTCGAAGGCGAACCTTCTTCTGTTTTTGAAATCGGTTCAAAATAAAATCATTTAGGTATAATATGAGTCTCATTCATAGTACGGCAGTCGTTAGGCACGTTAAAGGCCCTCAGGGCAGTCTGAAAAGTGTTTTAGTACAATAACTCCTACCAACAATTTTAATGTGGTTCTACGATCAACTTCAATCTCGCTTTGAAGTCCGCTTGTTTGTAGCTCGAGGGTGTAACTAAAGCCAATTTTAAAATACTTTCATCACCATAATCATCAAAAATTTAAAGGCGACGCCCTTGTCTGTGGAGCATGCGACATCCTTCCCGACCTTCGGCCAATTCCTTGCCCTCCTAATACGACATGACGCCCGCCTTCTCCTTTACTTGGTCCATGTATAACCTCCTCGGACTTCCTCTTCCTGCTTCCAGTTTTCCTTCAATGATGTTTTTCAGAAAGTCGTCATGTCGTATAAGGTGGCCAACCTTCTTCCCTCTAAAATACACTGTTTACGTAATTTACTAGAAACCCAATAGGTATCACTATAAAAGCCATGTATTAATTAAATTCCAGGCAAGCTAAAGGAGTGTGAGGGAGACGCCAACAACAACGATGTCAAGCCCACGGAGAGTAAGATTAACTTTAATTTTCTTGTATTAACTGACATAGGTATGTAAGCGTGGTATAAGTCATAAAAGGTGGAGATTTTTTTGCAGTTCAGGTATTTTTGTACGTGTGTTGCTTCAGAAGACCAAGAAACCGATATATTATGTAATGAATCAAAATAATTTTAGTATGATGGATTGAATTAATCTTGTAGTCTTCTAGAAAAATTGCGACATACTGTCAGTATAAGTATCTTATTTCTTTTATTATTTAAAAAAAACTTGTATTGCAGTCGAGCGTGAATATTTTTCAGGCACAAAAAATATTTTATTGTCTGCGTTCGTCACATAGACCATACTCTGCCTACAAACTTGAGACTTTGATTGACGTTAAATTCACCATTTAAGGTCGTGTGAGAGTGAGTTACTAGATCGGCATACGATTGTTTTAAATGTCGTATAAGAAATTCATTATGATAATATGGAAGATCCATCTTTATTGTAAATTATCACTTTTGTCATCATCCGCTTTTTTTGCAGATATCTTGAATCATTACCATTATTGTCAGGCACCAATAATCTACCTTACTATAAAAAAATGTAATTTAGAAATAATAATAAATTAAAGTATGGAATCTCAAATAGTCCTTAAATGAAAGATGCCATTAATATTAAATATTCAATTGAAGTAAAGAACCTCCACTTCGAATAAAATCTATGGCCCATATCAAGTGCCCAGAAAACCCATCACGAAATAGATTCTGCGGCAGGCATAGCCTATTTGTAACAAGACGATTGAGAAGAAGAAAATTAAATATTTTATTTGAGTTACCTGCGTCATGCCATATCCATGTTTACGTAAAACGAGAGGTTTTACTCAGATTTTACTCGTATGAATTCCTGAATAAGTTAAATTAAATGTTGGCAAAAGAAAATATGAATATGTACGTTCGTACCTACGCATGAATGCCTCTTTTGATATAAAATGCTTGAAAATAAATTCCACATTTGGAAAGCGTACATTTCAAATCTGGGTTGGCAGACTTTCTTTGATCAATCCGGTGTACTGGTTAAATAGGCGCCTAATCAATGTATTGCAAGGTGAAGAGGCAGGTCCAGTTACAGAGGGTCAAAACGTTTTTTGATGGGCTAGCTTAATTAATTATAATAACGTTGGGTGTTATTGGAGATTTTGCAATGAAAAAAATATTTACGAAATAGCTTGCACTGGAACCGAATCAAAAGCTTAACTTTTTTAGACTACACTGAGCTGGAACCGAAGCTTTACCTTATTGTTTTCGAATAAAATTACTTCAGCATAAAGCACAACAGCTATCAAGTAACGGATTGTTCACTGGCCTTGTGCTAGTCGTGAGACTGTTACAAAGCTGACTCTTGAATTCGCTGAAACAACTCCATCCTTACATAGCAGAGGCTTTAAGTGTCTAGCTTTTTAAATACCAAAGCTTTTTGATACAGACAAAATTACAATAATATACAGAAACATTACTTAACCTAGCCACATTGGGCGGCCTTATCGCGTAGAGCGATCTCTTACAGGCAACCTGTAAAGAAAATAATTAACTTAATTACTTTATTTCCAGAATTTGACGACGACGACCTAGTAGCTCAAGCAGTGCTATTCTACGTGGCTGGTTATGACACCACGGCCAACCTGATTAACTACTTCCTGTACGAGATGGCTGCCAACCCATACATCCAGGGGCGGCTGCAGGAGGAACTGGACCGGGGGGAGGGGCAGGAGGGGCAGGAGGGGCAGGGGGAGCAGGAGGTGTATGAACATGTGCAAGGGATGGAGTTTCTGGATATGTGTGTTAGTGGTGAGGTTAAGCATATTACACTCATTCTATTATCGAACAAGCAGAAAGTCCGCAGGTAGACACCGTTTTATGGTGGAAGTGCCGAAATGTCGAACACAGCGCTTTGCCTCTACGTTTATTGTACGGACGGCAAAGTTTTGGAACACTTTACCAGAAACTGTGTTTCCTGCGAACTACAATCCAGGAGTCTTCAAATCTAGAGTTAATAGGTATCTTCTAGGTAAGCGTTTTACACCCTAGGCTGAAGCAATGCTTAACATCAGGCAGGCTGTAGTCAAACGTAAACCTATCCCACTAATCCCACCACAAAAAAAAATCATGTCTTAAAGTATGACGATGACATTAATCATAGGCCAATCAAGCCATATTCGTCTTGTTGATTGGTAACTTTAATGTGTATAGCCAAAGCTGTTTATTTATTGTCTTGTTTCAGAGGTATTGAGACTGTGGCCATTGGTTGGGTCAGCAGACAGAAGATCAGTGGCCACTTATGATTTTGGGCCTACGTATCCTGGCAGCAAACATCGACTTATTGTAAGTTATATTAATAAACATATTTGAACAAACAAAAAGCTCGATTATTGACAACCAATTGCATAATTGCTGTACCTAGTGTCATAAAAAATCACTAAAAATGTTTTATTTACAATATAACTGTATAACTAAGCTTTGTAATTTATTTTAGCAATCTCTCTGTTCCGTAGTTTCAAATTTTTTAAATCTTATGTTTGCTAACCCTTTCCTTATCTTCTAGGCCCCAGCAGGAGTACACGTATGGCTCCCCATCTACTCCCTGCACCGCGACCCTCAGTACTGGCGCGACCCTCACACCTGTGACCCGGAGAGGTTCAACTCTCACAACAAGACCAACATAAAGCCATACACTTATATGCCTTTTGGAACTGGGCCTAGGCATTGTATTGGTAAGATCATCTTTTTTCTTTGATGAGTTTTCTTAGTACCAGTTTTGAAGCAAAGCTCGCACTTTTAAAACAAAAACTCAAATACATTATGACGAAACTGATTCACCAACTAAATAACAAGCTGACATTTCACACAGGTCCCAAGCGATTAATGATCATGGAGTTTGAGATACACCCGTCATTAAGCTATTGTTCTTGTTGTGTATTTTCATCGTTTAAATATAAGTTAATTAACGATGTTGAATCAATTTAAGGGATAAATATTGATATTTTTTTTATCATCTTCCAGGGTCCAGATTCGCCGTCCTAGCCGCGAAGGTATTTCTCGCCTGTTTCTTCAAGAAATACGAGACGCGATGTTTGAAGCCGGCAACCAAACTGTCTCCGCGAGCCTTCATACTGCGACCTGATGATGGATACAACCTCATTGTACAGCCTAGAGGTTAAATGACTGTTAAAAGTATACATTTAAATTAAGTAAGACGTAGTTAATGCTGTTAATAAAATGTTTAGTAGAATTAAGTTAGTGTAATGTAATTAATTAATTTTAAGAAATAAAATGTAATTTTTGACTTGCCCTAAATTTTGAAATGTTTGGAGATTAAGTTTCATTCTGGAGATCTGCATAGAATCGTCGCAGATACCACATACAAAGGGGCCTATACCTAACCAGCAGTGGGATTCCAAGGGCTGTAGATCATGATACTTAAGCTTTATTTATTATCATCATAGAGTCCCATCTTCATTACCTATTATTTCAGTTGAAATTGGTTTCATTGCCTTACCTAAAAATATTATTAAGTATTTTTGCTGTTATGAATAGCTTAACCCTTGACTAACTTCAAAGCCATTTATTACACTTCTCAGTCAGGCATTCGACCACCAAGGTTTCAGAAGTGACACTCAACAAATAACTGTGTGGTCAAAAGTAGAGCTTACCGTCAAAGAGCTTACCTATATACTAACTGTATTTAGTTATTTTGGTGAAATTGATTCTTCGTATTAAACATAATATTAGTTATTTTCATTGGGTTTTTCGAGGAATATATAATTACAATAGGTAACTAGTAAAAAAACTACGTATGTTTCATGTTTTGTATAATATGCCCATAATATCTATTCAGGGAAAACATTAATAGCCTCCACGGGATGCATTCGCTATAAATCTGCCGCTAAATAGTTATTGTTATCAATTCCGACAAATAGCCAACTTGCATAATTTGAACGAATCGTACGGATTCAAAATGTTTCCAAATAGCTTTGGACGAGTTTGGATTGCAAAATAGATGCGTTTAATAAAAATCTGTTATATTAGCGACACCTTCTAAAATAGTTCAGCCAATATCAAATAAATCCAATTGTAGCGGTTTAACTGCATTAATTCTGGATAAAAAGTTTTCACAACCAAGCGTTGTCGGTAAAGTATTTTTTCCACGCCATTTTACCTGTTCCTTGCTTTCTCGTCAATTGAAGTAATGATAATTTGGGTGTCAACATCAATAACTTCCCCCCCTGGAAATAATATACAGTACAGAGAGGGATGAAATAAAAAATCCTTGCTTCCCCCTTACAATAAATAAAAATAACAAACACTTTGAATTTCTCAGTTTTTTTTTTTTTATATGGCTTTTGCGTAGATTTCTCAGTTTGATGGCCTATCTTCCCACTTGACATTGGCAGAATTGCAAAGTCATATCTTCGCAAAAGTCATAACAAAAACAAAAGATAACAAAAACATTCTTTCCAAACTAGGAATCGACACCAAAGTTTGTTAACTCTCATAAGTTTCAAATCTACCCATTTTGTACACAAACGTTCGCTTATATCGCGCTTATTGGCTTATTGGTTTGTTATATGGCGCTGTGTAAAATGTTCCGAAATACTTTTTTTATTTATCTCAAAACAAATATAAATTGACAGGTAATTGAAGCAGTAAGCAACGTAACAATAATTTAGAACAATCACACTCATTCGCTCACCTATTGTGGTGTGACAATAGAATGTCAACAGACGCGGTGGGAACTAGGGTTTGTGGCATCCTGCTTTTAGGGCATACGGGATGGAGTAGGATAGACTTTTTCCGAGGAGGAAGTAGGTTCTGTAGGGGTTTGTAGACTGTAAGTATTCCTAGAAGCTAGATCTATATCATAACTTTTTTGTACTCTATATATTTCATTTGTATTCCTCCTATCGCCGCATTCCTCATTAATGAGGGTCTTGACATGATTCTTCTGAAGGCACATACGTATAGTTCTAACTAGACTAGAGGATAGATTTTAGTTAGGCTGTTTTATTTTAGACCAACGTGGGTAATAATAATGAGGCAGGAAGTAGTTTAGACTTCACTCCACCACTCCACCATGCTTTTCGTGTTTTTATTGAAACATAGGCTTATTTTTATTCTAATTAACTCATATCATACGGTTCTCGTGAAAACAATATTCGTGTATTAGTATTCTTTATTAGACTATTTGCATTTTTACCCACGCTATTGTTTGCCACGTTGATCTATGTAGTAAAATAAAACAGCCTGGCTAAAACCCAGTCTTTAAAACCACTTTAGAACTATACGTATGTGCCTTAATTAACTTAACTTTCAGTCTACGCTAGTTACGAGTAAGTTAGAGTAAGTTCAGGAATAAAACTAAGTCACGGGTCCCCACGGACGCCGAGAGTGCAACGAAATATGAAAATTGCTGAGACAATGGAAAGCGCGGAAGCTGCCGTGCAGGCGGAATAAGTGCTGTTTGAGGCAGTAAGGAAAATCGACAGTATTTATAGAAAAAAAATGTGGTGGTAAGTAGCCTGGTCAAAAAGGACTTAAGTATTACCTACCTGACTATTATCATGTTAAACTAATTTTGATCTACTAGTTATTAAGCGTAGCAAAGTTGTCAAACGTTACTGCATGCACAGATCGAAATGCCATGAAAACTTTTTCTGGCGCTGTACATATGTACCTCTACACTGCACAGCTTTTCAGCTCATTATTGTGAACTTTTCATGGATGAACAAAAATATATATCTGATGCTTTACTACCTATTGGGCTTAAAGTCTGAATAATCAAAGTGGTTTTATCACTCTGATAAGGGTGGTATAAGTAAATGTACCTATATCAGTAGAGTTTTTAAAATCATGATATTATACGACGTACCAATTAGATTTAAATTGACCTTGAATTTCTTATCAATAAAACTTTCGTGAGACATTCTTATCAATATGTAACTACTTATTACACCCGAAACGCGTAAACAACAGCGAAATTACACGTGAGTGAAAACCGTAATAGTTAAATATTGATCTTGAATTTGATTTATAAACAGGCTGTATAATAGTGCCCATACTGTAACAATAGCGTCAGTGGTGGCGCGGACAATGCTAGCGTTATTTCATTAATTTAATGAGCCACAATGGATGCCTTTAGAATTTGTTTGTAGGACGGGTAATGGAATAATGGGAACTATAATGCGGATGAGACGGCATTGTCAGGTGGCTTGGGTGGCTTTCAGAACTTCTGTTGTTGAGTGCGTGTGCACTGAACAGCTAATTCAGTAGAGGTGGATGTGTGATTATATGTCGAACTTAATAGGTACATACTTTTAAAGTAGGTAGGCTAGTGTGAGTGTGGTGAACTGTAGAGTCGAGCGTTTTTCGAACCGGCTAAATGATGACTGATGAGCAAGGGCCGACTATCTTAGTATTATTACGGAAGTGCTTAGATAGATGTGAATTATGTGCTTCTATGTATTGTTGGAGAGGAGGCCTATAAGCCAGTCATGTGGGTGAACACAGGCTGATGATTATTATGTATTTTTGGCACCATATATTGACCGCTACTGCAGTTTAAGGTACCGGAGTACGAGGAGACACGACACAACAGCTTCTAATTAGTAAAGTTATGAGTACCTAGGTTTAGGTGTACCTAGGTATCTTTCGTTATAAATAGAAGCGAAAAATAGATGCTGTTTCGCAACACTGTAACTATGGTATGGGGTATCGGTGGTATAGGGTTCGAGAGGAGCATAGCCTACTTTTTATGGCACGACCTCGGGCTTGAAAAAATATAAAACATTTTCCCCAGCGCGTTCCTCCAAATTACCCAGTCTTTTGAATCCTTTAATGCCAATAAATTGGCTTGACGCGGAAGCTCAATTATAACAAAAATACAACGACTCTGAGCCATTGCAATCGACAGATCTGATGCAGGCTCACTTCAATTTTAATTAAATTGTCATCGCGAAATAAAAACCATTGCGGAAAATTGGTTGCTCTTGTTGAAATTAATGTGGCACGTGTTTGTTCTTTTTCTGGGTTGCTCGTGAAATCGTAACGCTCGATAGAACTAGATTCTGAGCTAAATATCATTTGCGTGCCCATTCATATTAAATCCTTTGCTTTATTCATACTCGAAGGTTGGAGTGGCGTGTAAATAGCCTGACTCCAGCGCGGGAATACCACAATGGGTGCAGTAAAAAATTAAGAAAAACAAAACAGACCGCTTAATTTATGCCCCTACGGTACTAACCTCTGAGCCGGCGCACAGCACACGGCAATGGTTTCCTGGCGTCCTTCTGGCGTCTAACGTGAAACCTGGACGGGGGTCCAGGTTCTACAGAGTCAACACTTCACAGATATAAGGCGGCACCAACTATATGTAATTCAGTACACACTGTACCATAAGGTCTTTCTGGTCACAAAGTCTATTCTATTGTTCTTGTTTTAACTTGCGGTTCGCGGGTCACCGGGGTCACGATATAATCTTGACCTCCCCGATGGAAGCGCCAAAGACGAATGCGGGGCCAAGGGGAGACAAGGCGTAGCAGCTTTTTGAGACTACTGGCGCCATCTCTCGCTGGGCACGCGAACAAATGTACCAAACTCATTGATTTACACCAGTAGGTAGGCAATAAGCGGTCCATTTGAAAGAGGTGTAATTATTAAATTAAAATATAATGCGTAGAAAGTAATTACAATGCATAGAACCTAAATAATGGATACAAGTCGCTCCACCAAAGGTGAATCAGTCTTTTACTAATATGGTCTTGGTGCGAATAAGGACGCGTAGAGGGTTCAAATTAGCAAAAAGTTTTATAACATATAAATATTCAATATTATTATAAATTTATGTAAAATCTTGTATTACGTATTTATGAATGATATTTTATTACGCATGGTTAAATAACAGCTTCGGTCAAGTCCTATAAAAAAAACAATGTGACTGTGACGTTTGTCAATACAATATGTTAACAATTTGACTTGACAGTACAGTACAAAATTATTGCCGCGAATTTCGTGTTGCTTTGCTTTGCTGTTGCATTGTTTTATTAGGTTTCTATTGTAATTTAATTGGAATATCAGCTCAACACAAACGAAAATGTTATTTTGATTCGCAATAAAAAGTGTATCCGTCAAATTTTGTAGTGATAAAAATATAATAAAAACGATCACTAACCATTCATCCGAAAACTCGCCGACCTGTTTGAAAACCTTGTAAAATGTCGAATATAAGGAATTTTTCAAACGTAGCTCGCGTAGCCACCAAGAGACCTTACAGAGTTTCCATTGAGGGTAATATTGGATCAGGTAAATCCACATGCATCAAGTATTTCGACAAGTATGAAAATGTTGAAAATCATCCGGTGAGTACCTAGGTTATTCCCTAAAACTTCCTTAATTCGGTTCACCTAATTTCTTCACTACACACTTGATTCTCTTGCGATGTGCAACATTTTACCTATTTTACTCCATTGCTTAGATGAGTAACAAATAAATTAGGGTAGGTAGTCTGGTATATTGTCCAATACCTACTTGACATGATATTGTGATGCATTGTTGACTTTCTCACAATAAGTACTTACTCTTATCATTAAACAAATAAACATATTGACCTATATGTGAAGAAGATGCACAAGATCAACGCAGATGGCACATACAAAGGGAGGCCTATACCCAGCAGTGGGATCCCAAGGGCTGTGGATGATGATGATGATGTGAAGATACACAAAACTGTGCATCTTCTGGACAATAATATGTATTTATTGTGTAAAGAATGTTTTAGATAACCATTTTGTACTATTTTCTAGGAACCAATCAAAGAATGGCGGGATGTGAGTGGTCACAACCTCCTAGGTCTAGTGTACAGTGACCTGAACAAGTGGACATTTCCTTTCCAACACTATGTGCATCTCAGCCGGTTGAAGATACAGACCAGCCCACCTTCCAACCCTAAAGTTACTGTCAAAATGTTTGAAAGGTAATATTATTTACACACTAAAAAAACTCTGTTCCCTGTGAAGTAAACTTGAAGGGCTTTCAATTCTAGAGTAAATAGAGCCTTCTTGATGAGGCTAGTGTTGTTAGATAAATTGTTATTGATGGTATACACTATAATATGTTTTAACCACAAACACAATAACTTAATTGACTGTCTCTTGAGTATATATTGTCTCAATAACCACTTGGCTTTGTAATCTACTTCTGGTTTATTTTTATTATAAAATAAACACACTTACATGTGAATATTTTTATTAAAACAATCTTCCGATGTAATTTCAGGTCAGTCCAGAACAGCCGGTACTGTTTTGTGGAGAATGCAAAGAGACAGAACTTCCTGGAAGATGCTCAGTACCACACACTGATGTCCTGGTACAACTACACAGAGAAGTGTTTGGATATTAGCTTAGATCTTATTGGTAAGATCAATTCGTAAATTTCTAACACTTAATTAATACTATGAGAAAAGAGAGTAAATCTATTCATTTATAAATGTGAAAGTCTGAAGATATAAGTTTTCAATCATTTGATGTGATTTAACTACTATTGTATTGTACTGTTATGATAACCACTTGAATAGTGTGTGTAACATACAGTGTAACATGAAATTCAAACAATGAAAGCACCAAATGTAACAAAATTTTTGTACATTGTTGCATATTTCCCCCATCCAAAAGATGACTGCAAATAACAAATAGTTTCAATGTTATTAATGTTAGGATTTGCTAGTGATAAAGTAAGCCATGTCTCTTAGCTGCTTATTTCCTAAAACTTTTTTATAGATATTGTTTTGTACATGTTTTGTTTGTTGCAGTATATTTGCGGACAACTCCCCAGGTAGTGTGGGAGAGGATGATGAAGCGAGGCCGGGCCGAGGAATCTGAGGTTCCTCTAGAATATTTACAACAGGTATAAATGCTCTCTAAGCTGGTAAAGTGCTGCAACACCTCTGGAGTTGCAAGTGTCCATAGGCGACGGTGACTGCTTACCATCAGGCAGACCATAAAAAAAAAACAATTTTATATTTGAAATAGGAGCAGTTAAGCTAGTTTTAGATTTTGTAGTGTTAAAAACTACTCTATACTAATATGTGATGATAAGTATACCCCTGTCTAAAATGTAGCATTCTATGCTTACTCAGAAGAAAGCTATTTACTTTGTACTTATTTGAAAACTGTTTTAAAACCTCAGAGTTCCTAAGTTTCTCAATAGTAGGACTAGGTCTGCTATGAGTTTAAATGTGCTTGGTGGCAAATTTGCTGTATGTAAAGATTTTCAGTGATTTATTATGTATTTCTATATTATATCTTCTATTATTCAGGCAAATAATACAAAAATTCAAATACAAACCTACATTGTGCATAGGACAAAAGGAAATCTTATTCTTTATAATCTTTAATTGTTTTAATTACAATTTAATTCTTATACTTCCTATTACAGGTCCATGATTCCTACGAAGCCTGGATAAACTCACCCGATGTGGGTTGTGAAGTACTCACCATAGACGCTGACAGAAATATAGAGGAAGTAAAGGAAGACCTCGAGAGATACACTTACAAAATACTCGGAGGGAACCATACTAACTGATAACTACTGGTTTATATTCAGATATGTACTACGAATTTAGATAATGTTTGTTTAGCAGAAAGAAAATGTAGGACACCTTATAAGTTAGCAGTTCATTGTACTATGTAAAAAAGAACAAGATTTAAGACTTAAGTTTATGTATATAAAATGTAATAAGTGGTAAGAAAAAAACTTGAATAAACGAATTTTAATTTATACTCTTGAAGGTCTTGGTAACTGTCTAATTTTTTATAGTTTTTAGTGAAATTCTGCTTTAATTTGTATTGTTTGACAAAATCAAGTATCTTCTGTGTAACACCAAAGAACTTATTAATCCACACTTAACTTCTACTAATGCTTGTTATCTAAATAGACATTATATTAAAAGCAGGTTATCCTTTTAATATAATACCTGTTGAATGTATTATAATTTTGCCTTATTACTAATTGTTAGCAATTTCAAGTGTCATTAAAATTTAAAATGTTAGAACCTGTATAATATTATTTTTATATTATTTGCTAAAAGCTACCTCAACAATATTAATAGTAAGACTATGTAATTATTAATTATGTATATTGCAATATTGTTAATGAAATAATTTAATTAATAGATAAAATAAAATATTTTGTAACTGAAGATAGTGGTTTATTATCACAAAAACATAATTTACATATTATTGCCTAAATTGAAAGACTGTCTTATAACTAGTGTGAATATAATCTCCAGATTCACAGTGGTGTAAAATAACAATATTAATTATATATTCTCAAGAATCTATCTGACATTGAAAATGACATCGAAATCAGTTGCACAGTTTAAGAGCCTATGCCACAATAATTACATTATATATTTACATACAATAAAACATAATGTACGTTGTTTCAATTAACAAAACTGGCAATCTCAGTTCTATAATATGAGTACCTATATATCATAACACTCAAAGTATCATATTATTTTATTAACAGATAGAATAAGTAATGTATCTGATCACTCACTGAATTCATCCCTGAATACACATCACAAGCACTTGATAGTAAGTGATATATTTGATCAGTATATCTAATTATATTGACACTAGTTCCAAGGCAGTCCCCAAACACTAACTAGTTACTCTTTCCCTGCCTAGCGGTAGAGATGGTCTGCTCTGATGTTGGATGCTATCTCGCTCTCCCACTTGTCTCCGTTGGAAAGCAACTTCTCCTTGTTGTAGAGGAGTTCCTCGTGAGTTTCTGTCGAGAACTCGAAGTTGGGGCCTTCCACGATCGCGTCCACTGGACACGCTTCCTGGAATGAGAATTGTAGAAGGAATCAGGTAAGACAAGCACGAAGCGCTTTGCTTCTACCTTCGTAGTAAGGACAGCGAGATTATGGAACTTTCTCTACCTGGAGCCTTTTTTCACGAAAATTATAACTCAGGGGTCTTCAAATCCAGAGTAAATAGGTTTTTCCCAGGCAAACGTGCAACATCTTTAACTACAGTGGTGCTTAACATCAGGCAGGCCTGTAGTCAAACATTGGCCTATTCCGTGTAAAAAAAACAATAAGATGAAATTTATTTACAAGTAGGCTGCAAAGATTAAATATAAAATAGAGAGGGTAATAGAATATAATGTTGGTCTGGTATCAGAGTTTTCAACCCACCCTAAGGACCTCTAAAATAGCTTAATAACTGCCACATTATTACAAACAAAAAGCCAAGACCTACAATTTAATGTGTCATCTTACACACGGAAGCACCCAAAGGGTCACTTATCCAAAAGCTGACAATTTCTGCTGTTGTGTAACGTAACATAATCTAGTATGCGTTTATCTTCACTAACTGAGCTACAGGTACTACAATGATTAGTTTTATATTTACATAGTTTAGTTGTCTATTAGTACAAACCTGGCAGAACCCGCAGTAGATACACTTGGTCATGTCAATGTCGTAGCGGGTGGTCCGGCGCGAGCCGTCCTTGCGCTCCTCCGCCTCGATGGTGATAGCCTGCAAATATATATTCACATGTTTATTTAACTGTGCTGGAATGTAATAGGGCATTTTTACTGTAAAATTTTTGAAATTTAAAAAGAGATCCGGAAATATAGAATTAATCTTTTCTTGGTTCACATATACTGCAGGGATCTTTAATTAACTATTATTACTAACCAAGTATCTTCTTAATAATTTCCTTCACTGCTTAGGATTTTTCAATTAGAATAACCTGTCCTATTGTTAACTAGTTGCTGCCATTTGTTTTGTTTTGATACTTACAATGTTTATTTGTGGTTCTAGCTCTTTAGGTATTTCACCTGAAACCACTGCTTTGGACAACTAACTTCAGCGCCTGTCCACATGATATGTATGTAGGTATGATTGCAAAGGATCTTGTGACATTTTGGCTGCATTAGATTTGAGATAGGTACTATAATAATCTGGAGTACCTTATATTGACCAGAAAAGTTGGAGTAAGAATCTGGCTGGTTGCAAGAAAAAAAAGTAAATCATTTATTGTGCCAAAAAAATATAATAAAAACAGCAAGAAAATCCTTACCTGAGCAGGACAGATAGCCTCACACAGCTTGCAAGCGATGCAGCGCTCCTCCCCGGAGGGGTAGCGGCGCAGCGCGTGCTCCCCGCGGAACCGGGGGGACAGGGGACCCTTCTCAAACGGGTAGTTGATGGTGGCTGGCTCCTGCAATGTGATGGAGGTGGGTTAGTGGGAAATAAGATATTGATTGAGGTATGTTAACTAAACGGTTTTCACTCACGTGTAATTCGCGTATGTTGTTTAAGCGTTTAGTTAACATATTGATAAAATGTCTCACGAAAGTTTTAATATTGATTGAGGTGTTTGTAGAAATCCAATGCAGATAAAAACTTTGAACAAATCGTTTAGTGTTGAATTGTTGCAATAGCATTAGGTATCTTTACAAAGTTATCTATCATCTTAAGTGATAGCTTGCCAGTTTGGTGGCATAGATGATTGCCTGTTTGAAGTGTTCATGTATTGCAGTTTAACTGGTTCCCATAAAGAGCCTCCCTTTTATCCAATTGCTATTTCAATATTATTTATTTATTTAAATTGTTCAGTAATTGTTTAGTTTCAATTTTATGATAGGCTTTACTGCAGCAGAAGATACCAAAGCAATACATTATTCTTGTTCTCTGATCTTATTGTATGATTATACAGTACCTATCTAATACAACAAATAGCAGTTACTTTATTCACTGAAATTTTTTTAAGGTAAGGACACAATGAACATACAAGTTCATTTCATCATTGAAACATCTTATTATTTATCTTACCTACAAACTTCAGTCAACCTCCTCAACCTTACCTTGAAAATATGTCCAAGAGTGACAGCAAACCCTCTCGCCAGCTCAGTCCAGAACAGAGTCTGTGCGGCTCTGTTTGACATCTCCCTCATGGACATGTTGGGGTCCTCTCCATTGACATACATATATCCTGGCACATTGGGTGGGTACACCTTGGAGACCTTGTCAGAGGGAGTGCTGTACGGAGCATGCCTCACTACCATGCAACTAGCACCGGTAGATCTCACTGAAATTGAAAATTAATGGTATACTATAGTTATAACAAGGACTATAGAATAGAAAGAAACATGTTTTCTACCTGTTATTTCCAGTGAATTTCAATTTAGGGATTTTTAAATCCAGAGTGAATAGGTTTCTAAGGAAGCATGCTATCTAAGTAATGGTTGATATCAGACAGGCTATGTACAAAATAAGTTTATTACTTATTTGGTGAAAAAAAAATATAGTCTGGTGAAATAGGAAACAATTTTTTGAGCTTCACCTATTTGTATTAGAGTAAAAGACAACCTATGTTACTTTTAAGACTAAGCTATATCAATTGCCTACCTACCATAGTGTTGTTTTGCAGTGTTAAGGAGCAACAAACTCTAATTTACTTTTACAAATTGGAACATAAATTCATGTAGGTAGTTAAGTAAGCTCCAATCATAAAACACATTAGCCCAAATCTCAGCCTAGCAATACTAGCCACCAAGATTTTACTGAACTTGATAAAATTTGGTATGTCATTGATTGATTGTAAGACTATAGTTTATATCAATTAAATGTATCTACGTTCATTTAAGCATCCAGAAGGTACTGTTTAGCTGATTATTGTAATGATTTCATATATCACAGAGCTTTTTCTAGCCCAGAAGAGAAAGTTCTGGCTCCTGAATGTACTATGTGAGATAGATAAATATACACAAGAAAACATGATGTGGAATGTAATTTTAAATAATTTCTGGCACTGTTATCACAGAAATACGCAACCGTTGTTTTATAATCAGCTGCTAGATGCGCATTATAGGTTATAAATAACATTGCGTAACATCATCACTTAACTCACTTTTACACTAATATCTGATGTAGTTTCACATTAAAATAAATACTGTACCTCTGGAGGACACTGAAAATAGTTTAGCTAGCGACATTTTATGCCGTTTTTGCTACTTCTCGACGTATAATAGCAAAATATCTTTTGAAAACAAATCGCCGAATTTTGGATCGATGGAAACGTCAACAATCAGACAGCTGAAATCTCTACTTTTGACGTTTGAGTAAAAGTGTTCCAAAACATTATAGAATATTTCAAGCATGATTTAAGATAAGCTGATGCTACTTGGCAACAGATGGCGCTGTAAACCAACTTGTGAATTGTGTTGCCAAAAAAAAAAGATTCGTGGCAACCACAAACAATCCATTTTTCTTATTCAAAAATAAACATTTTTTTGTTTTCTGTTTACGTCAAAACATTGAACTGCAGTGACGTTTACAGAATTTTATGTTTGTGCCGTAATTTTGTGAAAATATCCGCCACGCAGCATGGGAGATGCACCAGCCTCTGAGGCGGAGTCCAGCAAACCGAGCCCTGCGAGCGAAGTGCTTCCGGACCTGGTAAATACCGCTTCAAATCAGAGTACATCAGCATCCGTCGATGACTATTATGTTGATACTTTTCTTCAGGACCGGCGTCCGTTTGGCAGCCTGCAGTTCCAAGTTTCCGAGGTAGTCGGTCGACTGGAAGCCGGAGTAAATGGCCAGGATGTGCCGGAAGACGAGAAAACCCGAGAACCGCGGAAAATCAGCGCCAGTTTCTTCGAACCAGAGGAGACCGGAATGGATGAAATCCTGAAGGTTTTAGAAGACCTAGTATTGAAGACTGACCCTAGTTGTGACAGTGTTGAGCCGCCGCTGCTTCCTACCGACGCTGTGACCCGTGCGGCGATATTATCTCACAGTATTTCCGCATTATTTGGAAGGTTAGAGAGAGGACACGCAGCGAGGCTTGGCGCTCACATTGCCGCCGAAACAACACGTTGGCTGTCGCATATGTTCAGGTAACATCAAAGCAGATAGATCTAGCTTAGATAAAATTGTATCGTAAATGTATTTACATGTATGTCTTATCAGATACCTTGATGGTTTAATGGCCGTGGATAAGATAGGAAGCCTTGCTAATTGAAGAGATAATCAAACATGACTCACTTAGCATCGGAAACTAGATGTCTGAGAGTTGATTAATGATAAACTGAAATTGCCAGTAAAATTTTGATAGGGATCTAGTATGAATTTTCAATTTGTTATAAATCAAATGACAACACAAACTACACATTTTTGTTTTTGTAGATGAATCATGTTACTAATTGGCATCATTCAATTGGCAGCAATCTATCTATATATATAAAACTCAAAGGGGACTGACTGACTGATATAGTGATCTATCAACACACAGCCCAAACCACTGGACGGATTGGGCTGAAATTTGGAATTAAGGTAGATGTTATGACATAGGCATCCGCTTAGAAAGGATTTTTGGAAATGCCTCTTTTAAAGGGGTGAAATAGGGGATGCAAGTTTTACTTCTTAATGTGAGTGAAACCACGATCACCCACTAGTATAGTTATAAAAGATTTTTGTAGTGTTGAATTTAATTTTCATATACTTAAGTAGATAGTCTGTTCAGATCAACTAAAGTATAATGTTTCGGGCATTAAAAAATGAATATGATTCTTTAAAATATGTGTGTAATTGTGAAGCCAAAATACAACTAAATGAAAGTTTGCAGTACTAACTGATAACAGTAGTTTTACGATAAGTACCTAGTTTATCACATTGTGATAAGCCACATAACACAGTATGCCAATGTGCAATTTTTACACTCCATACCTAGTTGCTCTAAATAACAATATTTCTAAATTAGTTTTTGTTTGATTAAGTAAGTAATTGAGTTGTAAATGGTACTGATTTAATTCAATCTAATGAATTTGGTTTTGCACTACTATTATTAACTTGAAGAAAAATTAAGTATTTCTTAATATAATGTTTACTAAAAAAGGGTTTATTTGCTCCTTCTTCATGCAGACAGCTACACCAATTTGGATGTTATTATAGAGTGAAGATACAAATACCCTAGATATAGACACAGGAAACTTATAACCAGGTATCAACACAAGTAAAAATGTGTGATTCTGCTAGTCTAACTGTAAATAGTATAAAACTATTTACACAATATCAACTACTCCCAGACTACAAAGCCTTTTGTGCCAATAATAACATTTATCACCTTTTACATCTATACTAATATTATAAAGCTGAAGAGTTTGTTTGAATGAGCTAATCTCAGGAACTACTGGTGAATTGAAAGATTCTTTTTGTGTTGGATAGACCATTTATCGAGGAAGGCTTTGGGCTATATAACATCACACTGCAACTAATAAGAGCGAAGAAACAATGAAAAATGTGAAAAAAACGGGGAAAATTATTCATCTTTGAGGGCTTCCGTTCCGTGTGCTGCGAAAACGGTTCAAGATATGAAGGAATTATTCCTCTTGAAATGATCTAACAAAATGTCTGCAACAGTAGTCTATCTTTTAAGATTAACTCCTAGAACCGTTATTATGGCAATAACTATTCCATGCAGACGAAGTCGCTGGCACAGCTAGTTAGAGATAAAGTGATAGGTACATATTCTATAGACTACTTGAAGTATCTCTACACATTTAAAGCATAAAATTATATACATTCCTCTTTAATGTTACAGATATAGTAACCAAGCACTAGCTACTGCCAATTGGTTATCTAGTACCCGCGACACAAGCGTTTGCTTAGTGTGGGGCTAGATGGCGCTGTGTGCAATGTCCCGGAATATTTATTTATTTAATTTTCTAAGTTTAGTTCACAAATGTGACCTTGAAATGAATTCTATCTCTATTTAAATAGGGTACAATATATCTATCTATCTCTAACAAAGCTGTATTTGCAAATATCTCTTTGGAATGACTCCTAAAGACATTGAATAAAGTTCACTATGACACCTGAATCAATATTCTAATAGAGGTTAAATTGATGAAGGTAAAATGTAATTTTTGGCATAAGAAAAATATCTAGGTACATTATTATGAATGAAAAATATTGACCTGGTTTTTTTATCATATTACACTGCTGGACATAGGCTGCTTCTTTTATACACTTTTTATTTTTGTCTCAGGATCAAAACATATATAGACAAGTGACACATAAATATTATAAAACACACTTTGCCTTGAGAGTGTGGTTAGAATGTATTATACATTCTACTAAATGTTTCTTTCATGACATGTCATTCTGTTTCAGATTAGCAGATTACAATGCATACTACCATCAAGAGCAGATGGAAGGACTTGTCAAAGTCACAAAAATGCTGCTGCACCATAGATACCCTCGATATTTGGAAGATGGAGGTATATATTATACACTTTACTAAACATACCTACACATTGTTCAAAAAACTTACTCCGTGAGCAAAATCTGCGAGGGGGAGTCACAACCCTCAGTAATGGGGGTACACAACACTAGGAGGAATACGAAGCACCATTTACTACTTTATCAACATTTCTGTCCATTAGATAATCATGATACAGCTCAGACTAAAGTGATGCTTAACATCGGGCGGGTTTGTAAATTTACTGTAGTCAAATATGACACTATTAGAGGAAAAATTGTTACGATAAAATTTTATGACTTGCCATAAAATTTACATCACCCAGTATCAGTTAATAATTGCAGTTTTGTTCATATCGGCCAAGGTTGATTGATTTTCCAGTAATGTGAGAAAACAACATATGTCATGAAGGAAAAATTGTATAATGTTGTATTGAAGAATCATCTGAAGTTAAATGTGGAGTAGCACTCGCTTACCGGTGAAGGAAAACATCGTGAGGAAACCGACATGTTTAAGGACCACATTATCCGAGGACATGTGTTTTTCGTAGTAGGACGCACTCATAGTTTAACTACACTTTCAAAATTATCAACCAAGAGTTGTATTCAGTGACAAGAGGAATTGTGCTGAGTACATACTAATGCTATTAAATATTATTTTGTAACTAATAAATCCACAAGCATCAGTGCCAGTTAAGGTTGAAAATGTTTTTTTTACGTGGGATAGGCTTACGTTTGACTACAGCCTGCCTGATGTTATGCATTGCTGCAGCCTAGGGTGTAACACGCTTACCTAGAAGATACCTATTAACTCTTGTTATAGATACCTATTAAGTCTTACTATCAAGCAAACTAGGGCCAAGTGCAAACCCGTTCTAGTTAAAAAAATAAAAAAAATGTTATTCAATATATCATTCCTCAGCGCTGGCGTTCGTGAACCGCCTGCCCTGCATCTACAGCTGCGTGGCGAGCCCGCTCAACGTGGTGCAGCACCTCTGCAGGCAGCTGGGCCTGCCACTAGCCTGCGTGAGGCCCGTGCCCACACACCCCTCCGGTAAGCAAAACATTAGATAGGTATTTTTGTCAGTAGGTTGAAAGGGAAGGTAGTCATAAACATTTATTGAGACAGATTTTACAGCAATATAATCAATACTTTGATTGTTATATGATTTGACATGAATTTTGTATGAATTATTGATCTATGTACATAAAAACATGAGAAATCTGCCACAACACAGCATAACGCTTGTATGAGAGCAACCAACACTTATTTTCTTAAAAACTCAAAAACATATTGCTTTAGTTTAATTCAAAGTCTATTAAAAATAAAATATATAAAAGACATTTAGTTTAGGCTTAACCCATAGTTACTAAAACTAATGTGGACACTGTAAAGGCCAAGTTTACTAAAATTACGTCTAAGATAGTAAAATAAAAATATTAAGGCTTTGTAGTTTTCAAGCAATATTTACTTAAAGCTATAAAATAATTCGTCTACAAACACAAATACAATTCATCAAAGAACCCATCTGATTAATCAGATAATGATTCACAATAGGATGTTTTATACACAACAGAATGTTGTTTATGAATGTCAACAGATGCATGTACATATCATACTATCTATGGATATGTGGTTGATTCACGTCCTGTTCAAACAATGCCCTTTAATAGTTTCTGAATTGATGTCAAGGATCTTTAGTTGTACGTGTTAAATGCTGAACGAATTGGTTTATTAATAGATATCATAGTTGACACTTTAGCATGTAGCTGATATTTTATTTGTAAGTTTATTTAAAAGAAAAAACATATTAAATAAACAAATGTATCGTAGATGCATTCTGAAAATAACAGTAAGAAACTTAAGCTAATTTTTAGGCTTAACAATATATACTTATTTTTACACGCGGAACACATCAATGTGTGTTTAACTTAACCTAAGTAATGGGCAAAAAATAGACGGCTCTAATTAATTTAATTAAACATAAAGAAATTTGATAACAGAAATCTTCTATTGGATTATTGTCCGCGGTTTTAACCGCGTTAATCCGAGATAATAAATAGCCAAGATGTTAATCCAGACTACTCCAGAGTCTAATATATATGCATACAAATTCTTTCAGCCATTTACGCGTGAAGAAGGTACATAATAAAACACTCACACTCACTCAAACTTTAGCTCTCATAATATATATACTACATATATATTTTTTTACATGAGATAAGCTCACGCTTGACTACAACTTGCCTGATGCAACGTTAATATCTACGATCTAGCGCGCTTGCCTAGAAGAAACCGGTTTACTGTCGACTTGAAGACCGAGTAAATTAATAATAATTAATATTAGTTTAAATGAACTTATAAATATTATATGTATACTTATATATTTCCTCCCAGGTCGTGGCATGGACACAGACGCGCTGGCCCGGCTGTGTGACGAGGATGTGTCCGCCAACCGCACGCCTCTGCTAGTGCTGGCGGAGGCGGGGGTCCCACCGCTGGGCTGTGGGTCACATATACCTACACTAGGTACTTACCTTAAACCTATATACAGGGTTAATGGCTTGTGACGTTTCTAATAGACCGATCATAAAATTCATAACGCCTAAGCAAATGTTCAGCCAGAAAATGTCCTTGACTTATGTTGAGGGAAACAATGGTGGAACGACAAAAAAAAACAGGTTTAATGGTGACTAACGCTTAATTTTTAAAGGTGGCTTTAGGACCTATGTCCGAAGCAACAACTTATGTTCAACGGCTTTTAGGATTTCGTAAAAATGATTTTGTTTGTTACCTTAAACGTAACTTGTTACTTTAAATCTGTAATTCCGTATAGAATACACAAAAACAGTTACAGGACAGACAAGCATTTTACCACTAGAAACTGCTATAGGTACACGTGTCAAGCAATCATTTGTATGCTATGAACTAGTAGTTATTTTTAGAGAATTGTCTGTTTGTTTGTTGAATTGTTTATTTGAATTCAATTGTAGTCGTAGTACATATTTTTGCTAGAGTAAAAAGTCGATAAATATTTTAAAACTTGTTTAATTGTATGTTTCAGGTTCTATTTGCTCTGCGCGAGGTCTGTACCTGCACCTGCGAGGTCACGCGCTCGCGCTGCCCGCTGTTAGCAGTAGGGACCAGGTAAATATACTATTTATTTTAACTACTAAAGCATTGGGTTATCTATTCGATCTCCATTTAGTTATTGAACCATATGCTTGAGCCAAGCCATGAGGGTTGGCTCTCCGAGTTATATCGTTAAAATTAAATTCTTCTAGATCGTAGATTATAACGTTGCTTAACATCAGGCAAGTTGTAGTCAAGCGAGAGCCTATTTCATGTAAAAAAAATGATTTTATATTGTCACTGGATTACGCTATTAAAGTTTATTTGACTAGTTTTCACTAATATTTCCAGCCCAGAGTTATCAACTAAACATGGGCCTCTGAAAATATATCACTCGATTTTACGCTTTGCGTTTGGTATCTGTTCCTCTCTACATTTACTATGCCCTCGCTCCATCTATTGTATTTTAAATATTTAGTACTTATTTAGAAAGTTTATTCTTATAATTTCCAGGGTTTCAGTGTAGCAGACTCCGTTACTATAACCCCGGGGCCATGGTTCGCGGTGCCTGGCTTGCCGGCTGTTGTATCCTTTACTAAGTCTTAATAATTTTATTTAACCTATTTTAAAGGAAATTTTTAAAATAAAAACTCAAATTCCTCTTTGCTTTCGTTGTGTTTTATTTTCAGTGTAAAACGATTATAATTTTCTTTAGCAATATACCACAGACATTCTACAAAATGCCCGAACCAATGTTAGGAAACGACCAATCGAAAGGAGTAAATACGGTAAGCAATTACGTGTTTAATCAATATTATTAAATGTTACTTGTTATACACGGGTACTGCCGATTTACCTCAACATTGCTTGATTTTTTTTTTAATAACTATACAAAGGTATGGAAGGATATTTTACGAGAAGCCTACGACCACAAAACAACCCTTGTTTCTCTATCATCACATCTTGACGCCTTTTCTGTCTTACGATTTTCAACACATGTTCACAAAGTTCCGTAGGTCGACCTTTCACAAGTATAGCTTATGTGTGTCAGAGAAACAGACAAAAATTATAAAAAAACTGCTGAAACGTGTTTTATTATCAAACATTTTTTTTAATATTTTATCTATGTACGGATTTTTGAACCGGTTTAGCTTTATTACGTGTATAGATTTTTTTATTGTGAGCCCCACCCTCGTCCCAGCAGGCGTCCAGCCGCGAGGGTGCGCTGGCGGCGCTGTCGGGGCTGGCGGGCGGGCACGCGCGCCTCCCCGCGCTACCTCTGTGGACGTGTCTGCGCGCGGGCGGCGCCAGGAGACTGACGCAGCGCCTGGCGGCCGCGTTCAGGGCTGCGAGGCAAGCGCACGCTGTCATAGCTGCCAGCGGACTGAAAGTGCTGGTGAGTGGGAGTAAAAGTGATAATAAGTGGGATTAAAAGTAATAACGAGTGGAATTAAAAGTAATTTATGTTGGCGAGTGAAATGAAAGTGAAATAAAAGTAATTTTTAGTTATATTTTGTAACGAAACATGTAATTATTGACAACAACTAATTAATCTAATGGTATTATCTTTTACAGAGTGCACGTCCTGGTGGTGATGAACCGCCAACATTAGACATTGCGGTAAGTGTTTTTTTAAAATAAATATGACAATACACTGTGTTGGAAAACATCAGTAAGGTTGTAGCCCAATCAACAAAACTTATAGGTAGATAGATAGAAAATTCTTTATTGCACACGAAATAAAATACAAAGAAAGAGATTAAAAATAACTTATACTCGTGCCACAAGCAGCGGCCTTATCGCCAAAAGTGATCTCTTCCAGGCAACCATTGGATGGAGATAAATTAATACAGGATTTTGACGGAGGACGTGGTTTACAACAGAAATAGATGAGATATGTAATATAAATAACACAAACTAACAAACTATGTATGTATATAGTCATAGTAAAAATATTGCTTGTAATTCCAGGAAGCAGTAAGCCAAGCATCTGCGTGCGTGACGTTCCAGTTCGCGCCTGCGAGCGGGGACCGACCCGCGCCCTACTACGACAAACTGAACTCCTGGCTCGGACAAGTACTGCAGAGAGAGGCTGATATGGTACGTGAGCGAGCATAGAACGATCTTGGTTGAGCATAGAAAAACTCGACTGAGCATAACCAATTCATGTTTGAGTAAAAACTTTTTAGGTCCATTTAATACTAATATCGTTACAAATCTTAACTAACGGTCTGAAAAAGCCAACTGAAACCTAAATCAAATAAAATAATGGACCGAGTAGTAAACATTTCGGGCTTTTTAAAGCTATTTGTCAGCACGTATGCCTTACGTTACGTATCGCGGTACTTATTAAAATAATATTAATATATTTCTTTATTGCACACCAACATGAAAGAAATACATGGAAGAATACATTTATGATGACGTACATATAGGCGGCCTTATCGAATTGAGCTATTTCTTCCAGGCAACCTTTGGATGGACACGATTAGATGTCATTTGTACGTCCACTTATGAGTCTATGTCACAACTATATTTGTAACAAGATATCTTTAATCCACAGATAAGCATAGAAGTATGCGAGACAGAGAGCCACGGCGTAGTGCTCCGCTACTGCCCGCTGGAGGGCGCCACTCCACTACTGGAGGCGCCCGACATGGACTCCCTCAGAGCCACACTCGACGCACAACTACACGTACTACACGCCACTGTGGAACATAGGTGAGTAGTACACGGTACTGTTAAATAGTGTGGGGCTAGATGGCGCTGTGTGCAATGTCCCGGAATATTTATTTATTTATAGATGGCGCTGTTAGTTAAAAAGTTTTAAAGTAAAATATCTGTCATGTCATATGTGTACGTTTTTCCTTTCAGGGAACCATTCCAAGAGAAGGTGAACGCTGAGCCATGTTTGAAGCTGATTCGAGTACCGGGATGGGCAGGTAATTACCAACCTTTCCTATATATGTAAGCATAAAAGAAAAGTTAAATAAAATTATGATATTAGATATTGAATATAAAAGAACCTGACTGTGATTTGGTAGTCAATATATATAATAGTATTCTCTTTTCATTTTAACGCACACCAGCTTACTTAGAAATCTTCCTAATTTAATTAATTCTGCGGAGAAATCTCATCAGTATCAGTAATAAAGTAAACAAACAAAGAAAGAAAGGAGGAGGAAATCAACTTGGCTAAAAACTTTTTTTTTGTTATAAGTATGTCTAAATCTATGAATTTCTCCAGGTCTAGGCGGCGTCCGCTACGTGCCGGTTGGCTGGGCGGGCGGCGCGCAGGCGCTGGACGCGCTCAACAGGCAGCTCGTGGACGCACTCAAACTCACGGACGGCGCCTTCTCCTGCGGGGACGGAGACGACGGACACACCTGTGTTAGGTGAGGAGAGTCCGTTATTTTGTAAAGACAATGGTTTGTGAGTGTGTACAGGTTTGTCACCTAATCACGCTTAATCTTTGGTCTGAGACTTGTTTTAGACTATTGGAAGTTCACAAATAAATACTACCCTATTCATAGTAACTAACCGGTTACGTGACTTTGCACTGGTTGTATTTTTTTTATTCTTTTTTAGGGACTTTTATAATTATTATGTCAGTCCCATTGTATGTACTATAATAATTAACTGGTTGTATTTTGTTTGTGGTTTTCCAACTAAGATTTACTGACTTGTATTGCAAAATCAGCAGTGAGACTTCGAATTAGCAAAGAATAAACAGATCATTGGTGCCGGTAACCTAGGTTCGAATCTCACCAGATGTGTTCTCTTTGTCCTTTTCTAACATGTTTATGTATTGTAGGTTTATTGTAGAAAAAGAAAAAAAATATCATGGTGACAGCTGATATGCATAATATATTATTATGTAAGTAGATGTATAATATTTTATTCGTGCCAGTGATCTATGTTCGAGTCCCACCAGCTGCATTATTTTTGCCCTTTTACTAAGAACAGTGTACTATGTATTTGTATCGCAGGTTCGGCATGGTGACCGCGGACACGGACATAGACGAGCTGCTGGAGCTGGTGCTGAGTGCGGGCAAGGAGGTGGAAGAGAGCTCGCGGGCGCTCACTGATATGACGGAAATTGTCAAGAAAGGTACGTGAGAAATAGTCAAAAAAAGAGTCATACAATTAGTTTATAAATAAGGGAGTAACCGTTTTGCCCCTGAAGGGAAGAAAACGATTATTTAGGTGTCAGCGATAAGGCTTGACCCACTTGAAATTAAAGTATTGTTCTACAGCGCCATCTAGGTAGTAGTTTATAATGTAGTTACGTTATTTTAGTACCTACGACGTGAAGTTGGTTTAGTTTTGTTAGCGTCATTGTTGTTATAGTTACTTATACTTTGTGTTGTGAGATTTCTGTACTGTTAATATTCAGAATAGCTAAAAAAATCTTGAATTCTTAAACAACAGCGAAATAAGGATGCATTGTCATCCTTTGTCTTGTATCTTTTTTGTGTCTAATGTTTTAATGGCTACCCAGACCTTTTATACAGGCTTCGGTCGTGGTCCACCTGCTTAGTTCACCTAGGTGGACTACGGGCACTTTTTCTTGCCGGTGGTTCACCTAGGTGGACTATGGGCACTTTTTCTTGCCGGTGGTTCACCTAAATGATGAGTAATATGTAAATCAGAAATGTCTACAGGCCATGGTCCACCTATATATTAATACCAAGTGATGCTGTCGTTTTCACAAATGAAAAATGAATGCCGAAAGAACAAATGAAAGTCGAAAAAATTGATTATTGTTGATAAAAAACTTTAATGATGTTATATAATCATACCATATTTTAAAGGAAAATACGTTTGAATTTGAATATTTATTACTTAAAGATACAATCAACTTAACTTTTCCAACGCCAGGCCAACAGAAATTTCTTTGTTTAACAATTCTAATTGTATTTCTTTCCTTGCTGACAAAATCAATATAGCATATTTATTATTATGGCCAGTATCTTTCTGAGGTGTACCGTCACCAATATCGGGTCACCTATAGTTAGGGGCATTCGATGTTGACTAAACTACCGTCGTATTTAGGTATTGTATCTTTTAGTTAGTTTACTATTCTTTGTCATGTATTCATGTAACATAATAACTATGACGTAATTTACCAAGTACCTAGTATTATATCGGGAGATGACTCTGGCCTCGTAACACAGTCTAACGGCTACCACGAGGTCAGAGGATTCACACGTTATTGTACAATATTTACGTCAAATAAACGAATTTTGTATTTTATATAGCAGATAGAATTCTGGACGTTTATTAACCGACTTCAGAAAAATAAGGTTCAAGTCTTCTGAAAGTTTTTTTCTTATAAACCTATGTACTGGGTCCCAGGTATCGAAGCGGCAGTAGCGGACCTGGAGCGCGAGCAGGCGGAGCGCCTGTGGGCGGAGGGGCTGCTGCGGCGCGTGCCGGTGGTGGGGCGCGTGGTGCAGTGGTGGGCGCCCAGCCACCCGCCCGCGCCCCGGGGGCGCAGCCTGCACCTCGCCAGCGGGACGCTCACCACCACCGACGATATATACAGGTACAATTTTTTAATATTAAAACTTTCGTGAGACATTTGTCATAACATCCAAAACGCATAAACAACATACGCGAATTACACGTGAGTGAAACCGTTTAGTTAACATATTGGTATATTTTTTTTATAATTCACTGAAACAATTAATAAAAACTTTATTTATAATAATAATACATAAAAACAAGGAAAAAAAAACTAAACATACTACTAACTACAACTTAAAGGGGGGGGGGCCTTTACACTTTTTTTAATTGACTTCTACTTGACTGTGATCAAAAACAAAACCAGTTTGACAGGGACTAAACCCATTTAGTGGTAATTTAGTCTAATCCGTTTTCCGCCGAATTAGCACCTATGTCAACTTATACAATTACGTGATATATTATAATATGTAATGTCTTAATGTTTCCTATCATACTCGCAGGATCGTGGAGCAGCGGCGGGAGCAGCCCCCGGAGCCGGCGGAGGCGCACGCAGCTCGCTCGGTTACAGACATACAGAGCACACCAACAGACGAGCCGGCACTAGTGTCACAACCAGCACCGCCGGAAACTGCGGTGCCACAATAACGTGTACGTAAGCTTTAACTTGGATAAAAAGTAGCCTATGGCTGCCAGTAGCCACTTCTGGAACCTCATACTACCTACATACATAACAGAAATCATGAAGATCCGTTCAGCCGTTTTTGCGTGATGAGTGATTAAATTAACAGGTAAACAGACAAAAAATCTAAAACCAGCTGAAACGTGTTCTGTTACTGATTTTAGTACTTATACCCAAACTTTTTTATAAATATTTTCTGTGTACATATTTTGTTCCTCTAGGTCTATCTACCTTTTTTTAACCTCTATGTTTGTTTGTCTCTCTCACTTTTACAAGTATTAGGTTATGAAAATTATGTTTCTTAAAATGATGTCCCATTAAATATAATAAAGCTCAAAGTTTGTACGTAAGTGTGTATTTTTGTTACCTCTTCGCGCTCTAACGGCTGAATCGATTTCGATATAATTTGGTATTGAAGCAAATTAGACGCTGAACACATGGTCTTTTAATCTTGGATTAACGCAGGTAACACAGCGGGGCGCTGCTAGTAATAATATAAGTTCCTCATTATATTTTAGCAGTTTTATTATCAGGAAAAGGACAAATATATTAAACAAAGACTACAAGTGACGCCGCCATATGTATTGCACTGGTTTTGGTATATATGGTGTACTTTGTATACTAATTTATTATTTAAATTGTTCCACAGACGTCGTATACATCGGTCAACGACAAAGAAGCTGCGCTCGCTTCGTGCGCTCGACCGATAGTTCACAACAAACATTATAAACGGAAGAAAAATAGGTTTGAATTACTTAATACAACCGAGAGTTCTTAAACAAGAGTGTCAACGTAATATGGCGATTTATAAGTCAATTTAATTTGAATTGTAATATAATTATATTCCGAACACACTGTTCACTCTAGCACGAGTTATTTGTAAAAATAACAAAAACTTTCAGTCAACATAAATGTAAGTAAAATATTAACAAAATCTCGAAAGAAGTCTACAGATTATTTCATTCGATGCAAATTTAATTGTAAAAATTGCCTGAATCTTTTATACAAGATTTTCTTGTGAGACATTTAAATTAATGTATATTAAAAAAAAAACAATATTGTATCAGCGCCCCTGGTGGTAATTTACGGAACTATTTTGGTCTACTTAGGTACTAGTTATTTCTTTGTGATCGGAATGATTTCACAAAATGTCTTTCGTAAAGTTACTGAATGTTTTATTTAACGTAGGAGATAAAGTTACTTGAAAAGTTTGACTATTTTAGTTTATAAGAAAATTGTAAGATTTATTTTCAGTTAGTAGTTTTACTGGGTGTCTTTTCAGAAACTTCATGTCGACTTTTATGAACCAAATACCTACCAAAACTGCTAAATTTGTTCTTTTTAATACACCTTAAAAGATGTAATTTAAAAGAAATTAGTTGGTGGTAAATTCGGCCGATCTGCTAAGCAAAAAGCAAAAATGTAAAATTGATCGATATGCTTGGCAGAAATTTTTGATATTTATCATACATGTAAATTCAAATGTCGCCCAGTAATGATGTTCATTTTTAATTAATATAAATTTAAATGCAATATATTTATTGTACTATTAATTCTTATAACAACGCACATTGTCACATTACTAAAGTAAAAATTTAGTAATTTTAGTACTAAACTTTGTTTTTTAATCTAAAAAATAGAATGCTAGTAAAAACCTGTGTGCGTTCACATAAAATATAGGTACTGCCAGAAAAAAAAACAACCAAACAAACTAATCCCTAATATTGTTATCATTAAAAACATCATAATTTTAATTGGGAATACATTTTGAAGATTTCACTTTGCGTCATAAATAATATTGGTTCAAATGTGAATCACAAATATTTAGATTTCATCAATAGGTGAATTAACTATAGAGGCATTTTGTATTTGTTTGTCTCACTAAAGAATATTTAACCGGTAAAATTGTGTTCAAATTGCTTTGTTTTTTTTTTTCGCATAATTTTTTGTATGTAATTATCGAATATGACACCGACAACTAACCTAAAACAAAGCAATCAAAGCCACGGGCATTCATTAGTTCTAAATTAAATACAACCGATCCAGTGTATAGAATCTAGGTATATAATAAATTGTTCTTATTATGCAATAAATTGTAGTTAGCTATTTTTAATATAAACTGAAATACCATTTACTTAAGTTACTAAAGTGGATTCACTTACTTTCGTATTATATTTGCATTTAGTTATTTTAAAATTAGTATTTTTTCTTAATTTTCTTTGACCTAATGAGAAAAGTATGCTGAGAAATAATTACAATTGTATTGGTATTATGTACATAACTATATTGTTTGCAACAGAAACAGACATACGAAATGTTCGTGCAAAATTCTTCCATCTTTGCCGACCAAGCTATATAAAATGTTCAATGTTGTCTATATGGCACTCTGGGTGCATAAATGGTGTATATTAGCATACTATTGTCCGTATAAATCACTATTTATTTATTACAATATAATGTAAGCCATGTCAGCGGCCCTTAGGGTGGCTTGATAAACTCCAAACACCAGAGTTGGCCACTCTCATTCGATAAGAAGAAGAATGTAATGTTTAATCGAAGAATGGAGTATGTTATTCGTCTAAAACTGCAAAAGGTACATTGCACATAATAAGGGCTGGTCGATTGTAGAGGCTAAATTATTTTTCATTGTTGGCTACTTAAAAAATGGGAAATATTGAATTGCTAACATTTTCAAGCAAAGCAATCAGAAACAAATAAAACTGTAAATTGTGAAGGATAGATCATTGCAATGAATTTATGGTTGTAAATTAACTACGCGCCATTTTGTTTTTGCGTCGTCTCGCTTCAACATATAGAACAGGCCATAAGTAAGAGCGAGACAGGAACAAAGATGGCGGCGTAATAGTTTGAATGGTTTTAAATCGACACTTTTCATTTATCATTTTAATCCGTGTATTCCTAGCGAGGCTAGTTTAGATATCTTTATTTCAATTTATCTATGTACCTATTTATTTTTATCCCATGCGTATTAAAGTGATAATAATATTTATTGTAAAATTTAAATATTTAGTACAAAAATATTGTTACTAAGAGAAGTGAGTCGACCTTCCAAAGCGGGATTATTTATTTGTGAAACATTTATATGGTTATTGATAGAGTTTATGTTAGTTAACTCGAACGAATTTTCATACCGCCTCTGTGATGATAAGAGAGATTTAACAGAAATATCTATCTTATTGACTACTATTTTAGGCTATTTAACCAACTTCCTAAAGTAAAGGAGGAAGTTTTGAAATCGACTGATTGATTTTTTGTAAGTATGTTGCGGTTTGAGTTCCCCCCATCTTACTTAGTTTCTGATTTTTACTATATAACTAATGTCAGGGCGGCTTGATAAACTCTCGACACCAGAGTTGGCCATTCCCATTCCCATTCGATAAGAAGAAGACTATGTGACTATTTTTCATTAAAATCGATGATCTGGCTATCTACAATGAAGTATAAATAAATTACTTATTTTCATTTCACACATCTCTGAATAGCCCAGTCAATGCATGGAGAAATAATGACTAAATGGTGTTTCCAAATAAATAATCGACATACCTAACGATATGTAGTAATTATTAATTTTAAAAATATAACTAAGTTATTATGATTGAATTAAATTAAAAACAATAAAATTATACAATGTTAAAACACAATTATTTGTTTTATTTAATATGTTAGCCATTTTTTACTTCTTTGAACAACGAATGATTGATGAAAGTGCAATTATGTTAATTTCCAGCACAAATGTGTTAATGCCCTAACAACCTTGTAAAACAATACAAGCACAATATTGAAACAGATGTTCCTGTGGAGTATACCTAGATAACAAACGGTTACACTCTATTGTCATTTAAGTTTGATTTATGCAGTATCTTCTAACGATGATCGAATCAATTTTAAGCATCACCTGATAAAAATATCGCGACGAATTATAAAACTGCAAGCTATGGATCGTAAGACATACAATCTAACGCTCGGTTTTTAGAACGGCGGTCATCAATGCAACTGATTACATAGTACCCCACATGATCAGTTGTGGGAAAACCAATACCTAATGAAAGCGAAAAGATTTATCGATAGGCACCTACAGCAGATTCGAATCTAAATGATCTAGCATAGGGGATAGGTAACCCTGTAGACCTACTAGCTAAGTTGATGTAGTATTTGTTTGTTCATTGTCGTAGTACCTACCTAACATTCATTCAATTACCTGCAGTCTGCATAGATATTACCACATTTGTTTTATGATAGTGCCATCGTTAGGTAGGTAATGAGAGAAAATTAACCAACATACGACTTACCTACCTACTAAAATTAGTATTTATTTGTGCGGTATATGTGTTAATTGCTTTGCATTTTTTTATATAACATAATCAGAAAAATGTTTTAAAAATAAAATTCTGTGGTCAATTCATACGTGTAGTTTTAACAAAGTATTGAATTAAATAAAAATGTTATTACGATCGTGCATAATGAACTTACTAGCGCGAAAACGGACAGTGTTACTCTTTAGTATCCTTATTTTCACCTTTATTCTGTTAGTACTAAACCTACGAGCAACCGAGATCATTTCCAACTATTTCACGTCCTCCCCTTACTTCATAAACTGGACGTTTCACGACGACATATCCTGCCATTACATGGATTATGGAGACGCTCTACCTTTGATAGAACACATGGCTCCTCCACGGGATTCCATATTTTTCCACGAAACTTCTTGTAGAGGTGGATTGAATTCTCGCCAAGCTTGTTCTGTAGAGTCCGCTGCAAGAAAACACCCGCATAGGAATGTATATGTTCTTTTCAACTCTCCTATCTCAAAAATGATATTAGCAAGGAGTTCTCTGGGAAGATTGCTGGCGTTGGATAATGTGTTCTTCGCGAGAGTGCATACGGCGCAGTATGCTAAAGGGACTGCGTTGGAAGAACTGTTGTCGCATAATGAGATCAATGAGAGCTTGTGGAAGATTGAGCATACTGCTGATATGCTAAGGTATGTAGATACTACCTATTATTCATTATAGTAAAAAAGAAGTGGCAAAGTTCTACTAAAACACCAGTAGGTAGTTCAATTCGACTGCTCTGTTAGCTTATTTGGTAGTGGCTCTGCCTTCTAATCTAGGGGTGCGAGTTCGATTCCCGATTAGCACAAGGAATTATGCACATTAAAATTTGTAATTACTTGTGTTGAGTCTGGTCGTTTCTATGTATAATAAGTATGTATTTACAAAAAAAATATATATTTGTATTATATCCGTTATCGAGTACCTACCCATGATACAACCGTAAGCTTAATATGGGGCTAGATGGCGCTGTGTGATGTCCTGTTTTTTTATTTTTAATTACATACTTACTTCAAAGTTAAATATGTAGGTAACTGTTACCGCGGTCACTTCTTGGATGGGTGACCGTACCTATTCGTCGTTAACGACGAGACACGAAACGTTTATCTATGTATTTCTATTTTATTGAGTTCTGTTTTTCGTGTCTCAATAGGTAAATGTATTTTATTCTTTAATCTAAGTAGGTATAGATGGGCGAATCTTTTCGCGATGATGAGAAACTGCATAATTGCGCTTCCATTACCTAACAGTGTCTTCCAGAAGTCTGTTTGAGGGTCACTTTCTATCCACTACTTAGACCACCTCATTTACTGGATTGAAACTGTCTTGACCACGATCCATTTAGGTATACGAGTGTCGCTGCAGTCGAGACTGGTGGAAATCGTGTCAAACAAATGTAAGAAATAGTAGGTAGGTACATCATCATCATCCGCAGTCGTTTTTTTCCCACAACTGAGTATGAGCCTCACTCTTTTTACTTAAAGTGAAAAGTGATCCTATAGGATAAACTGGACGTCATCACACAGGTGCTGACTTAGTTTGTCGTCCAGAGTTCATCTGTTACTGTAAAGTAACCTATAAGCCTTAATTCATAGATAGCATAATTTACAAGGTACGTCTTACCATAGTAGGTACTTATCCTGGTGAAAGATCAAATAAACTTTTTTTTTAATTATTTTCCTCCAGATTCATAACAATCTACAAATACGGCGGCATATACCTGGACACAGACATGCTAGTAGTGAAGCCCCTGGATCCGCTCGGTGACGACTGGATCGCGAGAGAAGATGAGAACCTCATCAATGTGGCTGCATTCGCGGCCAGCCCTAAAGGAGTGGGACATATTGTTGTGGCTAATGTACTTATGTGAGTACAGTAAATTTAACTTCCTTAAAGTGGTACACACACAATAATTGTTATTTCTAATCTTAATCCTAGATGTAAAGTATCTCCTAGATGTATGGTATTGATAATTTTATTTAAATCGGTTCAGACGTTCATAGTAAGGCGAGGAAAAACATGCACTCACAAACTTGCTCAGTGATGACTGGATCACGAGAGATGAATCTATGTGGCTGCCTTTACGGCCAGCCCTAAACATATTGTGATCGCTAATGTACTTATGTGAGTACAGTTATTTTATAACATATTACTTATTGTGATTATCATATTTTTCAAACACAATGTACCTATAACTTGATAAGAGGTGACAATTTATCAGCTCCTGAAATAAATTTGGTATCCAAACAAACATTTAGCATGTATGGCCCTTTGTTAAGAATTAGTTATTTTCTTACAAAATAAAGTTTTCCTACAGGTCTTAGTGTATTAATTTTACTTACTTAGCGAGGACTACCTGTTTAATGACCTTACAAGTTACCTACATGGCTAGTCACATAATTCAACAAGGACTACTAATATGCTTAGAGCATGACTCCACGACTTTCAGTCATGTCTAAACAATAACTTAGGTATGTGTAATGTGAAGTCTGTTCAATATAATTGTTCAATAAAATGCCTGGAAGAGATCACTCAAAGTGATAAGGCCACCCTCTTGTACATACATCTACATATAGTTTAAGTCCTTGTATTATGTTTATTTATATTTTTTGGTATACTACTATTTTTTTTGGTGTGCAATATAGTTTTATAGTAACATTTTGCTTTGGTTTACACCAGACAGGAGGCAGCACTAGTCCACCCAAACTATAATACTTACCCTATTATAATTTTTGTTCCGATTTTATCCACGACATATCTTGCTATATTTGTGTGATGTTTCAGGGATGTAAAAGTAGACTACCGGCCGCAGCAGTGGGTGCACAACGGCCCCGGAGCCATGAGCAGAGTGCTGATGAGGTTCTGCAATGCATCTGATACTATGGAACTCACTACTAAGAAGTGTCATGGTAAGGAAGATATTTTTTACGGGGAAAGGTTTCTGTTCGACTACAGCCTGCCTGATGTTAAGCATGGCTGCAGCCTAGGGTGTAACACACTTACCTAAAAGATACCTATTTACCCAGTATTTTGAACAATACCAAGGTGAAAGCTTTATGTTTATTTTTTCTAAATGCTCAAATGGCTACACCAAATTAGATAAATGTGGCATAATGATTCAATGTGATTAGACTCTGGAATAAATCTACCTAACCTACCTATATGTATAAAAGATTAAATAAGCTACTTTTGAACTCAGACTGGATTATTATTAGTCGAGATTGAATTGGTTTCCCTTAGGCAAGCGCCGTAGATTACAACATTGCTTAAAATTTGGTGAGTTGTAGTCAAGCGCGAGTGTATCTTGTTTAAAAAAAACTGAAATCATGAACACAATGCTGTTCCTCTAAAATATGTCAAATCTGTTAGCTCCCTGTCTTCTAAATCGATATAAAAGGTACTAAAGAAAAAAATACAAGAAAAATTATATGGTACTTATTTTTTTAACAATGAATAATTATCTCTGCCATCAGTTTGAGAACAAGAATAAAATCACAATTCCAGGTTTCGTCATCTACAACCCTGACAAGATCTACCCGGTCCACTACAAAGAAAAGGACACATATTTCCAATACGGAGAGCTGCCGGAAAAGACGCAGACAGCATACATGCATCATATGTGGAACAGACTGTCCAAGAAGGAAACCATTGTGAAGGACTCACCGTATGACAAACTCACTTTGAAACATTGTCCTAGCATTAGAAAGATGTATGGGGATAGATTTGGTACGTGAGAGTGTACATTTGTGTATGTTAAGAACAGTCTATACCAATTACAACGATAACTATAATAATAGCTTGGTTATATTATCAAAAATCACAAGTCACATTTGCATACTGTATGAATTATAATGGTTATTTGTTTTAAATGGTTTTGACTATTAAAAAGATTTTTTCTTTATTTAACCTTACCTGTATACTTAGATGTTTACTTTGTACTCCATATACATATCTTTATTGTTTACAATAATAATACATAAAAACTAAACATACTATTTCTAACTACAACATAAAAAAGGGGGCACTTAGAAAATCTTTAGAAAAGCCTAAGATAGTCTAAGTGCTCCAGCCCACTACCAGAGGGCAGCGTGCCCAGCATGCTGGGATTACTTTGTATAATGTATATTATGTCTTATGTGAAGTGTACTTTTATTTTTTGTTTTGAAACAAACTGTAAGACTTGGGGCCTAAGAAGAAGAATGGGGCCATGGAGTAATGATCTATCTCAATTTTAGGTAGCTAAATTAGGAGCCTTACCTTAACCTTAATCGATAAGGCTTATTCCTTATCCATACATAAGGAGTGTAATTTGTATATTTTTATAATAATTTCTAATGTTTCAAATCCTTGTCTGTTAAATTAGGCCGGGCTAATGAAGAAGAACCAGATAGTGAACCTGAATATTACGGGGAATTGAAATATTATAATTAAAGTCTTATTGAATATTGATACTTACTGAAGTCACTGTTTCATAGACCTTATACATAACATAATCAAGTCTTAAATGTAAGTTGTGATTCATAAAATTGCTTTATATTAGGTACAACAAAGATATATAGTCAGTTGATTATAATTATTTTGCTAATCACTTTGAACTTTAAAATTATTTTATATTAACTCTTCATATGCAGTAACATTTTAGTGAAGGCAGAACGTAATGTAGTACTTAAATATAAAATTTTGTAGCTAGCAATAAATTTGAAAGAACAAAGTAATCTCATGTTTTAATGAATATCTCTTAATTTACTTGTTATTATTTTTTTATGATGTGTGTGTAGGAGGTAGACCAAAAACCCAATGATCTATACATATAATAAAGCTGAAGAGGGTCAGAAACCTAATCATGTAAAATATTAGGAAAAAAAATTGTTTGGGTATACTTTAAATCCATAACAGAACACATTTCGAGAGTATTTAGGAGTAATTTGCTGATGGCTCTTAGGATTTCTTATTACTAGTACAACAAGTAGTTGTAACATCAATTTGAGAATATCAGGAACATAACCTCAAAACATAGCTAATAAACAAAACTTAAAATTCGGATGATCACTAAAACAACAAAGTAGTTTTTTTGGAAATTTATTACCTTAGTCCTAGTCACATCACTTCTTGGCGGCCGCACCTACTTTAGATTTCTTGGTACCACGGACCTTCTTCATCCTGTTCTTGCGTTCCTTGCGCTGCTTGCGTGTGGGCCTCTTCTTCTCGTACAGGCCGTGGCGCGCCAGCCTATGCTTGGGCTCGAACTTCTTGGCCAGGTCCAAGGTGTCGTAGAGCAGAGCGAAGCCAGTGGACTTGCCGCCTCCGAAGTTCGTCTTGAAACCGAACACGAACACGACATCAGGCGTCACCTTATACATCTTGGCGAGCTTTTCCCTGATTTCTGTCTTGCTGACGGTGGGCTTGCCTGGATGCAGGACATCGCAGACCATCTGCTTGCGCGCCAACAATCTAAAAACCACAAAACGTTGTCACATAACCTGTCATGGCGAGGCACAGTTTATGGGCTCATCTCGGAGCAGTTTTACACAAAACACTATGTATCGCACATTTACCTGTTGGTCATGAACTTGCGAGTGCGAATAGTCGCTGTGCCTTCACTCATTTTGAATTATTTTCTATATTTCGGCGTTTTAGACGCACGTGCCCCGTAATTTACGGATCAAAAAGAACGTGTTGGGGTTGCCCGCACACAAATAAAAAAGCTACTACGCGGAACGCTATGGTAGAAATTTGTGATTATGACGTTTGGTTAAAATGCTAAATAGGTACGGATTTAAAATTTTCTTTATCGCATTATTACAGCCAACTGAACCAAGTTACAACCAGTTGAGAGAAGAATGGGTTTTTTTTCTAAAATGTAAATAAAAACGACAAGTAAATTAGGGTGGTCAAGAATTGGTGTACCTAGGTAGATTTATAATATAAAATTATCTTACAGGGTTCTCTCTCATGAATCGTATTTCCTCATGACTGAGGGTTGTGACTCCCTTGCTGAATTAATTCGATAGGGGAGTTCTCTCGGGCAGATACATCGTGGTGGGCGTCCAGGTCCTTCCACCGAAGACAAAATGTTTTCGGATATAATATCCGAAAACCGAAACCGACCGACCGAAACCGGAAACCGACATGTTTGAGGACCACAATAATTGTGGTCCTCAAACATGTCGGTTTCCTCACGATGTTTTCCTTCACCACTATCACGAGTGCAAATCCACACTTAACTTGAAAATACTAGTCATTGATGTAGGGCCGGATTCAAAGCAGGGTGCGTCTGGATGAAAAGCAGACACTGGAACCGCTGAGCCACAATCGCTTAACAGCTTAACGCTTACAGGATTACACGTGCTTAACCCCAACTATAATTGAAATATTCCACTTTCTTATAATTTTTGTAGGCAAACATAACCATATCTTAATACATTACATAGTAAAAGAATAGGTTCAATGTCGTAACAAGTTTAGTCTTTTTTATGTATTAGCAGTCGATAGAATGGAATGCCTGATAAAAGTCAATTAGATAAGGAAAGCACAATATAGGTATTGACGCTTATAATAATATTATTCAGCAGCGAATCATAATTATACCATAGGCTAAGTATACTCAAGTAGACTTGAGTATACTTAGTCTATGATTATACATAAGTCTATGATTATACCTATATACATATTATACGGTTGAAGATTAATGCTCTTACTAGTAGAAGAAATAATTCTACTATGTATTTTTGCAAAATTATTAGTTGGCAATTTCTAGATGTCAATGAGTTTATAAATGTCAAAATCAAATCATTTTTTTTTTGTTGGCACATGCTCGAGGGTTGGCACTATAGTAGTTATAGTATCTTTGACGATAGTATGTAAGCCAGCTTAAAGGTAATTTAAAAAAAATATTATCATTTTCATTTTATTTTCTTCTATACTATTTTTCAATTCCAACTTATGTTACAACATACAATGGGAAAAAAATAAATTATAAACAGTCGCGCCGCCGACTAGTAAGTATTGGTACATATATTGTAGTATGTCTTATTTATTATAATCCACTTATTTTATCTAGGTTGAACTTAGGAAATAATACGGAACATTAGGTTTTTTGAAAGGTCATTGCCGATAGTATACCATTATTTTGATTTGATGGCGTCGAGGGATTCCTTTGTTATTTTTCTAGGCGTGGCATTAGACTTCCCCTTTGCCGCAGTGATGTGCTTGCTTCTTAGAGTAGGTACTACCACGTACTACAAATAAAGGCGCCTACATAAATATTTGCTGCAATAGCATATCCGTGTAATATTCGTTGAAATATTTACTAATATAATAAAATTTATACTAGATAGGTAAATACTAATGAAATCAAATCAATTTACTAAAGTAGGTATATTTATAAGCATTAAACCATGTGAGAAGTCTCATAGTATTTACAAATGGTTATTTCAGGTAATATTGTGTTATAGGTCAAGTAATAAAACCTAGTAAAATACTCGGTTGTAAAACGTTAACTTGACTAATGAAAGAGTTACCAATAAAGCCAACATTTATGTCTAGTACCCTCTCCACTAAGGCATTAAAATTTTATGGATCCCGCTCATAAAAATTCTAGGTTTACTACATGTCTTTGTAGCATCTTCTACCTACATATTATGTATGCTTATAATGTTTACGTACCTAGGTACCTGTACTTTGCCTAGTTTAAGACCCAATTGCACAACGATTCTTAAACGCATTAGGACTTATTTAATAAAGGTTAATCTTAGCAAATAGTGCTCAGCGTTTTCTCGCATGTTTTCTGACACGCTGGGTTTTTTAGCAAGATAAAAAATAGACAAAGCTGGTATGCATAAAGTAAGCACATAGTTATTATTTTCTTTAAATTATCCATACTTCTCTGCAAGCAAACCCATATAACGAAGCTATTATACCATAACAAGACAATTCGTCTACGTCAAAAGGCACTGCCAACCAGACTAGACGTGACCAGCATACCTAGACCCTTTCATATCAGAGCATTACCCATGTTTCATACGTTTTTCAAAGGGCAGTGGAGGGTAGGAGTGTCAAGCAAGGCTGGTCAGGTCGGTGCCGTGGAACCTCCTCGGTATTGATCGAAGTTTTACAAACAGGCAGCAGTTGTGTTCAGGTTTTCAGTGTAAACAGCTGACTCCTAGCCGACGTAAATTGGACCGGAATTTCCGCAACATACAGGTTAGTTTTTAAGAAATTAACTTAATTTTAACAGTAGAATTTAACATTTGTGTTTTTTTAGTTAAAATTTGTTAAACTTGTGTTTTATTAAGTTATAATTTGTGTTATTTTGATATTCGCACGTTATGGGTCGGCCTTGAAGTTGTAAATAAGAAAATCGAAGGCAAGAATCTAACTATTTTATTATAGTAGGCGTTATTTGGGGCGGAAAGTTGCGAAGTGATTTTGTGGTTAGGTATACATTTTGTTGAGAAATAATGGTAAGTAATTCATGTCACAGTAACTATTTAAGAATTAAGGTAATTTCAGAGCCTTTGATTGTGATGGACATAATATGTTTCATAACATAATTACTTATAATAGTATAGCTAGAGATACATTTTATTATAGTATGATCTTATTCGTATGTGCAATTACCTACCATATTTTAATCCGACTATACTCATGTGTTTTAAATTTAAGTACGTTTGCAAATTTTTCATAAAGTCTTCTGTTCAGTTTAAAATAACATTTTTTTTAGAAGTTATCTAATAATTATGATTTCGAGGAGATCTCAGTTTAGGTAACTATGTAGTCTGTTTTTAATAAGAACTACACATCGACTGCAAAATAAGTCTCGCTATTAGTCGGGGTTACTTAGCTAAATATTGATAACTAGCAGATAACAAAGCGTTATCTAATTTGCATATTTATGCAGTAACTATAAACTTATTCTAGCATCTACTTATATCGATCGGTCATTGCTCTTCGATTTTGAGTAGGCGTTTTCTATCTGTAGAATTTTCAAATCTTCATATTACGTTAAACGATAAAATATTTTAACAGATTGCTTAAATTTTCACTAGGAATGTATGATAAAATATTTTATCAATTGGACGCTACCTAAAATATATACTTATATAGCACTATTTAGCACTAGATATCACTTCTGTAAATCTTCTTTATACGGAATGGATATTGAATTTTGTATTGTACACGGCCGCTACCTGCACTCCTGCTTTGCAAATATAAATAAAATCAGGAATAGATAAACCTAAAGCCATTTTGTTTCAGATGCAAGCAACACTTAAAGCCGTCCACTGTCGCTGCCTCCCGGGCAGGATCTAAACCACCATCTCCCGCTAGTTGTGGCGCAGCGCTCGCGCCACCAGAGCCGCGAGCGTGTATGGGTGACGTCACGCGAGCCTGCCGCACAGCAACACTCTTGATGGTCCCCTGCCAAAACAAACCCAACACTCTAAAACTTAACAGCGTGGCCAGGGAGGCCAGCCGGTACTCAGCCAGGGACCCCAGATTAAGACCCTAATTTACAAAACTAAAACAAAATTCTCCACTGCCAGTATTCCTTTTCGGTATTATTAATAGTACAAATATAATGGAACAAGATTGGGAGCCGGTCACTTTGAGAAACACCAGGACTCCACGTAGCCAAGAACACAAAGATGGTACCGCAAGGGAGTCTCTTCTCTCTGAGTCTACTTCGGGGTTTTGTAAGGGAGAAGACGATTCGACGAGCATTGTCACCACTTCGTTTTCAAGTCCAGATCTAGAAGCCAGTACTAAAGATAAACTACTACCTATTCTTGAAAACCAAAGAGAGACTAAAGTCGACTTTGTTCGAACCAACGGCGACATGCTCAAAGCTGTCGAGGAAGATTCAGAAGTCTCTGATACTGAAACGAGTCCTGCGGTAAAGAAAAATGACCATGTTAAAATCCCTGATGGAGGTTGGGGATGGGTCGTAGTTTTCTCTTCGTTCATAATTTCTATGATCGCTGACGGAATAAGCTTTTCCTTTGGATTACTTTACATTGAATTTCTTGAAGAGTTTGAAGCCAGTAAATCTACTACAGCGTGGATTGGCAGTTTGTTTATAGCCGTCCCTTTGCTCGCGGGACCAGTGATGAGTGCTTTGGTAGACAGATATGGCTGCAGAAGTATGACCATTCTCGGAGGTTTAATCTCCACTCTAGGTTTTGTTTTGGCATCTATTTCTACTACGCTAGAAATGATGATGATTACATTTGGAGTCATCGCAGGATTAGGTCTTGGTTTAGTATACGTTACGGCTGTTGTATCTATAGCTTATTGGTTTGAAAAGAAGAGAAATTTAGCAGTCGGCTTAGGAGCATGCGGTACGGGAGTTGGAACTTTTGTATACGCACCGATGACTCAATATTTTATAGACGAATACGGATGGAGAGGCACAATTTTATTACTCTCAGGCACTCTTCTGAATTTATGCGTTTGTGGTTGTGTTATGAGAGACCCTGAATGGTGGACATTAGAACAAAAGAAACAAAAGGAGGAAGAATCTAAACTAAAGAAGGACGATACTAAATCCAAAGAATCGAGTTCAGTTTCCATTGCAAATCCTTACGTCTTTGACTATGATACCCCATCCAGAGGAAAAAGCATGACTGGGCTGATTCGTAGAGGAGTGGATCCAGAGAAGGTGATAAGTGAAGAAGCAGCGAGCATCAAACGTCACCAGAACTTGCTGCAGTTAAAGAAACGGAATAAAGTGAGGCAGAGGTCGCAGTCAGTGTCTCATCTGCCGACATTCCTGACTCATAGCGACAAGGTAATAAACATATCTCATTTCTTTCTCAACCCTTACAAATAATAATAGTGATGTTTATACTCCAAACAGAAATTAATTTTATTGTTATTGCCAGTTGTAACAATTAAGTGTTATCTTGCAAGTTTGATAAAGTAGTGCCTATATAAGGTCAAAATGTTATTATGCAGATAAGTAGGTAGATAAATGTTAATACATACGTAGTTTAATGTTGTTACCCGCATGTTTGATAACTTAAATGTGAAAATTAGTAAGCACTATGTATTTCTAGAACACTAAGCCGATAACGAATTTAAATACGTAGTATGAAAACAAATTAAATTAAAGTAAATTCAACAAGGATTAAATAAAGTATTAGGTGTAAGTAAAATATACCTATAGTAGGACGTATGTAGTTGGTATACGTATGTAGTTGGTATAAACAGAAACTAGCAAATATCTAATAATTAATTATATTATATTATAATTGTTACAGATTTCACTAAAGAGACTGGATATGATCGTAAGGTCTACAAGTAAGGAATATGATATTGAAATCAAATATCCATTTTTTGCTACGAGCAAAGAAAAAAAACCTTTATTGAAAACAACAAACACAACTAACAATGATCCACCAGTAGTTATTTACAACAATCCTATCCAAAGAGCTAACTCAGAAAGATATACAGACAAAGACGAAAAACTTTCAGAAAAATTTCAGGTCAAAAATGCTAAAGAAGTTAGAATTTTGCGCAAGTCCAAATCAGAGACGAAGGAAGACAAAGAGCTCATGATAATAAAACCAGATGTCAAAGAAAATAAGAGAGATTGGTTGAAGAAACAGCTATCGGTCAATCATCACTATCTAAAAGACCTGAAAATGCCAATCAATTCTATAAGCCATAGAAATGCCTTGCTTAGTATGAAGAGATACAAATTGAAAGCATCTTCTTGTCCAGATATTTTTAAGAACTCCATGATAACGATTGACGAAGATGAAGAGGTAAGTTTAAGCACTATTTTCTGTGGTTTAAGCCACCATGAACCTGGGGCTTACTGTTTTCATTGAAATGTAACTGCTGAATAAAATATATGATCTGAATCTGTTAACTTCAAACAGTAAGAGATATGTGGCGCCAACGGCGTCACGAAATGTTTTAATTTTTTATTCATGATACTAGTAGGTTATCACGCTAATATTATGAAAACAAGAGTTTTTTGCAATTAAAATCTTTTTGCTAGCGAAAATATAGTTTGAGTAATCTTTTTATATATGTTATGATTTTTTGAATATGTATGCTTCTTACTTCTTCGCGGATGCAATTTGCTATGGACAAATAGATTAGACCATATAAGATAAAGAGGTAAATTTTACTCCGGATCAACGTTAATAACACCATATGATTACAACGCCACCGAACGTATAGTATTATCTAGATATGGTCAATGTATCTTATGTATAAATTAATAAAACTGAATGAATAATATGTAAAACCTAGATAAACAAGATAAACAATTTATTAATAATTTGTACAATTACATAGACCTACATAGATATACTTACGACTGGTGACTCTTAGAATTACGACTGGCGACTTCTGATCTGGATCATTCCTGGTGCAACGGCTAGCTATTGCCATTCAGCGCGGAAAAGCACTAACTTGAAGGGCACAATTGCACCTGGAACGATTAAGGGCGGGTTATTATTATGTTATTATTAGTTAAGTTGCCATGTGATTTTGATTTCTTTATGCATTAATTGTTTGACATGTGCTGTAAAACCTTAAATATTCCTGGAAGATATCACTTTAGTGATATGGTCGCCCAATGTCCCTGATTACCTTTTTATGTTAAATGTGTTCTTTATTTTGGTGTACAATAAAGTATATTTGATTGTTTGATTGATATTCTTCTCTATGTATCACAGAAATGGTACGACGACTGCGTGACCATCCTGGGCGACATGTTCAACGTGGAGCTGTTCAAGAAGGCCACCTTCAACCTGATGTGCGCCGGCACCATCCTGCTGTTCATCTGGTTCATCGTGCCGTACTTCTACCTCGCCGAGCACATGGTGCATAGAGGGTACACTGAGGAGGACGGCGCTAGCATGCTTAGTCTTATTGGGATTACTAATACTATTGGGATGGTGAGTAGGCCTGAATTATCTTGAAAATAGTCAAAAGTCTAAAAACAATTTTAGGTAGTCATGCATTTGATCACTAAGTCACCTGAAGTGACATTGTCGTGTAAAGTGGAGCATACTTGCACCTGGAGTATACTGGCACTCAAAAGAGGCTGCAATGGTGACTGATTTTAAGCGACTACTGAGGTTGTTTGTTTAGATATTCATTCATAAGTTTCGGGCATACAAAAGCCAAAAAAATGTCATATTACCCTAATATTTTATATTTGTTTACCTTTCAAAACAGCAGATACATAACATTAATATATAGTTTACCAGTAACCTCGTTCTAATCCCACAACTCAATGCAAGCAGGCAAGGTCGTCCCGATGGCATCTCAGATAAGTCCCTCCAGAAATAGACGTGCCCATGTAAATATCCAGTTTCCAAACGTCGTGATGGGACGAACCAGTTCGGTGCCAAATACCGGCCAGACGCCGGTTACACAGTTTACGTGAATTTGCTGGTATTTTCAGATGCGACAAGGTTTCTACGTCAATAGGATAGGTAAATTATGTCGAAGTACGTAGAATAGTAGAACTTCTTCTTGGAGCGAGAATGGCTAATTCTAAGTCGAGAAATTGTCATGTCACCTTAACACTAAAGGCTTCTGACATGGCTTAACGACTACATTACTATAACAAACATTCGGTATAGTAGGTGAAATTAATTGATATGCATTTGGAAGGCTTGCTTATAGTCATTCTTTAACATATAGGCTTACTCTTTACCATAATTCCGCAATTGCCTATAAGAATCCGGTATACACCATTTCAGGCTCCGACACGGGTAGACAAACACATTGTATAACGAATATTTGCTGAAACAAAAGTTCGTAACGAGTAAATTATGTAAAAATATATTATTATGTAAAAAGCCACGTTTACCAAATTACACTCACGGGGTTTACTTTCATAGGCATGTAAAAAATGTAATAATAACTTCAATAAAACAACATTGTAATAAATTTGAGCTATCATTGCTATTCCCAGGGCTCCGGCATTTCGCTCTGATAACGTTCCTGCACGCGAGGGCAATAAATTAACTTTGGTACCTATATTGCTTATAAATAAATTAATAAGTTCATTATAGGTATGGAAGGAAACCAGTGACGGAAGGAGCCTCTAAGAGGTTTTAATTTAGTAATTGATTATAGTTTTGTATAATGTGGCTGTTATAAAAGCATAGTAGACAGTTTTTAACTCCTGTCATGATTAACAGTTGAACGAGTCATCTAAGCCACAGAAGCTCTTAAATTCAATACAACGTCATTATGTTTGTAACCGACTTTATATAATATGAGTTCAGTTTAATGTGCTTTTTTGTGAGCGCTATTTTTACCGGTACGTTATAAGTGATACGTATATGTATATAGATTTACACCATTCTAATTATCTTGGCATCAAGCACTGAAATATTTGAATTTAAAGATCATACGTGTTACTGATCCGTGTAAAATAAGCACTACGTCAATCCTTCTATAATTAGGTACCAAAAATAAAATAAATCCTTTTCCATTTCAGGTAGGTCTGGGCTACATCGGCGACTTCCCCTCCGTCTCCATCGGGAACCTCTACGCCTTCTGCCTGGTCCTCTGCGGCTTCACCGTCGGAGCCATACCCTTAGGTGTCACTAATTACTGGATTCTCGCCTCTATTTGTGCGGCATTTGGGTTGCTTTTTGCAGCCTCCTTTACTTTCACTCCTAGTTTGCTAGTGACGCTGGTATCGTTGGATGATTTTACTTCGGCGTATGGGCTGGTGTTACTCGCTCAGGGAATCGGACATCTGATTGGACCGCCTTTGTCGGGTAAGAGTTTACAGTTATTGTTTTAATTTTTGTTCTACTAAATTCCTGAGACTGCCTGTAGTATAAGCAGTTTAGTCTATAATAATGCTTGCGTCAGAACCTAAATCTTATTTATATGGTATTCTATTAATCAAAGTTTTAATGTCAATACCAAGGACGTTTAAATAACTAACGTCCTTGACATATGCATCCGTGGGTCGTTTGGTACATATGAGGTAGGTTCAGCTGTTTAGTTCTAGCTGTTTTAGGCTAGAGTCACATGAGAAGTTGACAAATAATGACAACCGTCGAAAATAAATCGCCACTCTTTCTTTACGATTTACTACAGCCTGCTAAATTCAAGCACTATCTTATGATGCAGCATTTATCCTCGTTTCTCTAAACTTCCAACTTCACAAATATCTCCATTACGTTTCCAGGTCTGATCTACGACCTGACGTTATCCTGGGAGCTGTCGTTTTACCTCGCAGGCGCCTGGATCGTGGCAGCTGGAGTACTCATCTCCTTCATACAGCCCGTCAAGAATTATCAGGAGAGAAGACGGGACGATGTCAGCGTTGCTTAGACTTCAGGAAGACAGAAGGAAGATGTTTATTTTTACAATAAATAGCAACCTTTATAGAAATTACTTATATAGAACACATACAAAGAATAGAATTTACCACTATCTCCATTTAGCATACCTAATGCTGGTTGTGTGAATTTCTAATACTGCCTGCATTACTTATAACCTGAATCAATGAATGATAAGTTTATCTTTTTCACGTTTGTTGGTTTTGGAAACGAGTGGATAAGACAAAACACTGGTTATCTAATGATGATAACTATAACTGATGATCGTAATTAATTACGAAATTGGCCGTTTACTCAGGTTTGTAAGTTACAGCTTTTGAAAACAGGAATAAAAAGGTAAAATCTAGCTGCCATTAAATCTCTAACTCATAATGATAGTAAATAATAGGTTTTTAACATATATTTATGAAATAACTATTGTCTAAAATAAATTTCACAATTATGGTGATTTTTCTGACCCGTCTACTTAAAAATCAAAGGTGATTTTATTGTTTATTCTCTTTGCCGTCTACCAAAGTTTTCTAGTCAATTCTTTTTAAGTTGTAGTCAATTATTTTAATATTAGTTTAATTAGATTTTTGAGATTAATTAACAAGAATTGATGATTTACAATTTAGAAAACATACGTGTAGTTTTAGGTACTTGTTTTAGCACAAAATTGTACTTACTAGCTTATAATTAGTAAAGTCACAGGTACCTATTTATTTACGATAAAAATATAATCTAAGATATGCAATACTCATTTATTCAATATGATAATTATATGGTCTATTTATACAATTAGATATGGCCAACTTATACTCTAATAATTATCCTTATTGTATTGTAATATTTTATCTAGTTAATATTTAACACTACATATGTACTTATGCCTCGAAAAATCTAGAAGATGTCTAGGTTACTAACCCTAGCTAGCCTAAGAATATACCTACTGTTACAATATTATATTTAAAATACTTATCTAGTTGTATCTATGAAAAATAATAAACTGTTGAATCCTTTAGTATCTTTTTATGTAAAATAGAAAATCTCAATAAAAACATTTGCGTGTATAAGTTCTTAGAACTCAAATACACATACGATACCTATAGGCTGTGGTATGCCAATATTTACCTTCATGTTCTCTCTTGAGTCGTGTTTCCTCATGACTGAGGGTCGTGACTCCCCGCAGAATCAATTCGTTAGCGCAGTTTTCTTGGGCAATACGAGTCATTGGTGTAGCGCCGGATTCGAACCAGGGTGCGTCTGGATGACAAGAAGACTCTGGAACCGCTGAGCCACACTCGCTTAACCTTTACCTACCTTCACGTTTTCTGCAAGTAAATTAAAAGTCAAACAATTTAGATTGTATTTCAGGCCAAAGAAAAAAGGTTAAGAATATCTCTGAATGCATTTCTCTCTCACCCAATTCTTTCTCAAATAAGTTCACCCGCTACAGTGCAAAAAAAGTAGCTAACTAACAATTATCTACATTATAATTCACTTTTAGCCTTGACTTTATAATTTTGGACTTTCTTCTTTTTAAATTTTCCTTGACAACAACCACAAGCCATTGAAACTGGCTTGCTTACTGTTGTAAACTTTGTAAGCGTACGGGAAAAAATAGTGTATTGCACCGCCAGAATATTTATGCTTATAAAAAAAAATTAAGGTCAAGAGGTAAGTATTTGAAGTGTAGGTTAATTGTTTAGATACTACAGAAAAAGATTTCTTAATTGCGATTGTAGTGGCATATCCTTATATAATATAATCAATTTGTCATATTCAGTGTTTTTTTTCAACACACGAAGAGCAGTGTTTTGAATTAAATAATAAGAATAATAACACGAAAATTTTAAAAAGTTTCCATATTTTTTTTATTTTGCAAGCGCCGTAAAAAAAATGTTATATATGTTAAGTGTTTAACTTTGAACACAAGTGATAACATTGTTTTTATGATACAGCTGATACTGAATCTGAAACAGACAACTCACACTCAAACATGTCATCCGAGACACGTAAGCGTCGTCCATCGAGATAAATTATGCTGTGTTTCTGGTAAATGTTGATTTAGACAAAATAGTCCAACACATTTTATCCCTTTAAAGTTATATACAAAACAGTGCAAATTGTCAAAATCGGATGAACTGAATGAAAGTTATATACGCCTGTAAAATAAATAAAACTGAAGTTAACAGGTACTTAACGGTATATTTTTAACAGTGATTTTGATGAACACGCTTTTCAAAAAAGCTCACGTGCGTTTCAAGCTTTAGTGATTATTACATTGGGCTCGATTTATATTCTTGTATAGAGTAGTCTTATAAGTAATTTTCTCAATATGCGTTTTTTTTTTCACAAAGTAAAAACATATTTCTTTCGACCATCATATTGGCTGTATGTTTTCAAAGTCACTAAGCGGAGTAAATCTCTAAGAATAAATAAATCAAATAGATAATTAACACCTGAAGTCTAAACAACTTATCATGATGACGTGGCTACAGTGTTTGTACAAGTTTAACGTTGACTCAATTATTATACAGGCTGATTTTAATTACCTATGAGTGACATTGACATCCTAAAGTATGATCTACTTCATTTACAGGTAAAACTTAGTTCCCTCTTGATTTACTAACATCAAACTGTGTCTGTTCAGTAATCAGTCTTGATATCTGTTACCCATTCAAGATGCATCATAATGGTTTTTACCCGACTTCATCACTTCTTCTGATAGTTTTTTTTTTAATAAATAGAGTTTTTAAAGCCATACCCAACATAGCAACAAAGTAACTAACATCTATGCCAATACAACACAACTGAAGCCTGAACATCGACCTAGTATCTTATGATTAGGATTTCGTCGAAATTACAAGTCGTGGTGACTAATCAGTTATTATGTTTTGGGAGAAGAACTTAGTGCGGTGACTTTTGGTTTTGAACTAAAAAACTAGAGATATACTGCAAGTAATACGGCCTTATATGATGAATTTCATAAATAACATGGCTCATGATAGTTCTTAAAAAAAAACTAAAACTACACACGTCGATATCATAGGCAGGTACGTATTTTGAAAAGTTTGGGTCATGCCGTTCAGTGAAAGCAATCCACATATTTTTATAGAAATCGATATCTTTGTTACCAAATTTTTTTGTTGTCACAGCATACCAACTGGCCGACAAAGCCGAAGTTCTTTTAAATGATTACAACATTCATACCAATACGAAGTATTAGGAGGTCTCATTGTCGTAATCATGTATTATTCACAACACGAAGCCTGGCTTCTGCGAACCTTCTGTAACACGATGCAAATAAATTAAACTGACATCAATTCATACTGACTTGAGTTACCAATGACGAAGGATTTGGTGTATCAAAACATGCGATGACGAAATCTTTCTCCTGTTTGAAGTTATTAGGATGATAAATAGTTACGTTTAAACTAATATCTGATGCAAGTCGAATCTGGACGAGATTGGCACAGGACCGAGATGACTGGCATGAAAAGAGAGAGGCCTAACCAGCAGAGGGAAATAACTGACTGTGGAGGATGATGATGATGATGATGAAAGTGATATTTATAGGAGGGAGTACACAGAATAATACATCTGAACGTGAGAAACACGATAGGTTTTGACAATTGAACTTTGAACTACCGATTTGCAATGATATTATATGTATATGTAAGCTCACTGCCGATTTGCAAACAAGCAAGAAGGTGCACTTTGAACATATTTTTAATCTTCTAGCTTTGCGGATTCCTTGGTTTTCTTAATGACTAGTTAATCCGCATAGTAAAATAATCAGTATAAAGTTGTTATAGGAGTCAATTTTAATGTTGAAGGACATTTATATTCTGGCACACCAACTTAAAAAAGATCCATGTTAGTAAAGATTTACACTTGTATCACAGTACGAGTAAGCAAACCACAAGAACCTAGTTATAAAAATAAATATAGGCCACTATTTAACAACAGGAAAATAAAACTGTTATTGTCTAAGTATGAAGTCAGATAATAGTGCATGCTTAGCTAGTTAGTGCATAGATAGAAGTACTTACTTAAGTTATATCGCTTTGTGCGACACGTATAATGAACATTCAGAGAACTAAACTATTCATGTTTTGAATGTTTATTACACGATTTTTATTATTTGTTGAATGTCTGATAAACAATAAACACGTGTGAAGGTCGCAATGACTGTTTTTGATCTTTTTGGGTCGACCTTTGGTAAGTGACAGGCTCCGATGTCAATGTCCCCACATCGCGGCAAATCGTAAATTTTGACGAAGTGTCGTATTTGCGCAAAACAAATCCCAATTGTAAAAGTTAATAAATGTTAATTTAGACGTAAAATTCCACTGATATCAGCGCTCCGGATTTGCCTCGAAAGTAAAACAAGCAATTATATCTCGAGCTAGTGTAAACAATATTATCATTCCCTGCACGATAACTGGCATTCGATTCTGCCGTTCCTTCGGGAGGAGACGTGTGTGGATTGAGTGTTTCTATTTTGTGGGAATATTAGTGTTTTTGTTTAAAAATGCGGTTGTGTGGTGTGAGGCGCGACGCACGACGTCTCGCCTCGCGACTGTGAGCGAGCAGCGCCCGCCGACTTCCCTCACAAGTGTTCGGAAAGCCTCGGCCGTCGCACGTGCCTGCTCGCCTGTGCCAGCTGATTGTGTGAACTATTTACTAACTGTGAACTGTGTACGCTCCGGACCCGCTCCCGAGGTAACTTACTCCGTATTCTATGACACCACACTTGCGATAAAGCGAGTGAATCAAGCGCCTCTACATGGAATCGTTTCGCATCACGTCATGAGTATGAATGAAGTGTTTCGATGTAAATCTGTTGTTCCATGTCGTTAGCATCGTTTCCGATCTGTTTGTTCGTTTAGTTCGCGATAATGGCAGCCTTTTGTGCTTGTTTTAGAAAGATCTCACCTTATATGTTTTTCGCGTTAGCAACATGATGTTCATTTGTAAAAATAACTCCGTCTGTACTACATTTTTATTATCGTATTTTGCTAGAATTAGCATTTAATCATCTTATGTAAGGTCGGTCTTTATATTGAGTAAACACAAACTTTATTGCATCTTTTATCTGCTTGATAAACGTGTCGGCTTATTTTAATTACTGTACCTACCTAAATCATCTCAAGTCTCATGAAACGTGTGGAGATTCTTATCTATCATTGAATTGTGGGTAAAACCCACAGGAAAAGTTATAGATATTATTTACGTTTTAAATGTTAGCTTCTACTTACATCAATGATTGATCCATTGATAGCAATGTTTGTAATCATATTGACCGATTTGCAATGTTAATCATATCACAACAATCACAAAGTTCGATTTACTCTTTTATTATTATCGTTATCAACAACAACGACCTTCGGAGCGAACTCTATCAAGTTCTAATACATTTACATACTTGTAGCGATACGTATAGACAGGATTCTATAAAGAATGACAGACACTATTGAAATCGTTTCGAAATTTTTATCCCCTGTCGGTTCGTCCAAATTTTATCTTTATGCACACAATCACCATCTCGTTTGCTTTATGTCTGCTTCCAGCTCTGAACTTACTTATAATATAACTCAAAACTGTCTTACAAGAACAATGTTTTAAATCATCTTATCTGTATCTTCACCAATAAGGTACACCTTATACCTTACTGACCGTTAAATAACGGTATTAATCCGACCCTTTTCAAAGTATGGAGGCAGTCGGAGCCTTTACAAGGTTTCGGATTATTTGCAAGAGCGTTAATTTCATTTCGCTATGCCGGTTACCAAAATGTGACGTTTACGTAAGTAACTATTTCCACCTATTTTGACTTATAAGTTACTATAAATAGATGAATGCTTCTTTAAGTCAAAGGTCAGTACTAACTGTTATAGTTTAAAATTGTAATATCTATAAAGTTATTAGTGTAAATTTGAAATCACAGCGATAGAGATAGGTAGAGCGGTTATCAGATAAGCAATAAAAGACATGATAGTAAGATAGAGACGATTTCGAGAGCAATCATGTCTTTGTAGAGTTTAGTAACTTTATAAATGTTATCGTAGAATTTCACCATGACTTATGATTTGTTATATTGTTAAATCTGGGAGCGATAGACTTGTGTGGTTTCGATATCAATGAAGACACATCATGAATGTAATAATACAACAAATAAGTATTGTAATTTCATTCCAATGTGATTTTAAATGTTGCAATTTTACAACAATTTCTTTTAACTTGAGGTTAATTTACATATATGCTGTTCTTAATAAAAAAAAAAATTATGTATCAATACCACACAACAATTCAACATAAACCTTCAAGACACTAGACAGCCCCAAATCTTCAACTAGTAGAGACGCAACGCTGCTTATACCAACGGTCACATAAATAGAAACACCTATAAAAAAGTCACCAACAACATGTTTAAAAAATTGTCTGTGGACATCTATTATTCATTCTCTATGGAATATTCCAGAGACCCGCAGACATTTTTTCAACGACTGTAGCGGTCGAAACGACCTGTCGTATTATTTAAACTTTTTTTCCCATAATAAGGACGTTGTTATTCCGAGAAGGTTGTATTTATATTCTGTGCTAACCGGTCTCAAGATTAAGTCAGAGAAGATTAAATTCAGTCATAAATCTTAGCAATCTTATATTTATATAGATTCAATCATTCAGTTTAATAAAAGGTAGGACATAAAACACATAATAACTAACCTATTGGCATCTATTCGAAGGCTATTTTTGCGGATATCCTAGTAACTTTATTATTGCAAGTAAATAACTGCATATTAACTGTTTGTCCTTACTTACAATTGCAAGAAAAATATCTGACTGAATTAATATGTACCTACTCATAATAGACAATAGTATTTTATTACAAATTTTATTTACTCTGTCGTAGTCGAAATTATACTCTAGTTATGTATACCTAAATAAAAATCACATTGTTAATCATTTTATTAGGATATAGGTAAGTAGAAATTAATATAAATCTGGGGATAATGCATATAACTTTTTTATATAAGTAACAAAATTCCAATTTTGCTACCATTCATGCGCAGAAAGTCGTAAAACTCAGTCCATATATCCATTATCCTGGTCTTCAGGTTCTCTTCAATCAGTGCGTCACTTAAAGCTGAGTTACGGGATTCGAAATCGCATATCGGTTTACTCAAACATTGTAGTTTGTGGTTTATTTTCGACCTGTCATGACGTCACCTCCACAACGGAATTCCACCACGATAATAGAAAACGGCTGGAGGTAGCACGTGTTGATTGTTTAGTTGCGATTGTTATTTGTATTTTATTAGTCAACTATTCTTATGTTTCTTTGATCTGTGTGAGTGTGGATGATGTCTAGCAATTATTCTCTCTTTTTGTTTTATCTGAACGACTACCTGATTTTTCTCTTCTCTTCTCTTTTTCTTTTTGTGTCTTCCGATTTTCTTAAGTCCAGCGTTATATTTTCCTTTTTATTTCAAGGACTGATCTCTATCATTATTGTTATTTCGTCTTTTTGTATCATATGAATCTCTGATGTCAAGTGCTGTCCTAATACTTGGTCAATATAATATGTGGCTGAAACTATATAGGTAGGTACTGTACCTAATTGCATATTCTAGATAACGTTGATTCAAAACTTCAAAATTTATTTAGTCGCCAAGAATAAAGTTCATACAAGTTCATTCATAAAGCTTTGGAACACTTTACCAGAAGCTGTGTTTCCTGCGAACTACAATCCAGGGGTTTTCAAATCTAGAGTTAATAGGTATCTTCTAGGTAAACGTGTTACACCCTAGGCTGCAGCAATGCTTAACATCAGGCAGGCTGTAGTCAAAAGTAAACCTATCACACGTAAAAAAAAAAAAATGATCTTAAAAATAAATGTTAGTTCATATCCTTGTCGGGTTAGCTTTTAGGCTCTGGCAAAGGTTCTAAGCTGTGCACGTAGTCAACTTTATTTGTAGTGTGATCATTATCATTGTAGAGTTTACTATTTAGAATTCTACTTTGAATCTGTCTTAAAAATACATATCTATTGACTACAGTCAACTAGCAATTGATTCTAATCTTGCTTAGAAATTAAGTAATTAACTACTAGGTAAGGAGTGTGATGCCAAATTGACATTTTAGCCCCTATACAGCTATAGTGACAGTACCAAGATTTATTTAAGTTGCCATAATTGTATGATTACATACCTATTATTATGTTTGACATGATTTTAATAACAAAAAATTTTATTAATAAAACTAGACATACCTATGTAACTTCTAAAATTTTATAAAAACTAAATGTTATAAATTCAATTTGACGAGATATTGTAATTTGTGTAGCATATTCTGTGATATTAGTACTTATACCTATACCTATGTATGTTACAACTTTACATTATCGATAAAGATTATTTATCTTTATCTTTATTATTATCATATTACTATTCCTGACGAATGCCAATAGGATTCAATATTTTGTCTGTTCCTATGTATGATCATTCTAAGTAGACTTTTTAACTGGGTATAGTGAGAACCGTCGTTGTTATTTAAATCTCGTATGACTGATACCCATTTATGTATCTGTAACAAAAATGCATACAATACATTAAGTGTCTGCAATTCAAGTGCTGGGAATTTTCCATCGGTTACGTCATAACTTTACAACATTACTGAGTATTTTATAACACCATGTAGTTTATGAGGTGAGGTCTAGGTTTTTAAAATAATAGTACTTACCTATACTATTTTTTACAATAGATTTTGTGATATGTACATTGTACACGTGTGATTATTATTAACACTTTTGTCGTATTGCCTGAATATTTTAATTTAAGTTTAATAAGTCTCTATTGACTTATTCTTAGTTAGTACAGCAATTGTGGGAACCCCCTGGGATTTGAAATCGACACCAAACTTCACCACCTGTGATACAACTTACTTTTTTTTTCACATTCATACTTCATACTTTTATGTATTTCATTTTGGAATGAGATACTTAATTTATTTCCTATCTTAAATACACTTGCTTTAATAATAAATATGGTAACAAGAAACGTGCCTTTTAAATTAATATTTGATAGATACGCCGCAAAGACTAATTGTAAAATTGTAACCTAGAATGTTTATTCACGTGCCTAGATTTAAACAAATAATTATTTGTTTACCTGTTAACAGTTCAAATAGTCTTCTGTTAAATAGGCAAGTAACAGTAAAAGAATATAGGTGAACGATAACCTATATTTACGTACTCTCCTACATTATATTAGCTCAAAATGTTTAACTGCTATTGATGATTAAACTCTTTGTTTACAATTTACAGCAGATATTCATTAATAGAATAAAGTCACACAAATAGACGATATAATGTACATATTTATTTTTTATCTATTTATCTACCATTCTTAGGTAGGTATTATGTGGATTTATTTGTTTATGCATCGACTATCTGGGGAAGTACATAACACAGTTTTCTATTTCTTGGCCTGCATGTTAGGATTAGATTTCCGGTTGTTATGCACATTATAGAATATTTTATTCTTACATTAATTTGCAATTGAGCTTAATTATTAAGCTTTAAGCTATTCGAATTTGCGTTTTTCTGAACATACCTAGAATACCTTTTCTCTATTCAACAAAATTTTCAGTAGGGCAAAAAAAATATTGTTTACTGAGCTTAGATGAAAATGGCAGTGCGAAGACCTTACGCTACACCAGCGCCTCTAGCGGCGAATCCACTCGAGGTAGATAGTACCTAGCCTTCATTATTCAGCAGTTTCTCACATTTCTCAGTAGGCACTAGCACTACTAACTAGCTGACATGACCCCCCTTTTATTATGGTTGTCTGGCCCAGAGCGGTGTTTAAATTAGAAAGTTGAAATCGCAAGTTGTTATGTCGATTCGGTTTTACATATAGGTACTTGTATCATCACTAGAATTTATATTATACTATCGAATAAACCTCAGAATACAGAAAGAACCAGAAACCGTGAGCGCGCCTAATATTGAAGCTACTAAAACTACTCTGAAACAGAGTAGTTTGACGCGCGACCGATCAGTCACTCTGTGACCGTCGGAGCGAATGACGTGTTATAACGGTGACCAATTTAACTAAATTATGCCGTCTTGTGTCGTTCCTACCTGTAAAAATGCAGCGGGTCTAAAAAAGAAACACGATGGGATCACATTTCACGTGTAAGTATCGTATTTGACGTATGTGACGCGGGCGGGGGGCGTTGTTTTGGTTTTTGGACACAGCGTGAAGCTCGCATTACAGTTGAACGCGGCTTCTGGTTCTTTCTGTATTCTGAGGAATAAACATTATTCTGACTACAAGTTTTATTGCGTGATGTCATCTCGGTCTTTCACACGAAAATGTTGTTGATGCCTACATTTTTTTTTATTCATTCTTACACAAACTATTGCATTTTAAACAGGTTAACTTTTTGTCCTGTTTTGGAGCTGACTAAGTATAAAAACACGACAAAAAGGCTAGGCTACCTAAAAAGTCAGTCCTAAGAACAGACCTATACCTCATTCAGTATACAAATATTAAAGTACCCAGCATCCAAGCAAAATGCAAGATGCAAAATGTATGCAAGATCGGTGAACGACCTTCCTTCGCGAAGCCACAGCTTGCAAGCCAGTTTCACAAACTCGTTTCTGTGTTTTCTTATAAACGTACGTATGTAGGTAGGTACCTACCTATTATGTGTAATGTATGTAGGTATTGTATATGCCCGATACTGAACGACCTATATGCAAATTTACTAAAATACACAACATTGTTAGATAGGTACTTACACGTACTTATACGTTAAAATTTTAATTTTTGTACGGTATATATCTTTAAATATTTCACGTTTCTGAATAAGGTTTTTCATATATCTGTAACTGTAGCTAATTACAGTACCTACTTACTAATAAGTAAATTCACGTGGTACTGGTGAACTTTACAATTTTGTTACCACTCCAGAGAGTTTTGGCGACTGCTATACTGTGACGAACAGTATTAATGACTTTACTAAGATGATTTACGTCATTGCCATCTTAACCCAATTTCATGGATAGTAAAGTAAATGCAGCCATAATCGTAAATTAAACGAAGATTTAACGCTCTAAAATATGAGCACCGTCTCCATCTGCCGAGATGAATCATGATCAGGAGTCGTGAGAAGACTTTACCTAAATTTAGAATTATTTACCCTTCCGGCTCCATCGACCTCTGTCTGATACTTGGCGAAAACGGAGTTACGGCTTTGAAAATACAGCTTGTGAAAACCGTACCGGTCCAATGGAAAATAACTATGATTTTTGGTCGTGAACAATAAACATCACATTATTTTCTTACTCTGCTTCTCTTCTTCTATCGTTTGTTTTTCCTTTTTTAAGTGCAACCAATAGGTAAATATTTTAGGAGTCAAAACTCAAAACCAATATTCCTTTCCAAAATTCAAGATTCATATTGGGATTTTATGATCCGATCCGTAACTAAGCCTCAGTACAAGCCTGAGATGCGATTTAAACTTAACGTTTCTCGGCTCATGTCTTCATGGCTGTTGTAGAAAATATCAGGAAAACTGGTTATAAAATCTAGTTGTTAGATTGGTCAGGTACAGGCTCACATTCCTAGACTTGAATGGCGAGTATATTGCCTACCACAGGTACTAACTATGTATCTACTTGATTTAGAGATTGTTTTATATTTAACTCTTCATCAGAAGGACAGGATACTCATTTTCGATTTTACTTGCAAGACTTATTGATAGCTCATTACGGCCGCAGTGTCATAGAAATATTCAAGTAATGAATTTAATAACCAAGCACTGTGATTGATCATATCTGTTTTAGACCAGTGACTATGAATTAAGTCATTTCGTTAACAAAAACCACTAAATAAGAACTCACTACCATAACTAAAAGAACAAACAAGCAAGTAAATACCAAGAAGATTACGCCGTCCCCTAAAATTGCAACGTTGTGACATTGCCTACTAACGATATAACAACACTAATCAACTATCCACCTAAGTAAATAATTCAATTAGATATCCATCTGATCGCAATAAAAGATAATAAAACAGTGGTAAAACATCACATCAGATAACAGAGGTAGATAATGGTAGCTTCTAGAAAGGCACAATCATCGTAATAGATCTGAATGGATCTGGCTACTCAATGTGGGCATGCCAACCGGTTGTCTGCCCTAATTGAAAGCTCAATTGAACTTATACAGAGTCACTTGAATGCTTAGTGAATCCACATAAGTAAAAAGATGACTCAACGTCCTACTTGTAAAACAATGACTTAACTGATCAATGATCCAACAAATATGAATGAACAAATCTGGATTAGATAATTATTATCGTTCTTTTGAAATTAGCCTGATAAATTTGACAAGAAATTTAACAGACAAAACCCACGATCAACTAATCAGACACATCATTTAACATGAATTATCAACCATTCCAGATCTACAAAAAAAAAAAATATCGTCAGATCACAAAATATTTTTTTGTTTGTAGTACTTATTTGACTTGCACTTCTTGCTTGCTTTACTCCTTTAACTACATACATAAGTCAATACGCTTTACTTTGTACCCAAGAAATATAAATTCACAAGTTATTTGTCGAGCCGTGTAACCCTGTATATGTTTCTCAAGAAATAAACAAACTATTATATATTCTCTGTTGATGGTATAAATAGAGCGACAATTGATGTTTATTCATTACTCCATTTATACATTTGATGGGCGTTGTCATGGGCCTTTATGGGGTAATAAATTGATGATTAATATGAGTACTGTACAATGTACATATGAAGCTGAATATGAAATATCCTACTTAGTTAATGGAAACAAATGAATATCTAATACACTTTTAGCGAGAATTTCTTTCGATTGAATTAATTTTTCAATGAATTTCCTTAGTTCATTGCTTGTTCATATTTTATCAGTCATATCTCTTGTGCTCTGACGATGAATCCAATTGGATGAATTATTTCTGAATAGTTTGCCAAAACCCTATACTTAATGCCAACAAATATATAATTTTAGCAAAATTACGAAACCATATTGCAGACACTGTCTAGGAATGATTTGAGACTTCCGCGACATAATATGATTCATTAACTACTATTCACATGGTTCTTTAGCATGTGACTTGGGTATATAAATAAACAGTAATGTAAGCCTATTCATGGGATGTGGATTGGTCCTGGTACTCTATGGTTGTGTTGTGTTTACCTACTTGCTATTTTTTTGTGGTACTGAAAGATGCGTAACAATCTATTGATATACATATAATTAGTCTTGTAACTTGCTCTTATAAAAAGCGCAAAAGACACGACTACTAAACATTTGAGAGCATAGAATAGGTTGAAAGCTTGACAATTTTTTTTTCAAATTTTTAAAAACGTATTTACATCGTCGTCCAACGAACGTCTATGACTATTTTGCAAATGTATTACGCAAATAGTTCCAGAAAAACTCTGCCCAGATGTCGTCAGGGTGTCGGGTTGTGAATTAGTTGACGTCTGTTCGAAATTTATTTCTCTAGCCATGAAAAACACGTGGGTTTACCGATCTACTATTGTCACTACTGGTCTGGTTTCTGGAGACATGTGACTGTTAATCCAAGGTAAATGCCGAAATAGCGCGGAGACAGAAATCGTGACGGCATTTGGCACAACAACCCTCCAGACTGCGTAAACACGAGATATCTCCAGAATTTGAGTTGAAACCCGGTTTAGTGCCAAGATTTTGCAAAGAACCTTTGTAGAATTGTAAGGTTGGTGCAATGATCTTCTGTATAAAGGTTGGTGCAAATTTGTAGACGCAGATCTATGAATTAGAAATAAATACAGAAAATCGTAAAAATAAATAAAAATACAGTCTGTGTCTGTGTGTCTGATGACAAGATAGTTAAGAGTTACCCGTTGTATCCAAAAAAACTTTCTAAGATAAATAGGACAGATTGTTACCCATAAGTATTTTGGCAAAAAGTTAATTTGAGAAGGGGTCCTTATTTTCGAATAATGGTAAATATTTCCACATACCTACATATGTCGGGAGTCTAGAGTAGTGGCATTGGTAGAACAAGAACTATCCCCAAAAATATTGTGAACAAAACCACAAATTAACGATTCCATATTGTATAGAATATTCTTAGGAACAGAATAATATTTCCATTGTTTAATCACAAAAACATATTGGTAAATTATGCTTGCCTCCATGCATGTTTTGTCGATAAATTCCTAAATGACCGAGTTCCGAAAACAAAGATGTTTAGTAAATACCTAAATGCGCAAGTCCGTCGTTAATTGTGTTTACTCTTTACCTCTTAGCATTAGATTACAAAGTAACGTCCGTCCTGTTTTAGTTTGATTTGCTTGTATAAATACGCAAGTGAGTATATTGGACTAATGGAATCCGAGAATTAACTCTTTCGATTAGTTTTTTCTGCGTCTGGCATTGACAGCTACCACAGTGCAAGAAATGCAGTAGCCAATATTTTAACCTACAGGAAAAAACTAATGAACGAATCTTAAATTCACATCTTTTTTTAGATATGTACCTACTGTAGAAAAATCATCATCATCAGGGATCTTACGTTCGCTTTGAAGAAAATGCTTTTATAGCCATTCCATATTGCATCAAAACAGTTTTTTTTTTAATATTGGCGTCACACTCTTCGCGTATTTGCCAGTGTCAAGTATTTATCAAAACAGTTTTGTGGTTTGAATTGAATGACAGGCTTGTTGCGATTACATTGGTAGTAGTAGGCGCACATAGTTATCGTTCACAGATTCTAACACAAGTATCTTGTCGCTGTTACTTGGACAACACACAGACAAACTTATCACAGATAAGGTATTCTTGTTACTAAGTAAGTGTTTGTGGTTGATCTACAATGAAGCAAAGCAACCTACAATATAAGTGCACGTTTATATACATTTTCCGCTAGATAAGAGCTTCAATGTAACATCAAAATACATTAAGCAGATTAACATTTTTATATTGTCACGCTATCCAGTTTTACTAGGCATCTGCAACATAAACAGTAAGTAATGAATTCTGAGTAATTTCATCCGACGCGACGCGGGCGGGCGCCAGCGGTCAATCCGGTAAACAAAAATAACGTGGGAACTATTGGCCGGGATAGAGTAATGAAAGGAGTTTCTTGGGCAAAGTGTTAGCTGTACGATATATGTACATATGTATAGCTAAGCAAGCCTAACCGTATAGCATTGTTTTAGTTTGTATTTTCCGGGACGGAGAGTCCATACCCAATACACACATTTCCAGAAATATCGTGATTATTGACGGATTCCAAATTTGTTCCAAATGCCATGCATTCACCACACTAATCAGTAATTTTAATGAATGGGTTATATTGACCGGATCTAGAAACTGGGGTAAACAGTATATTTAAATGACCTAAGTCATTCGTAGTACGTAGCTGTACTTCTGTGAGAGTGATCTTGTACGTACGAGTAAAACTACTTCTTTATTCTGTGGTAAGTAATACTACACTCACGATTCTAGACAAGAAAATGCATTCCATTCAACTTTAAAAACACTTCGTCCGTTTCTTGTCCACGTCTATGACAAAAAAAAAGAGTTTTTTTCCCAGAACGTAGTGTGATGACGTATTTGTAAGTAGTTAACCTACGCTATTTGCGTAGACTGTCTTAAAATTTTCGTAATAAGTGACACGGGAATATTTTTGAACGTTTAAAATTGCCTCGACGATGCCAATAACGTCACAGCTCTGTATATTTTTGTGAGATAGGTATAATTAAAAATAAGTAGGTGCTCATTATAGAGATTTTATGAATGGGCTAATACATTGTGACGGGAAGTCCAATACCTACACCATTTTAAAAATATATTTACCTGTTTCAACTGATTGTGATCCAGGTTCATTCAATTGGCAAGCTTTAGTCGACCACAATGACGGAAATGTAAGAAAAGTTAAGTGTAAAATAAACACTATTAAATATTCGAAGTAAATCAAAGAGTTACTCCTGTTTGTTTAGATGCTTAAATTTTCTAAATGGGTTTGTCAAAGTTCCAATGGCGCTGTGAAATGACCCAGAATATTTTTTTTAAATACTTCAATCTGTCAACCCAAGTATTTAAAGAAGCCAAGGAATCATCCCATGTAAATGTAGCATAGCAGGTATCCTTGGCCCGTTTATCGGTGCGCATCGCCAGTTGAAGTGCGTGGCTGCAAACTGAGCTCGCGCGTCAGTGGGGCAATAAAACCTCGTTTGCTTACTCGTTTGTTTGGGTGGCGCTTGTTCAAGACGATCTGGGAACTTTTTACAAAAAAACTGCTCTACTGGCTTTTAAATCGAGTAATGTCTTGCCAAGGACAAGTGTTATCTGAGAACATGTGTCTTCCGTGGAAGGACCTGGGCACCCACCGCGATGTATCTGCCCAAGAGAACTTCCGTAACGAATTAATTCTGCGGGGGAGTCACGACCCTCAGTCATGAGGAAATATGACTCAAAGAAAATCTATTGTATACTAAGTATTAGTAAATTTTCTCACTTATTACTAATAAAGAATTGTATTAATTAATTAACTAACTAATAATATTTAAGCAATGCCTAACATATGTACGTAATCAAACTTAAATGCAAATTTTAATAGTTGACACACTGGATGAACCCTGGATACTGCAACACAGGGAATCCTAAAGCAGTAGACAGGACCCCAATTTGAATTTGAACTTTAATAATTTAGATACTTTTATATTATGTAAAAATGATAACCTGTTTTAGTGGAAATAAATAATTTTTATCTTTATTACAAGTATTACTACCGGGAAACAGGGACTCAGGCAGGGAGTTCCATAATTTAGCAGGTCGTCACCACTACCTGGTCCAAATTCCCAAGACCCGCACTAAGCGTTTTGGTTCCACATTTATAGTGAGAACTGCTAAATTATGGAACTCCCTGCCTGAGTCCCTGTTTCCCGCGGAATATAATCTTGCGAGCGTGAATCGGTTCTTACTAGGTAAGCACGCTCCGTCCTAGATCGTAATGATTGCTTACCATCAGGCGATCATAGTCACGTGCAAACCCATTCCTTGTAAAAATATATTTATGTATCTACATATACTCCTTTTGTTTCTCAAAAGCTGTCTGCTTTTGCATTACTTATTTACTTTTATCAACACCGCTTTCTCTGTTTTATTTCTAGCGAAATTCCCAATTCTCTCAAGATAAAATCGAAAGATGGTAATCGTAAACAGTAAGCAGTATTAAATTAACTCTTGTTTGTTTCAGACATTTTATGAGTCACCTGCCTAGTCATTGCTCATCTAATTTCTCAGTATTTTGCAAAACAATACTTCGGTAATTGCTTCCGAGAAATTTGCTGAATTTCACATTTTTACGACACTGTTGATTTCTGTCGATTATGAATTTTTTATTGTTTCTGTATTGATTGGGCACGTTGAGAATAAAAAATCAGTCGATCAACTTAATGCATTTATCACAAACCAAACGTGAATTATATAACAAAAAGGGTCAGAAGTAGAAATATCAAAACAAATAAGACAAAAAAAATATACGAACCAGTACTATGTTCTTGAACTTTGGTATGACTTTACTCTAATACTATACAGTATACAAAGTAATACTTTGCCTTTTACCACAAGTGGCGCATAGCCAGTATTTTTTTCGAAATATGTAACTAAAGTCCAGTCGCGATACACGATGGCTTTCATATTTAGCTGTCCCTGTCACGGCCAATTAGGCACAAATCCACCGTCGCAGAAAATCCTTACGCCTCCGCGTCCGGTCTATAGGTTATTTATACTATGTTGTGAAGCGCCCATAGCTCAGCTAGCAAAGGCAATAGCATGCTGTTCCCAATGTTAAGCAAAGGTTGACGCGGTCAGTCCTTGGATACGTGATCAAAAAGTGGCATTCTATTATGGGCGGTTCCGTGGCTCGGATAACACGTTAAATCGTAGGTCCCGGCTGTTTGTCTCGTAGTACGGCTGTCGTCAAGCCAGAGTCCCTTAGGGCTTGATAAACTCTCGACACCAGAGTTGGCCACTCTCATTCGATTAGAAGAAGACTATGTTATAGGATTGACTGCCATTATACGTAGTAGTACGTAGCGCAGTCATAATACCACTATCGAAGGTTATTATGTAAATTAGAGATATTGTCATCACACTGCAAGCTGCACTTCCGGCTATACAATACAACAATGGGGCTTGTGGTCCTTTAGTGGAAGCATTTTATTGATATTTCGACATTGACGGTTATAATGGATGTAGCATACTTTTATACAGTCAGGTATCATTACAGTGATGTTTTAATATATAAATATAATGGTTTTGACTCACGTATAATTTCGCGATGTTGTTTACGCGTTTCGGGTGTGATGACACCCATCTTCAGATCGTACGTTCTGTGTTTTGTCAAATGCTATGTTTTTTTAACGCAGGTGCTTGAGTTTTTTTTGACAACAACAGCCTGCCTTATGTAGAGTGGTAGTGATAGTCGTTAAGATACATCTTAGGCTCGTCTAGAAAAAACCGATTTGCTTTTGAATTGTACTCAGGGTTGGGTGTCCTAACCTAAATTACCATAGGCTGTGCCAGGGGGGTAAAACTTGGAACAAAATGTATACAGAAATATAGTGCTGCTAATCTATATTTCTTGACCGAAAACAGAATAGTAGATGTCGCTTTAGTAAAACAATAACATACAAAGTTTAAGCCAAAGAAGAAAAAAAAAGTCAATCAACAGTGACACTGATTGACGTTAAAAAAATAAATTTTGAAAACTTCAGTTGAAAAATCCAAAATCTTGTGCGAATTTGTTTGTGTTTTATTTTGTGATTTCTTCATATTCATATCAACAATTAGTGTGCTACAGTATCTTTTAATGTGATAATATGTAGTTGGTGTCCAATGTTAGCCGGGAAAATACTATAATGTGATGGTGACGATACAATCAAAATGTCGGTGCAAAATTAATACTACAGACATACCTACTCGTAAATATTACAAAATAGTAAAATAATATTCTGCGTTTTATTTTAACTTCTAACATATATGTAAGAAGCTAGGTGTAGGTAGGTGTTGTATTTATATTTTAGGCTATCAGATGTACCTATACGTAGGTATGTATATGTACAATATTATTTTTGGTCAAGAAATGCAGAGGGCGCTTCAATTTGATTGGCATTAAAATTACACAAGATGGCTCTCTATTCCTGGTATATTATATTACTCTATGGGCTGTGCCATGGTACTTACAAAATGTTATAGTAGGTATAATACACATCGGTCGGTTACATAAATGCTAAGTATAAACTCTATATTATACTTATTATGCTGTATCACAGACGTCTGCACACCTACATAGAGCAACTCTTAAAAAAAGAGTCAATAAATAAAAAAAATGCCAGTCAACGGGCGTTCGTACATTTTTAAATAACTATAACATCTGGAACAAGGCCAGCGACGTATTCTGTCTGAAATCTCGTCTGCTAGGAATAAAAATATGTAAACTTGCACAAGATGACGGATAACATCAAAACTAAAATGACGCGAACTAGTTATGATCCTTTTAGTCAAAATATCGCAGCAGTGCTGCTGTCAGTTGCGCGCAAAATTGTCTTGTGGAGTGTTGACTCTGACCAAATCATAGAATGTGTTTGTTGATAATCTTTTCGATATTATTTTTTTGTACATGATTATGTAAAAGTTGTAGATACTCTTTTCATATCATGAACGATATCGCTTTTTTTTTTGGAAAAAAAGTTTGGAAATACATTCCACATTGTTCTGTATGGAACATGAAAATAATGCTTGGAATAATTTTCATAAAATCTATATCCATGACCTTAATTTTTTGCTTCACACCCATTTTTATCATTTTACTTAAGTAAATCCAAGAACTTATTGTGATACAATAAATAACAGATCATTTTGAATCTCGCCATGTTAAACTTGTCAGGCTTCTTAGGTACTCATAAGCCTGTTAAGTGCCTTTTTCACGGACATTGGTCTTATAATAGCCTATGGATGGTGTAATATTACATTACTAGGTACCGGTGAGTCAGAGTGGAATAATCTGTTGTATTACCTGTAGTCTCTAGCTAGTCTATCGGGCTGAGTGGCGTGCCTTGGGAGAGGCCTATGTCCAGAAGTGGACGACTGTAGGCTGAGGATGATGATAATAGTCTAGAGAGGATATTAAATTAGCTTACATCAGACAGTTTTTTCAAAAGTCTTTGAGCAAAAGTTGTTACTTTTGATATATCTTGTAAGTCCATATAAACACAAGGTATAATATGGTACATGACAAGTGACGGACTTGAAATTTGTCTATTAGACACACAGACAAACACGTCTATATAAGCGACAAGTAACAACATTTTTTTTTTAATCCATAACTACACTTTCCATAAAAAGTGATTATTTACTCAAATTAAACGACATTAACGGATACGGTTTCATTCATTTATCCACCTACATTTATGTGACCGCGAAATAAGGTCTTATTTGTTTATATTATACCTAACTATGAACACTAGCTAAAGGATGTTTGGTGAATGAATGGCATCATGTTGAGACTTGCAGAAGTTAATAATAATTATTATGATTAATAGTGATGGAATTCAACTAGACGCCTATATCACTGTCATGAAATTACTAGTATTTTACACATAAGTAACATTAAGGTATTTTACGCATTCTATTTACAGTGACTAATTTTCAGGAAAACAAAGCTAATTAAGCAGGACAGAAAATTAATTAATATCAAATCATTTAGAAACTATAGGTACATTGAAAATTTATTCTTAAATTTGCAACATTGAAAATTTATTCTTAAATTTGCAAACAATTTTGTTATCTATTGATTAACCAATATGTAAATAATTACGTTTTACTATTTTTACATGCGCATAAGGTTGCCATAAAAATCTATCAGCCCTAATTTTAACAGTATCATTCAGAGGTGTATAAAAAATGTGATACCTACTAAGAATAGTTAAAAATACACAAGTATTATTATATGTGTCTCTTGAGTCGTATTTCTCATGACTGAGGATCGTGACTCCCCCGCAAAATAAATTTGTTAGGGGAGTTTTCTTAGCCAGATACATCGTGGTGGGCGCCCAGGTCCTTCCACGGAAGACACATGTCCTCCAATATTGTGGTCCTCAAACATGTTGGTTTCCTCACGATGTTTTCCTTCACCGTTCACAAATCCACACATAATTTGAAAATACAAGTCATTAATGTAGGGCCGGATTCGAACCAGGGTGCGTCTGGATGAAAAGCAGACACTGGAACCGCTAAGCCACACTCGCATTTCTTATTATTATTTAATTACATAGTAAATAATTACCTATAGCTGAAAAGTATGTAAATATTTTTTTGTAAACTTAGAAATTATGAGTTTCTACTTGCTGATGCCATTTATAGCCTACCCTAAAACCAAATTTTGCATCTCAAATAGATTTCCATCGATAAATTCGTTAACCTACAGCTGTATTTATGCCAAGGCCGCTACTAAAGTACTAATTGGCCATTATGTTTGATCGTCACCCTAAAAAGAATCAAAGCTAGTTATTATTTAGCGCCACTGCCACTCCCTGAATAGATTTCTGTTTAACATCTACCTACTCTGTAGAAGGAAATATCATCATCATTTATATCAAAACATTATATTTATAGAACAGATGCAACAAAAAATAAGTAAGTACTTAAGTAAATAAATATTTTAGGCCATTTTTTTCTACTTAAGTGATATTTTTTTTCGTTTCGCGCTCTTACAATCGTCCTAAGCGCGCGATGGATCATCGTGATTTTTGCTATAGAAATAGTATAGTCTCTAGAGAGTGTACGCGTGCAGCTTTAAGCTGTAAATATATTAAACATACGATCTGTTCACACTATACATACATACATAATGTATATCTTAATTATTTATCAGTCGCTTCTGCTCATATGAACTTACCACATAATATACAAGTCTAATACAATATACCTAATTAATAACCTAATATAATTATAGACAGTCATCGACCTTACTGATAGAATAGCTGGACAATTAGTACATACAGTCATAGCTACCTACTTACAAAGTATGTATTTTGTGGTATTAGATAGGTGCAATGTAGTACATTAGATGTATAAATAATATCCACATACTTTACCTACCTGTATTGTACTGTTTGCTGTGTGATCTCAGCGCTTAGTTATATTACTAAGTACGTAATTATATATGTACCTACCTACCCTTTATGTAACTTGAATCAGCTATAAGGGACTACTTATTAACATGTGATTGGTTTTGTATTAAATACTACCTACTTATTATAATAAACCCGTCTCTAAAAAGATCAATGATAGATTATACTTACCAAAAATGTACCTATAGAACGTATGGTGGCGCCACTTGTAGTAATTCAGTTTATTCGTCTTTTTTCCTTTTGTGATTAAGAAAATAAAAAAAATCATACAAGTATGATTCATACTTGATGATAGAAAAAGAATTGAGAAATTTGTTCCATATCTGGACATTTTGGATTTTGGTTATCACTGTAGGTTGGCGGCAGTCATTTCCAATCCGGTTATGACCACTTTTCTCTGTCTACTTCGTGTCAACGGTGTATTGACACAAATTAACACGGCCTTGTGGCCATGTTCACCTGCCGTAAGGCTCATTCATTCAGACTTGGCTAGATTGCGATTGGTTTTAGCTAGTCTTACTAAGCTACGTAAGTAGGTACTTAGTTACCTATATTAATCAGGCAGTTTTATTTACCTACTCCCTGGATAATGGAGATGATTTAGTTAGTTATCTATAAAACTTTAAATGGTTTGTTCCACAACACTACTTTCTATAAATTCAAAAGAAACCGAAATATAAAAAACAAAATCAAATGATTAAACAAAACAGCGTTACCAATAATACCAGTAGGTATCCTAACAAGATTTTACCCGAAGAACGCCTAGAATGTTGTATTTATTTGACTTTTTGTTTGTTTCAGATTTTGATCACGTCTACGCCAGTATTGAAATGTTGCTTATAGCATATATTCCAAAACTTTGATTCTACATGTCAAGAAGAAATACGCCGTTCAGTAAACGGAAATATTATAATATTGAAAGTGAATTTTTCAACGACGTGAGATCGAGGACTAGCCGGTCCTTGATGTACCCGACAAGTTACAACCCTTGCGCTCTTACGCTTATTATATCAAAAAGTCCTTGTCGGTATTCAGCCAGAGACCCAAGATTAAGACATTGGTCGAGAGAACTAGTCATCTCGACGTAAACGAATTTATCAATTGGATTCTATATCCAGTTGTGGTAGTTTTCGACGTCCTTAGAGGACAGGCAATATAAATTCTAAGTACGAAGCGACAGCCGTACTTAATTAGAGTTTTGCTTAGAGATCAATGGACACGCAAAATGCCCGTGCCAATGGAATACCAGGTAGTGAGCCAGGCAAGCATGATCAAAAAGTACCGTCTCAAGAGGAGAAGACTACGTCACCTCTGTTGCAGAAAACGAACGATTTTAAGTTTATAGATTCTAATAATGAAGATGAACACGCAGTACAGAAAAGATTGAGTAATTTAGATGCTGTAAATGCATTGAAGACGGATGGAAACTATAGGAAGTCGGATAATCTCTCAGTGTCTTATCATAAAGATGGAAAAGGTGATGAAGGTGATGAAGATGCAACTTCTACAAACGAAGGCGTTAAATTTTATGGCCTTGGTGATGATGACAGTATTTGCTCCAGTAAGGCCCCGCAAGAGCCGGCGCCTCAAATACCTGATGGTGGCTGGGGATGGGTGGTCGTAGCCGCATCTTTTCTCATAGCCACTGTGGCTGATGGACTTGCTTTTTCCTATGGTTTGATGCATGAAATTTTTGTGCCCTACTTTGGAGAGTCTCAAGCAAAAACATCCTTGATAGGATCTTTATTTATATCCGTTCCTTTGATTGCTGGACCAATAATGAGCGCTCTGGTGGATCGGTACGGATGCAGAAAGATGACAATAGTTGGGGGTGTAGCATCCACAATTGGATTCTTAGCAGCAGCATGGAGTAACTCAGTTGAAGTACTGTGCGTGACATATGGTTTGATGGCTGGATTAGGCATGGGCCTTCTTTACGTGACTGCTGTAGTGTCTATTGCGTTCTGGTTTGAAAAACGTCGTAACCTTGCTGTTGGACTGGGATCTTGTGGTGTCGGATTTGGCACCTTTGTTTATTCGCCTCTAACGACATATCTTTTGGAAACATATGGATGGAGAGGTGCCTTACTTCTACTAGCTGGTACTGTGCTAAATGTTTGCGTTTGTGGTGCTGTAATGAGAGATCCAGAATGGCTTATTTTGGAACAAAAGAAATCAAAACAACTCAGCAAAGCCAAAAGAGCCTCCAGTTCAATATCAATATCAGCAAGGTCTGCAAAATCTGGTGGTGGAGAGTCAGTTTATCCGGGCATAGACGAACTCAAAACTCTCATGAAGAGCGGTGAGACCCCAGAATACATTTTGACCACATTAGTGGCTTCTATTGCTGAAGCTGAAAATCTGGAAGCTGCGACTAAGATGAATGCTGACTTATCATCGCAACAAAAAGTCAGCTCTGTTATAAATTTGCCAACATTTTTGAAACAAAGTGAGAGGGTAAGATTTATTCCTGATGAAATATCGCATATAGTTATTTAAGTTTACTTTAAAAATACATTAAATGCAATCCATTTCTCATTTTTTTCAGGTTCCAGCCGAGGTATTAGACCAACTTACTACAAACAAGCGTTTATACAACATAATTTTACAAAACTATCCATCTATGTTGGCTCTGAGAAGTAACTCAGAACAAAAACTTCCCGTCGAATCAGAAGTACATGCTGTTTCAAAGAATAAACCTATCACGATGGCTATGAAATTGAAGTTGAGTAAAAAGAAGAAGGCAGACTTTGAATCAAAGTTAGACATGGTCAGGGAAAAACTTTTGCAACCAATCCCGGAAAATAGAGCAGCCGTCATATCACCTCGATCGCAGCGTCCTGACTGGATTTCTAGACAGTTTACAGATCACCACTACTTGAGAGACATCAGAGTGCATAGGAACTCAATTATGCACCGCGGTGCTATGATGAACATTGCAAAGTATAAATTGCGCGCCTCTTCTTGCCCAGATATTTACAAGAATTCTATGTGGTCTATGGAAGATCATGATGAAAAGGTACAAACTGCTTTTTTTACATGCTATGATACCTCCTGCATTTTATGATATTCTCTGTATGATTTTCTTGTATGATGTTCCTAATTTCTTGTATCTATATTACAGACTTGGGGAAGTCGCATCCTGAGCGTGATAAACAAGACATTTGACTTCAAGATGTTCACCGAATTTCACTTCTTCCTGATGAACCTATCCACCCTTGTATTGTTCATTTGGTTTATTGTTCCATACTTCTATATATCAGGATTAATGAAAGACAGTCATTATACTGAAACTGAAGGATCTTTGATGCTCAGTATTTTTGGCGTTGCGACTATTATTGGAATTGTAAGTTCTACTTGTTCTTACACATATACATTTTTTGCTAAATACCTTTATACATATATATAACTAATCATAATTTTGTAGTATATAATCTGTGAAATTTTTGGAAAACAGTTTGATTTCATTAAGTTTCTGATACATGCCTTTTGCTGAAATTGAGCTTTTCTAAAATATTTTTTTATCATTTACAGGTGGGCCTTGGTTGGATGGGAGACCTGCCATGGGTACACGTTACGAAAACTTACGCTCTGTGCCTTGTTATTTGCGGTACTTCCATCTTCATGTTTCCTGTTCTCATTAAAACCTTGGATCCAAAAGAGACGTACAGTTTCTATATATTAGCGCTGAATGCTCTAATATTCGGCCTTATGTTTTCGAGTTCATACTCATACACACCCAGTATTTTGGTGGAACTCATTGCTCTGGAAAGATTCACTATGGCCTACGGATTAGTATTGATGAGTCAAGGACTAGGACATCTTATCGGACCACCTATGGCGGGTAAGTTTCTAATTATCAGATAGTCATGCTAATATCACGACAGTCATTTGGCAGTAATATTTTTTCCGCAGTAATCTCGAACAAAAGTAGAGTGGATTTTTGTGTAATCTATACTACCTGAATAAAAAAAACAAACAAATCAATCCGATTCTGCAGAAGAAAAATATTAATTAATTAAAGACGTCTCCATTATATAATGTCACTAAACAAGTACTCATATAGGTAATTATTTTGAATTAAAAATTAATATCATGTACCTATATGCTATACATGCAGCACATATATTTTTATTTTATTTACTTGTAATACCTTGACATGTGTATTTAATATTAGGAATTAATTAAAATTACTTCTATCTATTCCAGGTGCTCTAAAAGACATCACGGAATCCTGGGATGCGGCTTTCTACGTAGCTGGTGTATGGGTGATAGTGTCTGGTATTCTTGTCGGTGTCATACCCTACACAAAGAACTTCAGGATGTGTGGAAACGCCCCACTCGCAAAGGATGTGGCGGGAGAACCGGATCCTACTGTCAGAATTATTATAGCTCATTAAAATTTAATATTGTACCTTATACTTTAGTGATTTTAATACATACTATAAAAGTATTTTGTATTTTATACATTAAAGCTTAGATTAAGGTATTCGTAAACATAATGTCTATTTAATTGATTTGTACTGTACTTATATTTTAGCTTCTATCGTTATAATCTTACATTATCATTATAAAAGTACGTATATAGGTATTTGTAAGTTTGTGAAAGACATGATTTTATTGTAGTGTTTACTGTTTAGATAGGTAATACTATCACTTCATATTGAGTGGATTAGCTTATTGTTGCTAAATGTTTGATTTAATATTTTCTCGGTTTGATCAATGCATGAATTTATTTATTATTTTTAAGGAAAATAATTTGGTCTCTTATTTATTTCTCTTCTTTTCTGTGAAAGATATATGTTTGCCATATTTTATGCGCATATCTTAAATTGCTTAAAATAAAATCATTGGTGTTTGTAAATCATGCTGTGATAGGCACGTTTTTATAATTATTTTTTATACCTTAATTAAAAATTTCTTGATTCAGTACATAATGATAATATCGTAGAATTAGTGTTGAAAGAATGTTGTGGTAGGTATTGTAATGTTAAATTTGGCTCTTATAAAATTGTAACTGTTAACTTGCCACTTAAACCTGATCGCCATAATCAAGAATTTATAACTTGTTGTTTTATTATTGTAAAAGTATTTTAGGTTTAGGTTTTTTCTACTTAAATTTTTTGATTCCCTTAGTCTACATAATATGCTTTGTACCCTGGATGATTGATTTATTACTAACAATTATAATTTGGATTTCATATATCGGTTTTTATTACTCCATTACATTTTTTTTTTCATATCAGTTAGACCAAAAAGTGTTGAAAATATAGAGTGACCATTATTTGCAAAATCTGTAGTTTTGTTTTTATTTTATGAGAAATCAAGTTTCACTGAATAAAAATGTAATGTTAGGATGGTAAAGTTAGAAAAACACTTCTTTCAATATTTTTGATACCTACCTAGTTAATTAAAACTAAAAGTCTCAAAGGTATGAGTAATCATCCAATACCAAGTTTATTTTAGTAACTAACTTCTGTAGGTAGGAGATGGCGCCGGCTTTTTATGCGTTAATATACATAAATCTGTTTAGTTATATTTTCACAATTAAAATATTAGGTCCTTACATATGAAATTGGCGTTTTGTACGGGAGGAACAAAAAGTCGAATATTTTTTAATATAATATATTTAATTAATCAAAGTATGAACCTTTGTTTTCTATGCACTTTTGCCATCTCATAGGTAGTTCATTGATCCCTTTACAAAAAAAAATAAGTCGGACGGGAATCAATAAAATCTTTGAAGGCGATTTGGACTGCCCCATCGGAGTTGAATTTTTTCCCTTGCAAGAAGTTATCCAAATTTCGAAAAAAATGGTATTCTGTTGGAGCAAAGTCCGGGGAGTACGGAGGATGTCTTAGACATTCCAATTGAAGCTGTTCTAATTTGGTAGCCGTCTGTTGTGCAGTGTGTGGTCTAGCGATATCGTGAAGCAGCAGTGGCGTGGAGCGATTGACCAGCCTAGGTTGTTTAGCCGCTAGCTTTTCCATCATGGTTTGCAATTGTTGACAATAGACATCAGCCGTAATAGTCTGGCCAGATTTTAGAAAACTGTAATGAACAATACCGGCACTAGTCCACCAATCACTTACAAGTAACGTTTTTGGGGTTAATTTTCGCTTGGGGCAGGACTTGGCTGGCTGGCCAGGATCCAACCATTGCGCTGAGTGCTTCCGATTATCGTAAAGAATTCATTTTTCATCACAGGTAATGATTCGGTTTAAAATACCTTCATTATTGTGCCGGTTCAGTAATGTAACGCAGCAGTCGACGCGCGTTTGCCGGTTTGCTTCAGTCAATTCGTGAGGTACCCACCTTTCAAGCTTTTTAATCTTCCCAATTGGCTTCAAGTGAATTAAAACAGTTTTATCACTAACATCACAGCCTGCAGCTAACTCGGACGTGGTTTGCGATGAATCCGCTTCCACAATAGCCTTCAATTCTTCATAATCAACTTTGGTCTCAGGCCGTCCACGGGGCTTGTTCTGCAGGTCGAAATTTCCAGAACGAAAACGTTGGAACCAAAAACGAACTGTGTTTTCTTTTGCAACACGACCGCCATACACATCATTCACCCTTCGAGTCGTTTCCGCAGCACTAGTGCCACGGCAGAACTCGTACTCGTAAATAATACGATATTTTAAGTTTTCCATTTTGTAAAAAGAGTGACGCAAACAGAAAAAACCGAAGAAAAAAAAAAACAAATGAATGACGTTCATCGAAGCACAAATACATGAGTAAATAACTGTACAAATTTGAATTTGGAATTCCTTACCAAAGAAGAGAAATTCGCGATTAAAGTGGCCAGTACGAAAAATGCCAATTTCATATGTAAGGACCTAATATCAAGAATTTTAGTTTTCTGGATGTTTTACCGATTGACGTAACATTAATTATATAATTTTACGTTTCTTTTGACCTTAAAGCGTTACCAGCATTTAGTTACCGCCGTTTTGTAAATGTATGTTAATCTGAGATTTTAAAATTACTCATTACCAATGGTGGAGTGGAGGCAAAATTTAGAAGATGGCAACACAATTTTTGACAGCTGACAGCAGCATGACATTATATTTATGTGTCATGTCACTGACATGATCATTTTTGTGTTGATTGTTTGATTTGTTGCTTTGCTGGTTGATATCATATTATCAGTGAGTTGCTGAGTTGGGAAATAGGTCAATGGTTGATATCAAGTAAACTGGTGGAGCTGATTTTCAAAATGAAATAATAATTTATATAGTGCGAATATAAAATTAATAATGTTCAACAAAGCAATATAATATATATATATATATTTTACAAATGTAATAATCAATATAAAATACTGTAGGTACCTACTACGACAGAGATAAAGTGATTCGTTTTTCATTTGTTATTCTTTTGTAGAAACTTGTAATCATTGTAGAGTCAAGAACTCCATCTTAAAAATGTACTGACGCATTTTTATAGTCAAACCAAGACATGGCCTTTCCGTGGTCAGTGCAATAAATTAAATATTTTGATACATTAGGATGTACTTAACTCACAAATTACACAAGTTTTCTTTGTAGCATTGTTCACCTGGATTTAAAGGGTGCACCATGGAAGATAGAATATCTATGCCAGGTAATATAATATACCTATATTTTGTGTAATACCTGTGGTAATACTTCAAATAACCAAACTAAACTTTCACCCCACGCCTATTCCAGGTCTTATTGTTCATCAAAAGCCATGGAGCACAGGGTGTGTTGATAGAGTGGGAAGACACCTTCCCATACACTTCAGAGTTGACAGCCATCGGTAGTATTGGAGGCGCTGGTCAGGATGGTCTGTATAGCCACAGTGAGGTGAAGAGGATACTGCAGTTCTGTAAGGAATGTGGACTTGAAGTGGTAATTATTTAGTTTTTTCATTTGACAAATAAGATGTTTATAAGAGTTACAATTACATCCTCGCCAAGCTCTGCCACTAGACTAATCTTGACTTTTAGACATTTGATTATTATATTACAGTGGTTTAAGATAGAGTAAGCTGTAAAATAATGTAAGAATAATAATTACTATACACTAGTTATTATATATGGCTTTTGGACATAATAGTAACATTTACCATTACTAATTCATCTGATTATTTTGGCTTCAAAGCAATCAAAGCTCTTTCACATATTGTTTGGCTTTTATTCATTTTAGTACATTTTCCCTGAGTGATACATTATTATTATTTGTAAGTTGTGGCTCTTCTACAATCTACTCATGTAAAGTTAGCCTTATATGAAACATAATACAAAACCAGCATAAAACAGGTATAAATGTGAATAAAAATAGTTTATGTTGCAACCCGGGCCCATATCTAAATTTGCTAAAGATTAAGGAGACATCAATATACATTTGACTGCCCCCTGTTCTTAGTTGGTAGTGGCTCTGCCTTTAAATCTAGGGTTGTGGGTTCGATTCACACATAACACAAGTAATTATGAATATTAAAACTTGTAATTACTTGTGTTGAGTCAGGTCGTTTCTATGTATAATAAGTATGTATTTACAAAAGAAAAGTTTACCATGTATTATATTCGTTATCAAGTACCCATGATACAAGCGTAAGCTTAGTATGGGGCTAGATGGCGCTGTGTGATATGACCTGACATATTTATTTATTTATTCCAGATTCAACTAGTCCAGACCATAGGCCACATGGAGTTTGTTCTGAAGCACGGTCAGTACCAGCACCTGCGTGAGGTGCCTCACTCCCCCGCAGTGCTCTGCCCCTCCAAGCCACAGGCACAGGACCTAGTACGGGCCCTAGTGAGGCAGGTCATGGATGTGCAGCCTGATGCCAAGTACTTGCATATAGGGGCTGATGAGGTATGTATTTAAAAGTAGGATCTAGACAATTTAGACAATGTGATATAGGCACATTAGGCACACAGGCAAATGTTTCAATGTAGCTTGTCTAATTTTAAGCAATATTGAGTCATAGATATGCAGGACATTTGATGATGTGTACCTATGTAAGTCGTATGTCTTTAAACACTTATGCTTCATCAATTTCCCCAAAAATAGAAGATATTGATATAAGTATTATTGTTTTAATGTTTTGTATTAAACTAGCAAACCCCGCGAACTCCGTTTCGCCACCAGATGACTTATTTTTTAAAACCTTACGGAGCTCGAGACCTTTTCAACGAATGCAAAACCGTGGAAATTGGTTCGTGCGTTCTGGAGTTATAGCGTCAGGAAGGAAAACCCGACTTATTTTTATATAGTAGATTAGAGATATTTTAACTAAAGAAGCAGTGCAATTTACATCCACATTGTTTCTGTAGTTATATGAGACAAGATTTTAAAATGAGCCATATCAATTAAATCATTTTTTATTTATTTACGGCTTCACTTTAGAAATTGAAATTATCAGAGATTCTCTAATTTATTAATCATGTTATTTTACGTAAAACAGTCCTCTTGAATCCATTGGTGAAATCCGTTGGGTAAAAGATAAAGATAAAGAATCTTTATTGATAATGTAAAGTTGTAACATACATAGGTATAGGTATAAGTACTAATATCACAGAATATGCTACACAAATTACAATATCTCGTCAAATTGAATTTATAACATTTAGTTTTTATAAAATTTTAGAAGTTACATATGTCTAGTTTTATTAATAAAATAATGAAAGTTTTTGTTATTAAAATCATGTCAAACATTATAATAGGTATGTAATCATACAATATGTCAACTTAAATAAATCTTGGTACTGCCACTGGTAGTTTGAAAGATCTGAGCATACAGATTACAGACAGACGTCGAAAGCGACTTTGCTCTATAATATGTAGTGATTAAGTTCTTTATAAATAGCCCTGCACTTCTCCTACATTTCCAGGCTTGGCACATGAATGTATGTGCAGACTGTAAACAGAGATCATCCACTAACCAGCTTGGATCAGCATCTCTGTTCCTCGAGCATATAGCTGCTTTAGCCACGTACATAAGGGAGAGGCACCCACAAGTGACAATACTCATGTGGGATGATATGATGAGGCAAATACCTGCTGAGGTGTTAAAAGGTAAACCAATATAGGTAGTTGTTCGTATAATATTTTTCTGTATGTGTGAAAATAAAAATTACCAGTTTTCTATGAAATAGAAAGCTAAGATTTTTTTCTCAAAATTTTTTTAGGTTTTGAGATTCTGTAAAAAATATTTACTTGTGTGGTGGGGTTACCCCCGTTTGATCTGCGATAAAAAGTAGCCAATGTGTTAATTCAGAGTATTCTGTATAATTGTGAACTTTGTATGGACTATACTAAACAATTTCGACACAGTGTGATATTGGCATATCAGTAATTTGCTTCTCGTCTATTAATCAAATAAATGAATAAATAATATTTCAGAGACTCAACTACCTTGACATCAAATTTCATATCAACTGGTTCAGCCATTAAAAGTGTGAAGAAGTAACAACATACTTTTGCCTTTATAATAAATAAATGTTTTCTTTCTTTCTTTTTTCTGATAGGATACAAGTTAATCTCATGTTTGAGTTTTACTAAAATTTGTTTATTGACTGGCAATGTTGCAGTCTAGTCTAACTTGATCAAAAGAAATCAACTGACTGACTGGAAACCAATAAGTTTATATTCAAAGGTTAAATAAATATACATAGTTCAATATTTTATTTTCTCCATCCCAGCGTACAAGCTAGGCGAGCTAGTGGAGCCGGTGGTGTGGGAGTACAGCATGCGAGAGCATTTCAACATGTGTCCCTCGATGTGGCAGCGCTACTCGCGCGTGTTCCGGCGCGCCTGGGCCGCCTCCGCGTACAAGGGGGCTAACGGCAGCTGTCAGGTACGATCATCACATCGCCTCAAGGTGGCCAGTCTGTCGGTCTTTTATCGAATTAATTCCGGAGAGTGTGCAGCGGAGACACATGAACTGATTCCCTCAGCTCCTTTCTACATATAACCGAACAAGTAGAAAGTCCGTAGGTAGACACCGTTTCATGGTGGAAGCTTTTGAAACACTTTACCAGAAGCTGTGTTTCCTGCGAACTACAATCCAGGGGTCTTCAAATCTAGAGTTAACAGGTGTCTTCTAGGTAAGCGTGTTACACCCTAGGCTGCAGCAATGCTTAACATCAGGCAGGCTGTAGTCAAACGTAACCTATCCCACATAAAAAAATGATGTTTATTAGTTGACATGTCATATGTCATCTACTACAGTAGCATAAGCCATAAGTCTTCATCACCCACAGCCTTCTCTATCCCACTGCTAGGCATAGGCCTCTCTTTGAATGTGCCAGCAGCGTCGATCTTGTGCAGACCTCATCCATAAAGAACCCACGACTCGAATAATGTCGTCGATCCATCTCGCTACCGGACGATCTACTTCTCGAAGAGACGACGGAAATAGAATCTAAACACAGCTATTAATACGTTTATAAATATTTCTTTGTAAGATTTATTTCATTAACATTGATATAGCCACAGAGTTTCGTTTTATGTTAATCAAATTTTGTACATATAGACATGGGAGAAGTATTCTATCTTAGATTATCTTATCTAGACTATTTCTAAGAATATGTAGCTGGAATGTTTCAGTCGAACATATGAGTAAGAGAATCATGGAGATAATTTAGATACAACATTAATTAACATAATCAAATGATCACTTATTTAATTGACGTTTCAATACTTTTATAATTACTTGTGTTGAGTCTGGTCGTTTGTATGTATAATACTCGTAAGTATGTATTTACAAAAGAAAAATATGTACTTAAGTATTATATCCGTTATCTAGTACCTACCCAGGACACAAGCGTTTGCTTAGTGTGGGGCTAAATGGCGATGTGTGCAATGTCCCGGAATATTTATTTATTTAATGTTGTATTCCAGATGCAATGTTCAGCCAAGCGGTACGTCAGTAATCAAGTAGCGTGGCGCGAACAGATCAACAAGTTGAAGGGAGACATCATATTTACCGGAATTATACTTACTGGCTGGTCGAGGTAGACTTGCAGATATAATAAAATATCATCAAGTTTTATTAATCAATAATCACGATTGTCCAACCAAATTAACTAAACAACTATGTATTGTGACAAAGGAAAAACAAGACAAGTATTGTTATCAATTCACACATCCTCCACATTACATTCATCATCATCATCAGCCAGTTATAGACCACTCTTCTAGTGCGCCACTTGTCCCGGTCCTGTGCAGAGTCTAGGTGTCACATTAGAGAAAAAGTACTTAGTTTTAATTTAATGTTGATCTAATATTTTTTTCTCCTCGCGTCATGTTCCTCAAAACTGAGAGTTGTGACTTCCCCTGATTTTACTCATTGGGGAATTTTTCTGCATGTACATCATGGTGGGCGCCCAGTTTCATCCACGTGAGACACATGTTCTGAGATTTTGTGGTCCTCCAACATGTCTGATTCCTCACGATATTTTCCTTCGCCGTTAAACGAGCGCAAATTCACACATAAATTGATAAAAAAGTCATTAGTTTAGGGCCGGATTCGAACCAGGGTTCGTCTGAATGTAAAACATGCGCTTACGCCACCGAGTCACACTCGCTTGTAATTGAATATTTTTATCTTTAACTTGTACAGTCGTTTCAGCATGAAGGAAAATCATAGAGTAATATAATATACCAGAGGAAAATCATATACGCTTTACAAAGATTTATAATACACGTACCTACTCGTAAATGGTATGTTAGCGCCATCTATCGAAACTTATAGCAATCAATGCAATTGTTTGTGTGTTCCAGATTCGACCACTACGCGGCGCTGTGTGAGCTGCTTCCTGTGGCGCTGCCTAGCCTCGCCTCCTGTCTGCGCTTGTGGACGCGTCATGATACATTAACTGATGGTAAACGTCAATTGGATATAATAGGTAACTAAAAGACACCAGAAAACTTCTTGTTATTCTTATGGAATGAGAGTGGCGAACTCTGGTGTCGAGAGATTATCGAGCCGCCCTAAGGGCCTATGACATGGTTTAACGACGAAAAACTACTAGACAAACAGCCGGAACCTACAATTTAACGTGTCATCCGACCTACGGAAGCGGCCAAAATGGAATGCCACTTTTAGGTCACCCATCCAAGGACTGATCGCGTCGACCTTTGCTTAATTGGAAAGCGCATGCGATTGCCTCCGCTAGCTGAGCTACGGACGCTTCACCAGACCAGAAACCGGGACTATACTCACATAACACCATATACCTTTGTTGCATAAGTTCGCATCCAAAGTCATAGAAACAAAATTATTGCTTTTTAAAAGAAAAAAAGAACTGTTGGATCATAAACAAATTTGCTTGTCATACATAACTCCACTGACTTTTATTTTCAAGCTATGTATAGATTTGCGCTCGCTTAGCGGTGAAGGAAAACATAGTGAGAAAACCGACATGTCTGAGGACCACCATATCCGAGGACATGTGTCTTCCGTGGAAGGACCTGGGCGCCCACCACGATGTATCTTTCCAAGAGGATTAATTCTGCGGGGGAGTCACGACCCTCAGTCATGAGGAAATACGACTCAAAAGACAAGTGACCAATATCTGTGGGCCAATTTAATTATTATATGGAATAACTGACATTTGTCGTGAAATTGTACCAAACGTCTATATATTTTAAAATCGGTGCAGTAGTTTCGGAGTCATTCATTTCAAACAAACATAAAATCAAATCTTTCCTCTTTGTAATATTAGTATAGATAGAAAAACCTTTTGACATCGTTTCAGAGAGCTGTGTAAGTGAGTCCCTCCCCCCGGAGTCGTGGCCGGGACATGACCTAGTATCTGCCTTGCAGGCCGCGCTGGAGTGCAGGGCGCAGTGTATAGCCTTCATAGATGGAGACCAGTAAGTCAACCAATATTTTATTTAAAAACTAGTGGACGCCCGCGGGTTCACTCGCATTATTTCGGGATAAAAAGTAGACACTACTAAAACAGCATGCTACCTCCATCCAAAAATCATGATGTTCTGTTCAGCCGTTTTTGCGTTTTATATATATGTTACGGCTAATACCCGAAGTGCGGCTACACCTAGTTTTAGCCGGTTAGAACTAGGTGTAGCCACTTAGGTACTCTTGGTTAAACCTAGTACGAGCCGATTGTTTTCGGGTAAAACTAGGTCTCAAGTCCTGTTGTAGTGCAAGTGTTGGACTCGAAGTCACTTGTCTGTGACAGAAGCTAGATTAGGTTCGTTAGGTTGCTTTGAGGAGCCAACTTCTTTCAAAACATGTCTCGATTCGGGGTTTAACCAAGAGTAAGTGGCTACACCTAGTTCTAACCGGCTAAAACTAGGTGTAGCCGCACTTCGGGTATTAGCCGTAACATATATAAACAGACAAACAGAAACACAAACAAACAGATAAACAGACAAAATTTTAGAAATTGTTGGAACGAGTACTTTTATCGAGTTTAAGTATTACTAAACATGTTTTTTTTTAATATCATCAATGTTCATACTTTCGATCCTCTACAGCTTATTATTATATACTAGTATCCTATTTCACCCCTTTAACAGTGGCATTTCCAAAAATCCTTTCTTAGCGGTTGCCTACGTCATAACATCTACCTTCATTCCAAATTTCAGCCCAATCCGTCCAGTGGTTTGGGCTGTGTGTTGATAGATCACTATATCAGGCAGTCAGTCAGTCAACTTTGAGTTTTATATATCTTTACATCTATATGTATATAGATGAGAATTAAAAACCAGTCTATTGTTACAATATCACGAGGAAACATCTGTATAATCCATGGAAGGACCTGGGCGTCCTCTACAATGTACTTATCTAAATAAACTTCCTCAATGAAACATGAAGGAGTCAGGGTCCTCAGTAATGATAATATTAAATACAATACAACTCGAAAAGAGGACAAAAAAGACGAGCATGTTATACAGTTACATTCCGAATTTTGGATACTGTACTTGTCATCGCTTTTCTTCTTTTCGTTCTCCATAATGTGAAAATGATGGAATGGTTTTTGCCGCCATTTATAGATATTACGTTTAATTAACTTGATTGTATATAAATATGCTTAATGGATAATAGTACCTAATAGTAGCTTCTTAATACAGAAAAAAGATCATTTCATAATAGTTTACATAAGTGGTTCTTATTTTCCCCAGAATAATGACTTGGCTGAACCCGTGGCAGGTCGAGCATGGCTTCACGTCCCCTCTACAAGCTGAGAACATCGCCGTGCAGGGAAAACAGTAAGTAACAATGTAATGAGGAACAGGAACACATCAAAAAAATTATGAGGCCATTTCGGAAACAATCCCCATCGAATAAAAAAAGATTTTGGAAATCGGTTCATAAATAACGGAGTAATTGCGTAACAAACCCACAACAAAGAGATAAAATATACTTTCAGAAGATTTCTTAACTTCCTTTTTTGAAGTCGGTTAATAAAAGTAGCTTGATATAATGTGCGTACCTGACAAAATAGTAATAGTGTTTGTTTCATACAAAACAGTATCTTTAAAAAAGAGTCAAGAGATATGAAATGAAGCATTTTGGACGTGATATAATGTAAGGAGTTAAAATTATATACTATCAAACTAGTGGGTGCTCGCGGCTTCGCTCGCATTAAGAAGTAAACTTGCATCCCCTATTTCACCCCTTTAAAAGTGGCATTTCCAAAAATCCTTTCTTAGCGGATGCCTACGTCATAACATCTACCTTCATTCCAAATTTCAGTCCAATCCGCCCAGTCGTTTGGGTTGTGCGTTGATTGATCACTATATCAGTCAGTTACCTTTGAGTTTTGTATGTTTAGATTTATCATCGATTTAATCAGCAGTAACAGTGAAAGTAGGTGTTTATTGGTTTGTTTGATCTTCATTTTCAATGATTTTATCCGGAATAAATTTGCCAAAGATACTTTTCCCCGAAAGCCAGAGGATAAACATAGACTACCATGGATTTTTCTGATTATTTTGTTGTTTATCAGGTACATATGAAAATATGCACCTTTGAGTTTTATATAAAGATTATTCTTAGATAATTCCTATTAATATATCTGTTACATGTTCCAGCCTCCTCTCGTCCCTATCCTCGTGCCGGCGCCCCCTCTCGCTCCGCCTGCACGCCCGCACGGGGCGGCGCTCGGCGGAGGAACTCCTGCGCACGTGGCTAGCTCCGCAGGAGAACCGCATCACTGAGATCATTACTAACGCCACGAGGGCACTCAGCTCTACATTATTATAAGGCTTATAGTAATTAAATATACTTGATTTGAGGCTTTAGAAGTTAGGAGAAAGAGCAGTGAAAATAGTGTCTACTATGTAATTAAAGAAGTTTACAAACATAAATTTGTTTTAATTTAATCAAAGTACTAGTACAAATTTGTAAATAAATCTGTAAGACGAATTAAGAACCTCTTCCTTTTTTAAAGTTGGTTAAATATGTTTAGTAATCTTTTCGTACGTTCCGCTATCTGAAATTATGAAAAGGTTTGCATTCTTAGGTAGCGAGTAACAGAAATATGGCTGTTCGTTAATATTTTTATTCGAATTACTCTTCACGTAGATTGAAAACACGCAAAATTTTAAATTTGAGCCTTAATTATCTTATTGCTAAGTGCGATCTCTTCCAGGTAAATAAATTCTTTATATACTTACCTTATTTTTGAAGGCTGTAAACAAACTTGACGAAATCGAAAATACCGAAGGAAAACAACAAAACATGAAGACACAAGGTGCGGTGTTGGTAAGATCTTAAGAGCCACGAAGGCCACTTGATTAGGAGGAGAGGTGTGGCGGTGGTATATGGAGGAACACACATAAAAACCACCAAGTTTGTTGTTTAAAGTCGGAAAAACACTAGGTTATCCTACCTATTATACCTACACATTTCTCCAAAGTTTCATTAACCTATATAGGTACTTACTGAATACCTACTTCATTTCCTGGATAAGAAGCTTCATACAAAATACAGCATAAATGCGTCATAACAGATGACAGTTACATTTCACGAGAGTTTTTTCTCGAGACGGAAATGTTCTCATTAGATGGGGAGCTTACGCGTGTTTTTCTCAAGGAAATGTGCTTTTTATTGTACCGTTTAATCAAAAGATAAAAGTGTTTTTCTGCAGTTTAGATTAGAGTGTTTATTTTATATGGCTTGAATTCACATACCTACCATTTAGTAATACCTACTTACATATTCAAGTTTTTTCTATATTTACCTATAAAAAATAAAAGAGCTGAAAATAATCAAGGCGCCATTTTTAAACTTGTAAGATTTTGTACCTACTATACAGGGAGGACTTGTAATCAGGAAAACGCAGGTTCGAATGCTGCCGGTCGTGAAAAGTACTTGTAAGAGATTGCCCATAAGACATACTCGTAAGTTAGTAGGTAACCATGTACTTACCTATCAGAATGATTCAACGACATCAATGTCGAACGACAATACACCGCAAATTACCGTCTAATTTAGCAGCTAACCATTAACTAGTCCAAATTGGTGCATTTATCAAGGTACCGTTAATTATAATTAGCAACTACGTATTCGCATTGTTTTTGTTTGTAAAGCTGGTATACATCATTGTATGTCGTTTTTTAACAATATTAAAAATTTGGTTATTCTTGCAAATAAATTTGTAAGAGAGTGGCGAGTTCTGGTGTCATTTTTTTATACCGACGCCTATAATATTGCAATTGATCTAAATATTTCAAATTATATTTTTAGTATTTTCTAGATTTATGAAGCAGCAATGGAAAAAATACCTGATATGTAGAACCAGAGAATCCAAAAAAAATATTACTTACTGTGATCAATTTTCCTCCAGAAACTTGTATTTTACCATTTTTTTCTGTATTAAGTGTATTAATTTTATGACGATAAATAATAGAAAGTAAAAATAAAAAATCTATACAACTAATCCAGGTAACCGAATTATACAACAGTTTCTGCACAGTGCGTGAGAACTAGCCACTAACCTGCGCGGGCGCATTGTGACCGATGTTTGTAATCGCACGTGATGTCATGTCATTCCACCACTGACCGCCGGACAGGTCACACGTTATCATGATTTTATTCATATTTCTCGTCTGCGGCGTGTCTTTGCTGCAACAACTTGGTGCCTCGAAAATTGGACCATTTAGAAGTCTACTTTATTCTGACTGGATCACTTGTAAGTACAAACAAATATAGGTACCTAGTTGCTTTTTTGTGATTTTCCTTAACCTTTGCCAATGTTTTGGTAAATATTTAGATATTTCTTGATGATTTCCTTGTGTCTTAAGATGTTTACTTCAGTTTTAGTACGAGATATACTTTGGTTTATATAACTGTGTAATATTATTATCTAAGTACTTATAATGGTTTTAATAGCCTTATTGTTGACTTGACTGTACTGTGGTGATCTTAGATTATTATCGCGTAAGGTTATCAGTTGACCTCATGTCTTACTCGGTCGATCACCTTGCTGGTAGGTAGGTTTATTTTGGCGTATGTTTATAATTATAAGTAGGTCATTATTTGGGTACATAACTAACAATTGGATTTGGATATATACCTATTATTCGCCATTTCTACAAATCGTTGAGATGATGAAGAATAAATTGGTACTTGTAAAACGACATTTTGAGAAGGAAGGGAAGTAGCTAAGCATTATCTAGAGAGCCTTGTGATTTTTAAGTTGGTAGTTGCTATATCTACATGGTAGGTACCTATTTATGAACATCAACATAATTCTAGGGAGTTTCCCCGTCACCAATGAAAACATAATAGTCATTGCTTACTAACCTAAATAGGTACATAACTAACTATAATATGTATATAATATTGAATATTTTATTGTTTGTATAATATTTTCTCTTTTTTTGAACACCCCATCCTTTATTTTTCTTTCGACTCCTGTCCATCCTACGGTTGCCTGGAAGAAATCGCTATTAGCGATAAGGCCGCCAGTTGTGGCACTATTTTTTAAGTCGTTTGTGTTTCTGTTTGTCTTTATTTTTTTCAATGTGTGTTACAATAAAGAGTTTTATCTATCTATCTATAACTGCTTGGGTTCTGTAGTAGCCTCAACTTTACTTTCCTGTCAATTTAAATTTAAATACCAAGGGCCTTTACTGCATAAATTAAATAAATAGATTTTCCGGGACATTTTAGGTAGTGCCATCTAGACCCAAACCTCTTTGAACTTATAATAAGGTGATTAAACAAAGCATCTTGTGTCATGAGCACGAGATAACTGTTTTAATACTTGTCTACTTTTCTTTTGTAAATATTATTTTCATTTCATTTATTTATTTCTTCATTTGGGTTAAAACTAAATTTAGTTTTGCACACTTATGAAAGTCAAAATCTAGTACATAATAAATAATGCCAAAGGCATACTAAAAAAAATGCATTCAAATTATAAAAACAAATTCAATATTAGTTGTAAATTATATAATAACACACTATATAATACTGGAATTAAGTAACTATATAGTCCACGTATCTACTTTACGTAGGTATAGTTTTTCCCTTTATAAATTCGCAGACAAGGCGTGAAGGCATTTCCTGTTTTTGTATTGTTGCAAATAATACCTAGAGTAGTCACGTAGGTATTAGTTGAATTGAATTAACTATATTAGGAGCAGAGTTATTTTATGAATTAACCTAAATTTATAATACTACAATCACGTAGGTAAGGACCAAAACATAAGATGAGGAAGTTCTGGCTTAGATCACGCTTGTTAATTCTAGTGGTAGCATTTTTTTTATTGGAAGCGACGTTGTAACTCTCTTTCATAGAAGAAATTATGGCACTCTGGGTACAATTAACAGTAGATTTTTTATATGTTAATATCTTACTAATCTTCTTCTTATCGAATGGGAGTGCCCAACTCTGGTGTCGAGAGTTTATCAAGCCATCCTCAGGCCTCTGACATGGCTTTATGACTGCCGATCTAGACAGACAACTATCTTACTAATAATAAACTTTTACAATTTACTATTTCTTACTCCATTTCATATACATTCCAGGTGACCACAACAAAACCCTGAACTATGGCGTCGACGAAGTCCAAATCTACTTTTACGACTTCCAAAACAACTTTAACATCTCCTATCCCATCGCGAGCGCAGCTGAAGCAATTACAACCAACTACAACCTCGACATAACTAAGAAAATAATATTCTTCGTACCGGGATACAAGTCTCATATAAGCAAAAACACTGAAGAATTAGTACGACAGACCTTCAAAGATGTTTCAAACGTCTATCTTATAATTGTTGACCATTCAATCTATACGTCAGCTCGAGGAGGAAAGATTAAAAGCTACGAAAGATCAGTGACTCACGTATACTACATTGGAAAAGCGTTGGGAAATTTCCTCGCTCAGCTGAGATCTGACGGATTCCCTTCCCAAAACATCCATGCGATTGGACACAGTTTGGGAAGCCAAATGCTCGGTTACGTTGGGACTACATACACAGAATTAACGAATGAAAAGATCTGGAGAGTAACCGGGATAGATCCAGCAGGTCCTTGCTTCTCTAACAGTTTTATAGATGACCAGATACGATCAGGAGTCGGGCAGTACGTAGAAGTTTATCACTGCAACGCTGGCGGCTTGGGAACCACAGCAGTTTTGGCTGATACAGACTTCTTTTTCAACAAAAAAGGCTCGAAGCAACCTCCTTGCCACGAAGGTCTGATACCTGGTAAAGGAGAATCAGATGCAGCGAAATGCAGTCACAAAGCTTGTGTTAGATATTACATGTTAACAGTACATCAACCAACGTGGTATCTCGCGTGGAGATGTAACTCTTATGACCAGTTCTCAGATGGACAGTGTGCGAGAAATGATGTTACTTTAGCCGGGTATTTCAATCCTGGGAATGTAACTGGTGTGTTTTATGTATCGACTGAAACTTATGGCGTTTTTTAGTCATTGAATGTAAACATTAAATTAATATCACCATATTATGGCTGTTAAGGTAGCTTGACAAATTAAATTGTGATTTGTAAATAATGTTAACATAATTTATTTGCTATTTATGTTATTAACTAGCATTTACATGTACATATCGATAGTAATATTGGTATGTATTACTAAAAAATATGTATCGTCTGTAAAAAAATAAAAATGTTTAAATCAAATACTCTATCAGCTATTTTAAATAATAAAATCTAAAACAATAAGTTATTAATTTTGTATATATAAAACTACCCACCAAACTCTCGTTTTTTGCTCAGAACTCCTCGTGAAAGATCTGAAAGCTCCATTATGCGTCTCGCTAAAAGCTTGAAACAGAATGGGAATGGTTCTCAGCACGCATCAAAGGCTCTGTCGCATGACACATGGCCGTCATTTATATGCCTCCATAAAGACGTTCGGTGAGAAGAAACGATGCCGACATAAGTCAGGGGGACGGATTTAAGTGGTGACGTTTCTAGATGTTTTTTGTTGTTAGTACCTAATTTTTTTTATTGACTGAAAAATTTACGTGGATACATAATACAACGGTGGAATTGTGATAGAATTTTAAGCACTAGTACGTCAAAAGTTTACTTAGCTCTGAGCTAGGTATCCATAGAATCCTGTGTTTCAGACCTGCGGTATTAATATTCTAATATAACAAGCGTGTTTTTTTGTAACATATTTAAAATTGTACGATACTATGTTATCATGTACATTAGAATAACTATAGTTATGTTTCTAGTGAGAGAGTGTGGCTCGGTGGTTTAGTCCCAATGGCCGCCGCTTCCACGTCCCCGGCGGTGGTCGTTGAATATGTGGAGAAATGTCCTTACAATCTCAACACACCACGGTTTGATCCCAATTATTCATCTATGACTTGTTTTCCGGATATGTGTGGTTTTGTATTAGCTTAGTGTTGAAAAAAAACATTGCGAGGAAACCGAAATGTTAGTAACCTCTGTGCTTGTGTCATTCGAGGAAGGACTCAGACACCTACCACAATGTACCTATATCTGCCCTAGAAAACTGTCCATACGAATAATTATTACGTGGGATAGGATTGCGTTTGATTATAGCATGCCTGATGATAAGCATTGTTACAGCCTGGAGTTTGATAAGCTTACTTAAATGGTATCTATTGGTTCTAGATTTGAAGACCCCAGATTGCACGGATTGTATAGTTTATTTTTTTAATAAATTATGTTAGCCTTGTCCTTGGTCCGTCCCTTGCGTGCAGGGCACATGGCGTGACCGAGATATATTGCGTCTCACGCGTATATGATACGTGCCTGTACTCCAGAACACGACATTCGTCTGCTTCATGCAGATCCAGAGACGGGATTAAACGCATTAATAACGACTGTTATGTAACTGTTAAAAGGAAAAGTTAGCTTTTTACGATAAAGTTGGGTTTCTGTAATTTATGTTCTATTTTGTTTCAGCTAAGCGAGTGTGGCTTAGCGGTTCCAGTGTCTGCTTTTCATTCAGACGCACCCTGGTTCGATTCCGGCCCTACATCAATGACTTGTATTTTCAAGTTATGTGTGGATTTGCACTCGCTTAATGGTGAAGGAAAACATCGAAAGGAAACCGACATGTTTGAGAACCACGATATCCCAGGACATGTGTCACCTGGGCGCCCACCACACGATGTATATGCCCAAGAAAACTCATCTAACGGAATAGTTCTGCGGAGGAGTCACGACCCTCAGTCATGAGGAATACGACTCAAGAGAGATTAATTTGCTTAGTGAAAAAATATGTAGTCGGAGGTGTAATTTCTTATAATATTTTAAAATATGAGTTCATAAAATTTACGCACGATTAAGTTCGAACATAAATGAAAAACCGTCTTCCTCATAAAAATACTTGTCAACTTAAGAAACTATGATAATGTTATTGATTACTTACAAGAAACTTACGTTTACATGTTAATGTAAGTTAAGCCTTTTCAAAGACTCTTTGGCGGTTTGAAAACTCTTAGCACTAGAGTTGGCCAGTTTCACTCAAAGTTATTTACTTATTTTAAAAACAAAATAATATTAGTATCTGGACGGTGTGCTAAGTTTTTAGTAAAATTATTTTGTTGTTTTTTGTTGTGTTCTGTTTTTTAAGTTTATATTTTAAAATACTAGTTAACACTAAACATCAAACCTTAGGTATGAGGTAAACGCGCAATCTTGGAATCACACATTAGTACAACCAAAAGTCATTAGCAGAGACCTAGGATAGGTCATTACCGTTCTTGAACTACATCATCGTTACAGTACGTGTTTGTATTTACAGTAAGGGCTCCATACAATATGATCTTTGAGATATAATTATTTAATACAAAACAATAGTTTATTGCTAACTCCAAAGTTAAGCCATTTAGTAAAAAAGGCCATTTACAGGTCATCTACAAAAATCCCACTAGTTTTTCATTAAACGATATAATTATAAAGTAGATAATATTATTAGTTGATTTAAAAGTTTCTGCAGCAAAATTGATATTGTATTTAAAAAATGGGATGATGATTTTTGTTCAGGTTGTAACTATGACAATTGCCACAATCACTAGAAATTGCCGATGCCATTAATACATGGGAAGGTGCGCTTGCGTGACTTGATCGACACGTTTAATTGTAGGCACGGCTAATAAATCGTAAGTATTCTATATCATGAGATAAGTCACGTATCAGAAACCGGGCGTTCTTGAAATTTCTATCACACCAGAGTCCGCCACTCATATATGAACTTATTTATATTGTATTCGAGTAGTGTTTCTGTGTGTACTGTATTTGTTGCTTTCCAGTACCGAGGCAGCAAAACACTACATTATTTCCGAAGAGCATTAGTGGAATGCATGTAGGAACATGTACACCACAATTTATGGAGCTCTGACTCAGTTTCAGGAACTAAAATACAAGGTATGTGTAACTCGAATGAATTATGTTCGAGTGTGGAACGAGTAACATTGATTTGTCTGAGTTGAAATTATTTATTCATAATCCTTAACTAATGAATGGTTCCAATTTAAAGTCCTAAATTAATTGTGTTGAGTCTGGTCGTTTCTATGTATAATAAGTATGTATTTACAAAATATGTATATAAGTATTATAACCATTATTTGGGCAAAGGAAAACCTTTGCCCAGGAGTGGGACAATATAGATTAACAAAAAAAAAACACTTATCTAGTACCCACGACACACCACAAGCGTTTGCTTAGTGTGGCGCTAGATGGCGCTGTGTGCAATATCCCGGAATATTTATATATTATTATTTATTTAATTATTATGAATTACCATTAGGTAATTAGGAATAGGTATGGAATGACTTGGTGCAAAGGAAAATATTGAGAGAATACTTGAATATTAGAGGACTATAAGTGTTAGTAGTATCATTCGCAGAAGGATTTTGGTTATTATTAAGATTCATCTGACCAAGAAAAACAATAATTAGGACGAAGGTTTGATGAGTGGTTAGCTTCTACCACAATAAGACAAATTAAGAGCAGATAATTCATCTGCGTTTTTCTTTCTACGTTTACTGCCAAACAGAGACAAAATCTTCATTATCTCTTATTGAGTGAGTAGGTACAACCAGATAAATATAAAGATTGAGAAAATATAATGGCTGAAATTTTACACCTCACAGTTTTCATAATGACAAGATTAACGGAGATTCCTGATACATGTATGTACATAGAAACATCACCTCATCCTATTAGACCCCGCAAGCTCACTTCGATCGGTCAACAATGGTAGGTAGGTAGGTATTGGCAAACCATTTTATTTGTGTCCCGGTCGGCGGCGGCGATGGAAAAAATAACCAACCGGCAAATTGAGTGTACCTCGTGACCGGGCCCAGTGAGGACTAATATGTCTAGGGATCTTGATGATGAGAGACATAAGAGGTAATGTTTTTTGTTAATTGACTAGTAACAGTATAGTGGAGGGATCCTTGATTGGGACCTTTGATTTTTCCATACAAATTTAGTCCACTGTTTCCTCTTTGGAAAATGAAACAAATGAAATGATTTTTGAACCTTAAATTTATATCATCTCGAAGAATTACTTTTATAATCGGAAGTGAGTCGATATAATTGAGTATAAATAATCTACATCATAGGCTACAGTAGAGCTTAACATCAAGTTCACTATACCGTAGCCAAACATATGCTTTTTGAGTGTCAAAAAGAAATATACCTTCATTGCCTTTGGCACTTTAGTAAAACCGTGACTAAAAAAATACTGGCCAACTGATACAGCCTTCACAGTTACTGCATGTTCAAACATACCAGCTGATTTGATTACAAATTAAAATTCATACCAATATTCCGTGCTATCCGTACAAACACACACACGTAGCATGCGTTATTGAGAGCCTAAATAGATCAAAACAGACGAATTACCCCTCCTTTTTTGAAGAAGTTTATTAAATAAATCCATCATCATCATCATCATTCACAGCCGGTTTTGTCCCACTGCTGGGTATAGTCCCCTCTCATTGGCTTCGATATTTGACGAGCCCCATCCAGGTTTGACCTGTTTGTTTGTTTGATGTAGTTCCATATCCAGTGTTGCCTTGCCACCGATCTCCCTACGGGGAAGGGTGAAAGGCCGCTGGTGCGAGTCGGCGGCTTTTTAATGTCGGCGTTTTAAAACTGGGAAAAGTTTGTTTTATAGCTCACAGCTCGGTTAGTTCGGGCGAAATTTTTCATGAACTTTTTCTGGTCAACTTTTATGGTGACGGCTTGGCGAGCTTTGATGAAATGCTTTGTGCTGCCCCGATGTGATTTGCTGGAGCTTTTATAGAAGCTCGCATGTTGATTAAATTTAGACTTTTACTAGGTACCTATACTAGATTTAAAAAATATTCATGTTAAAGCTTTACGCCATTTGTATACTGAAAGGAGAATCTTAAATCTCGTTTGTATTTATATGTCTAACTTCTACTGTAATATTTTAATTTTTATTCACAAAACAAATGATTTATATTACTAAGAGTAGGTTCTTAAATCAAACAATAGTACATTGTTACCCTAGGGGTGAAAGTAACTTATTTAGTCCCGAGACGGGGTTTGGCCAATAGTTCGAGGGACTAAATAAGTCTTTAACCCGAGGTAAACACTGTGCTTTTCATTACAAATACGAGGAAAGTAAAAATAAAAACATGAATTAGCTAAAGAAAATATGAGTAAATTTTATTTTACCACCCAAGTCAAAACAAAGATACCTCAAATCGTATGATGATTTTCCACTACCGCTTTAGCCTCTTCTTTTATAAAATCAGGCGTTAAATTTATATTAAAATCAGATGAACTCATTTTATAGGTACCTACAAAATCTCTGCTATACGTATTGTGACGTAGAACCCCTTTGAATGTAGGTGTAAGAACTATTTGGTTAAATGTAGGTATAAGAACTCTTTTGTTTTTGTAAAGAAGTTAGTAGAGTTCAAGATAAATCTGCGCGCGGATAAAATTGGAACTAAAATGTTCTGATTGCAATTTGCATCAGAGGCTAATTCTTGGCATAAGTGCTGCCGCCAGTCGCGCACAGAGTTTTTACATGTTAATTTGACAGCTTTCAGTTGAAAGCAATTCTCCCTAGGGATGAAAAGTATTACTTTCAACCCGCTCCTCAGGCAACTTCAGACCTACTTTCAGAGTATGAGTAATGAAAAATAATTAGTTAACGGTCATTTACTCTATGGTGGTAATTGAATGTAATATCTACAACAGTTCAATAACCTCTTATCAGCTTTGCCAGTCTATTCCTATTATCCTGCGTTTAGTGGCTATTATTTCCTCTTGTGACACCGCTCACTTGATAGCTCGTTATCAAGCGCTATAAATCACCCCACCATCCAAGCAAGACCGCAAAATACCCATTTATTCCACAAAATACCTATTCATTTCACAAAACTACGACCTCCCAACATTAAGCTGGAGCAATATTCATTAAATAGCTTATTTCCATTTTTTTATAGCCCCCATTAAGCTATTATTTCGCCTCGGAGGCGGAATATCACGAAATTAAACACCATTTATTATTAAACAAGAGCTAAATGGAGAAAATATCTCGGATTGCGGACAATTATATGACAATATTGTTGTGATACATTTCCTGTTTAGTTATAGAAGTACTATAAAGAATATCCTTAAGAATATATACTTTCATAATCTTTATTTTAGATACCTAGCAATTTCTAGTATCCTGGCCAGCTACCACACTCAAACAGTATAGTTGCGAAGTACATTATAGCATGTTCAAGCAGCCTCGTTTGAAAGCCAGCTTCATTCCTCATTAGTGTCGCTAATGCTAAACAAGCTATAAATTGCCGATGAACTATTTGCCTTACTGTCGTGTTATAAAATATACTTTCAGAGTTTTTTTAATATACTGTAAATTAAAAACTTAAGTAATTCAATTAAATTTATTTATTTAATTTATTAAACAGCAGAACTATTAAATTTTAAATCAAGTTTTCATATTAGGAAACTTTATGCTTTTTAAGTTTGGATAAAATAAATACTTTCAGGGTACATACTAGAGGTAAATATGAAAGAATTTAATGAGAGATTGAAAACTCTAGGCAACAATATTCAAAATTATTAATTAACAATATCTACTAACAATGCGCTTGGTTGACGCGACGCATCACCAAAATGCTGGCCTTTTTCTGGCTCAACGTATCAGCATTGCCATCCAGCGTGGTAATGCGGCCAGTATGCTAGGCACGGTGCCCTCTGGTAGTGGGCTGGAGCACTTAGATTATCTTTAGGCTTTTCTAAAGATTTTCTAAGTGCCCCTTTTTGTAGTAGTTAGAAGTAGTATGTTTAGTTTTTCTTGCCTTGTTTTTATATTTTATTATTGTAAATAAAATTATTTTTACTGAAAAAAAAAAAAAAAAACTAATACTTTGCTAGATAATTTTGCCATGATAAATTGTACTGTAATACATATATATATGTACCTATTCGTTTAGTTATTATCTGGAACATTCCTTGACTCCTTTACAAAACGAGCAAAACGTACCTAGTTATGTTATGCCATCTTTTTTTATCAACTCTCGAGACTCCAAAGTCCTACAGCGCGGTTCGTTCCCGACCCGCACACGTGCAAACACTTATTTCGACCCTTTTTTGTGTGTAGTTTGTAAGTTTCATTTTAAATAATTAATTTTAAGGCAGTATTAGCTGAGCCATCAAGGCGATTAAACGTTTTCACCTAAATTACTCTTTAATTTTGGAATCCATCCTCGCCCCAGCACAGCTGCATCGCCGCAACCTGTCTGGCGCAGCCGAGGTGGATTTAGGAAAACTAGACTTCTTTAGTGAAATCTGTATATTTCACGAAGTATTAGAACCTAAATTCGCGAACCATAAAATAAATTCGACTCCCGCGACGCGTGTGCTGTCTTGAAACTGGTTCGAGGTTGGAGCTGAGGACGACGCCGGCAGCTAGTACTCCTGGAGGGTGCGCGACGGCACGTGAGTAGACCCATCACTATTCCTGTGTCTTCCTACCTATTCCAAGAACTTTGTAAGTGGGACAAACATCGCTCAACTTGCAGGTTGTCACTGCACACTACACAAAATCGGTGGGGTGCATAGTGACTTAGTTAGGCAAATTTAGACTAGGGAACGTGTAAGTGAGACAAAAATCGCTCATCTTACAAGTTGTCGTGTTACACTGCACTGAAAATCGGCGGAGTACATAACGACTTAGTTAAGATTAGGCTCAAAATCGAGTATTTTAAGACTAGTAAATAGACTGATAGTTTCGTAAGGCTATAAAAATCTAGCCAACTTATTGTACCTAGTTATTAATATTAAATTGTATAAAAAATAAGGGTTTCTATAAATTGTAATAATGTCTAATCCACCAGTTCTTTTGACTATTACTTCAGCTGACATCATGAAATTAATACCACAATACGATGGAGATGAGAAATATTTGGATCAGTACATACAAAAATGTGAGTACGTAATTGACACCCTAAGAAATGAAACAAATCCGGCTCAAGACCTTTTTATTTTTCACGCGTGTACTAGTAAACTCGTCGGTAGAGCAGCTGAATTAATAAGTCAAAGGCAAGATATTTTGTCTTGGCCTACATTAAAGCAAGTTTTAAGGGAAAACTTTGGAGACCCGCGTAGCGAGGAAAGTATTTCTATTGAGTTAGAGACATTAAAAATTAAACCGAACGAGTCGTATCGTGATTTTTCAAACCGAATTAAACGTATAAGAGATGCTCTTCAGTCAAAGGTTAATCAGATCCCAGACGAAAATTTAAAAACATCGAAAACGACTATTTATAACCACACATCTTTAAACGTTTTTTTGTGCAACCTGCCTGAAGAAATGATAAGGGTTGTACGCCTGAGTGGCTGCAATAAATTAGAAGACGCCATTTCAACAGTCCTCACCGAAATAGATTTTTATGCGAACATTAATGCAAAAAAAAATATGCTCAAATCACAGATGCCAAAACCAGTACAAAATCCTTGTCTAGATAAATTTGGTGTCAAAACAACTGTAGCTCTGACACCTCAAACCAACAATTTTAGATTTCCTGGTTCAAGCAATATTAGACCTCAAATAACTCAGCCGCAAACTAGCCTCCGTTTTGGAATGAATTATCCTCAAACGCAACGTTTTGCCCAGCCGATCCATGGATACCGCCCACGTTTACCAAGTATTCAACAATCGTATCGCCCAAATTTACCATCAAATCAATTTAAATTCGGCATTCCACCCCAGAAACCAATTGAAGATACTGATATCACTATGCGCACTGCACTCCCAATAAGAAATATGCCACATTCTAGCCAAGCAAACAATAATGTATTCCAGAATGAAATCAACGTAAATGATTATTGTTACCCCCAGAATGCGCACTATTACGAATATAACGTTGATGAACCCGCAGACGAACAAGCTTGTGTCCCGTATTATGATAACACTGAACAACTTGAGACAGTTGAATACTCCAACCACAATACAAATTTTTGCAAAGATGCCTCGGAGGATCCACCATCACCATAAAACTAAATTATGATCCACTATCCAAACTACCATACATAGAAATACCTGAGCTACGCGCGCGTTTTATGATCGATACAGGTAGTTCCCGATGTTTTATAACCGCAGAAAAGGTTGATGAGTTTTACAGCAAATACAAGATGATCATGCCGTTTGAAGTCGTAAGTACACACGGACGCAGTTCACACAACGAAGTTGTTAAAATACCATTGCCTGAAATATTCAAAAGCCCGTTGCATTGTGTATTTTACATTTATACAGTGGACAAGGATTACGACGGTCTTATTGGATCAGACCTTTTAAAAATGCTGAGTGCCAAAATTGATATGGGAGAAAAGATTTTGTGCACTAAAAACACACAAATACCAATTGTATACGACACTGGCGTGGACATATTACTGGATTCCAGGTGTGAAACACGTGTGAAAGTCCCCACAGACTTATACAGTGGAGATGGCATTATGGAGTACATGAATTTTGGTGACGGTGCACGAATGCCCAGCGCTTTAGTACACTGCGTTGACGGTTATGCTACAACCGTAATACAAAATCATTCTGATAAACCTGTCACTATCAGAATACCAGAACCCATACACGTCGATCCTATTAGAAATGAGATTTGCAATGTGAACGAGTTGCCAATACCGATGGAAACTGATGCTGAACTAAACCAGATGTTAGAAGAAAATTTATCGCGACTTCGACTTGATCATATGAACGCTGAAGAACGACATCACATATCATCATTATGTCACGAGTACAAAGATATCTTCTACTGTGAGAAGTTACCGCTAACCTTCTCTAATCAAGTAAAACATCGTATAAGAACCGTCAATGAAGATCCAATTTATACGAAACCTTATAGACAGCCACAAGCAATTAATGATGAGGTCAACAGACAAACGGAAAAGTTATTAAAGGATAATGTCATTCAACAATCTCATTCACCATGGAATTCCCCGGTTCATTTAGTACCAAAAAAACAAGATGCTTCCGGAGAAAAGAAATACAGAATGGTTATCGACTACAGGCGTTTGAATGAAATTACGACCGATGACAAATACCCTCTACCAAACATCAATGACTTATTCGATAAACTAGGGAAATCTGTGTATTTCACAACGCTAGATTTGGCAAGCGGATACCATCAAATTGAAATAAATGAAGAAGACAGGCAGAAAACAGCTTTTAGTACCCAAGCCGGGCATTATGAATTCTTGCGCATGCCTTTTCGTTTGAAAACAGCTCCGGCAACATTTCAGAGAGCCATGGATAGCATATTACGAGGACTGCAAGGAATACATTGCCTTGTTTATCTGGACGACATAATAATATTTTCAAGTAGCTTGCAGGAACACCTCGAAAAACTAAGAAAAATCTTTCAACGGCTTCGAGAAACGAATTTAAAAATCCAATTGGATAAATCTGAATTCTTGCGGAAGGAAGTCTTGTATTTAGGCCATACTATAACAAAAGATGGCCTTAAACCAAATGACGATAAGATAAAAGCAATCTTACAGTTTCCATTACCCAGAACACGAACAGAAATTAAAAGCTTCTTGGGTCTTATTGGATATTACCGAAAGTTTATAAAGGATTTTGCGAAACTAACAAGACCGTTGACTAAATGTTTGAAGAAGAATCAAAAAGTATGCATTACTGAGGAATACATAACATGCTTTGAACAATGTAAACAACTTCTCACGAATGCACCACTGTTGCAGTTTCCTGACTTTAATAAACCATTTATTTTGACCACAGACGCATCAAATTACGCGATTGGTGCGGTGCTATCACAAGGTTCACTCGGTAGCGATCTTCCGGTAGCGTATGCAAGCAGAACCTTAAATCCAACAGAAACTAGATACAGTACCATCGAAAAGGAATTGCTCGCTATAGTATGGGCTGTAAAACATTTCCGTCCCTACCTCTTTGGTAGACGATTTCAAATATATACGGATCACCGCCCGTTGGCCTGGATCAACTCATTAAAGGAACCAAATAGCAAACTAACTCGTTGGCGTTTAAGATTGGCTGAATATGATTTTGAAGTCATATACAAAAACGGAAAACAAAACACGAATGCAGATGCGTTGTCAAGAATAAAAATAAACGCGTTGGATAGCCAAAATAGCAGTACCTCTATGATTGCTAACAAAGGAAACAGTATCCCAACAAAATATTCTGAAAATACCACAAGTGAACCCATAGACAGTAAAAGGACAAAACCATCGTGTTCTATTATATCTTCTTCAAGCAGCACAATTACAGCATCTGAATGTGAATCTCATATCGGCTCAGACACAATACATTCTGCTCACGAAAATGAATCTACAGGGATTCCCATTTTACATGAAGCGATTGATACAAAACCCAACCAAATCCTTGTACATACCTGGTACAGAAAAGAAGCAGCTGTTAAAGACATTTCACGAAAAACTCAAAAAATCCTAGAAGTTCATCTTCCATTAGACAGACCGGACTTGGTGAAAGATTTTATGAAACATTACATCAAACCTAAAACCAAGTATTTCATTTTCTTCTAAGACAAAGCTCATCGACGCCAGTTCGCTGAAGTGTTTATTACACTATTTAAAAGAAACGCTATTATCATTAAGGAATGTACAGAACGTGTAGTTTTTGTGGAAGACGAGACTGAACAAAAGGACATTGTTCAAAAATATCACGTTGGTAAAAACTGCCACCGGGGGATAAGAGAAACAATAGCCCAAATAAAACGGACCTACTTTTGGCATAACCTTAAAGACATTGTAGCCAGCTGTATCAACGCGTGCGAAACATGCAAAAGAATGAAATATGACCGGAAACCAATAAAACCCGTCCTGCAATTGACCCAAACTCAAAGTAAACCGTTTGAAGAATTATTTATCGATACATTCACTATAGAAGGACAAAGATACCTGACCATTATAGACGCCTTTAGCAAAATGGGCCAAGCTTTTCCGTTGTCAAATAAATCTACTCCAGAGGTTATCAGAGCCCTCATAAAATATTTCTCTCTCTATGGCATACCACAGAAAATTAGCTCAGACTCGGGTTCAGAGTTTAATAATGCCCTTATGAAGGAATTATTAGAGTTTTACAAAATACAGATGCATATTGGCACTCCCAATAATCCTAATTCAATGGGATTAATAGAAAGATTTCATTCTACTATCATAGAAATTTACAGAATTGCTAAATATGAACATAAGATGACAGACGCTGCTTCAGTAATGACTTATGCTATAATGGCATATAACAACAGCATTCACAGTACAACAGGACTGACGCCGTTTGAAGTAGTTTCAGGCCATACTTGCGCCAGCAAAGTATTTGATGTGAATTATGAGAAACAGTACATGCAGATTTTAATGCGCGATCATGCAAAACGAACCAGACTATTGTACCACCATATGTCCAGTAAGATGTTGGATATTAAAGAAAGGATTAGAGAAAAACGAGGGGGAGAATTAAATTGTGACGTGAAAAAGGACGACGTCATATTTATTAAAGGCACCAATATAAGACGCAGTAAAGATAAACCTAGATTTGAAAAGGCAGTTGTATCAGGTGACGTGGAGAAAAACGTTATACCAGTAACGCTTCGTAACCGTCAGAGTAAGATTCCGATTAAAGATGTGAAACGCCCTCCTGTTCTAAGAAATACAACTTCTCAGGGTAAAAACCTCCCAGGTTCGCCAACTGGAGCATAACTCTTTATTTTAATCATCTTTCCTCTATAAAGAACTGCACTGGTCTCTAATGTTACAAATAGTGTTTAAGTAAAAATAAATTAGAATATGGTTATGTAAGGTTACTTAAGTTTTTGTAATGCTAATTAAACCTTCAAACAATTATTCCGGATACTGTAAAAGGTTTTATTTTTGTGATTTAATTTGACACGAATAATGCTGTAAAAGTAAGGATATAAGGTTCCAAATTACTCATATGGTTGTCCCACATAAAAGCGGATTTTAAAGTGTTCCTAAGACCTAGCCCCTCCTCTCCTATAAGTGAAACGGGTAACTCTGCCGTTGCTCACACGACGTTTTCAACGAGGTTCCACTTCTGGTCGTAGTTGCGACTGCATCCCAGCCTAAGTGCTTATCTAAAGTGTGAAGTGAATAAAAGTGAATTAAGTGAAAATCCTCGACTGTAATCTAAAATAGTGCTATTAATAATAATTCCGTGATTGCCGTGATAACGAAAATTTTGGACTGGACTATGGACACTTTTACGAAAATAAGTATTATTAAACTCAATACAAATTTACATCACTAAAAATTTATATTAATTCCTTATTTTATCTTCATACATTGTAATGATGTCATTGTTTTAATATTATTTTTACATAAGTGCACCTGCACATTGAATGTAAATTTTCCATCGATTTAATTTTCAACGGAAAATTTCATTCTTATGGACGGAGGAGTTATGTTATGCCATCTTTTTTTATCAACTCTCGAGACTCCAAAGTCCTACAGCGCGGTTCGTTCCCGACCCGCACACGTGCAAACACTTATTTCGACCCTTTTTTGTGTGTAGTTTGTAAGTTTCATTTTAAATAATTAATTTTAAGGCAGTATTAGCTGAGCCATCAAGGCGATTAAACGTTTTCACCTAAATTACTCTTTAATTTTGGAATCCATCCTCGCCCCAGCACAGCTGCATCGCCGCAACCTGTCTACCTTATAAATAAGGTTTACGCTTTATTATTTTCAGTAAGCATTATTTCATTAAAACGCCTGGAAAAGTGTAAAAGCATAAATATTTGCAAATAATTACCTCACGTACTTACTACGCTACGGAATGCCGATGCGCTTCTTCAGATGGCTTAAAGAGTAAACTGAAAGCTGTTATAAAGTTTTTTTAGAAAAGTTAAACCAATGAAAATTTAAAGCTTTTTTTAAGGCTCGGTGGGACAACGTTCACCTTATTATGATCTGACGGTCCCTCGTATGACCCAGGCCCTACATCAATGCTGTGAGCTACACTACAAAATAGTGTGGATTAAAAAAAACTACAAGTTTCAAGTAGGTACCACGACATAATGAGAACATTTAAGATTTTTTAAACAAAATGTTTGTACTCAGTGCAACATTAGGCATTCCATAGAGACAGTCAAATGACTGAAAAACATGTTAAACTAAAAAATACCTATCATGTTTACGGAAGTTGTAACTCGTAGTTTGTAACACGTTTTTTTCACATTTTCCATTGTTTCATCGCTCCTATTAGTTGCAGCGTGATGTAATATAGTCTAAAGCCTTCCTCAACAAATGGTCTATTCAACACAAAAATATTTTTTAATTCGCACCAGTAGTTCCTGAGATTAGCGCGTTCAAACAAACAAACTCTTCAGCTTTATATTAGGTCCTTACATATGAAATTGGCGTTTGTATGGGAGGAACAAAAAGTCGAATATTTTTTAATATAATATATTTAATTAATCAAAGTTTGAACCATTGTTTTTAATGCACTTTTGCCATCTCATAGGTAAATCATTGATCCCTTTACAAAAAAAAAACAGTCGGATGGGAATCAATAAAATCTTTGAAGGCGATTTGGACTGCCCCTGCGGAGTTGAATTTTTTCCCTTGCAAGATGTTATCCAAATTAAAAAAAAATGGTAATCTGTTAGAGCAAAGTCCGGGGAGTACGGAGGATGTCTTAGACATTCCAATTGAAGCTCTTCTAATTTGGTAGCCGTCTGTTGTGCAGTGTGTAGTCTAGCGTTGTCGTGAAGCAGCAGTGGCGTGGAGCGATTGACCAGCCTAGGTTGTTTAGCTGCTAGCTTTTCCATCATGGTTTGCAATTGCTGACAATAGACATCAGCCGTAATAGTCTGGCCAGATTTGAGAAAACTGTAATGAACAATACCGGCACTAGTCCACCAAACGCTTACAAGTAACTTTTTTGGGGTTAATTTTCGCTTGAGGCAGGATTTGGCTAGCTGGTCAGGATTCAAACATTGCACTGAGCGCTTCCGATTATCGTAAAGAATCCATTTTTCATCACAGGTAATGATTTGGTTTAAAATACCTTCATTATTGTGCTGGTTCAGTAATGTAATGCAGCAGTCGACGCGCGTTTGTTGGTTTACTTCAGCCAATTCTTGAGGTACCCACCTTTCAAGCTTTTTAATCTTCCCAATTTGCTTCAAGTGATTTAAAACAGTTTTATCACTAACATCGCAGCCTGCAGCTAACTCGGACGTGGATTGCGATGAATCCGCTTCCACAATAGCCTTCAATTATTCATTATCAACTTTGGTCTCAGGCCGTCTACGGGGCTTGTTCTGCAGGTCGAAATTTCCAGAACGAAAACTTTGGAACCAAAAACGAACTGTGTTTTCTTTTGCAACATGACCGCCATACACATCATTCACCCTTCGAGTCGTTTCCCAGCACTAGTGCCACGGCGGAACTCGTACTCGTAAATAATACGATATTTTAGGTTTTTCATTTTGTAATAAGAGTGACGCAAACAGAAAAAACAGAAGAAAAAAACCAAATGAATGACGTTCATCGAAGCACAAATACATGAGTAAATAGCTGTACAAATTTGAATTTGGAATTCCTTACCAAACAGGAGAAATTCGCGATTAAAGTGGCCAGTACGAAAAACGCCAATTTCATATGTAATGACCTAATAATATTATAGTATGGATTTGCTCATTGTACACTGTTACATATGTTGTATGTGGTATTTGAACAATTACTCTGATGGAGTATGCAAATACATAGGGCCTTATTACAAAACGTGGATTAAATATAAGCCTAGACGAAGTCCGTTTTAGTTGATCAAAAATTGTCTGTCTTCTGTCATAATTATCAAACTGTCAAAATGTACTAATGTTAAATCAAAGTTTTGTTGACATTTTAATTGCTTGTATGTGATGTCTGAACAACAAGAACACACTTTTATTTTCAAAGTTCTGGACTAATAATTTAAACCGCGTTTTGTAATAAGACGGATAATGTCTAAGGAGGGAGCGACCCGATTTAGTTATACTACTACTGTAGTAATATTACTATTGTAGTAAACATTTCAAGATTAAAATTCGAGCAACAATCGCTATAACCTCATACCTTCCTGCTGCCTGTAGAATCGCCTTCGTTTCGCCCCGGATTGCTGCGAGCTATTTCATTAAACACGCGAGATAGTTAGCGCTGCAATATCTCATTTACTCCAATATTACTAAACTTCAATAGCAATAAGGTATTTAGACTAGGCATAATGGGAATTGTAGACTAGGGTTGGTTTGTAGGCTGGGTTTTTTTTATACCAAGTAAGTTGGATGTTTGGACTTACAAAGCACAAAAACTCGAGTATGCAAAAAAAGTAACTAAAAAGTACTTATTACGACAATGATTTTTCCAGAACAAAATGTAATAGTAAAATCCTTCCCTTAAAAAAATGACATATATGTAGCGGACTGGAAAAATCTGTTTGATAAAATAGTAAGCTAAGTAAGAAGAGGTTTTGATTTGATTTAAAAAAAAATAGGCACTCTACTTGATTATATATTCTTGTTACAGAAACAAACTGACAGTCGGATTTTGATACACATGAAATGTAAGCTACTATACACAATATTGTCTAAATATTCATAGACCCAAAGACAATTCGCCCACTTCCCTCCCTCGGTCACCTAACTTTGATAGCGAGTTATTCAGATGAGAATCCGTTTATAGTTATTATAGTAGATAGTAATTCAAATATTTGACCGCTGCCGAAATTCGGTATTATTTAATGGGAGAACTCGGTCCGATGAATGCCCCTAATGCATGGTAAATGATATAATCCCACGGCTCTTATGTAAGCTCGGATTATAAATTTCATTACACAGTGTGGAATATGTTTCATTGAAATACCAGTTTTGATATGTTTGTTTATGATTAATGTTCAGACTCGGATGCAGCTATAAGTTTTGTTAGTCCTTGCAGAGTGGATTAGTGGGATTTTTGGCAAAACATTATGAAGTGTATTCTTTAACTATTGGTTTAGGTCTTAGAGACGTATATCGTGTAAATGCCAGTAAATAATCTCAAAGTTTTTTCATAAACAAGCCTGCATCTATCTGTTATTTTTTAGTCACTATTTTTTTATGTATGTGAATGTAAACACTTATTTATTTAACCGTTTGTATTCTGCTTCAATTTATCAGCAGATCTCAAATTTGAGCTCCTGTATCAGTCTCCAGCTGTATTAATAAATCTCCCAGTAGACATCGCGCACCTATATACGAGTACTCGAAATGAGCTCATAAACATGACTGATATTGCAAGGGATGGAGTCAGGCGATTTATATTTATTTATTTTTTACGATAAAAGGGTACGTAATATACTTACTAAATATACAAGGTCCCGGAATATTTATTTAATATTTTATTTTTACTCACTTACTAGACTGGCGCACGGATTCATACTGGATCCAGATTTCCAACACCAGAGACGCCACTTCGACCGGTTCTGTGCAGTTTCCCGACACCTCCTGGTCACTAGCTGGTCACTCCAGCGGTAACAAGGACCGTATCAAGGAGGTAATATGTCGTCCTATATAGAAATACCTACAGTAATTTATATATTAATTTTTGGGTAAAAGTTTCAGTTTCGAGCTCCAATTCATGCTAGGTTGACTATCCCGCCTCCAAAACTAATTATGTACATGTAAAAGTGAGTTCCTTCTCTTTCAACTGTTGACGAACCGATGCGATGGATAGTCATGATTTTCGGTATGGAAGTAGTATAGGGTCCTGAGAGTGACATAGACAATTTTTATACCGATACAACGTGAGCAATCAATCAATACAATATACCTTTATTGTATACTAGGAATTCACATAAATACAAAGACAATACAAACCGCAAAGAGACACGGCAAAGTCACGGGAATCCACTAGTTTCTTATAAAACCTCCCTTAGACCGTCCCAGACATCGTATCGCTGTCACTTTGACTGCAATATTTCTTTGTCGAGTGCGAATATAGCGTGAATATGTCAAGTGTCGCACAAAGACACTGCGATATGTTTTTATAATGAACTATTGTACAGTCAGACAAGATTTGAAATAATATCGTCTTGGATTTATATCATGTAGCCTTATTATTATAATAGTAAAGTCTGTCAGCTTTTTAGGTGGAAATTAGTGATCGTAAATGTTGTAACTCTGTATTTTGTTAGTAATATTCTATGTTACATGTTTGTCTATTAGCATGATTTAGGTACAGTAACATGAATGATTGATTTATTGTTTCGAGAAGCATCTTACTCCACAAAACAATAAATCATTCATTCATTTCGATTAATTGAAGTGTTTATTAATCGTGTCCGAATTAATTTAGCAGAAAATGTAGCTTATATGGTAATTTAAAATACTTTATTCGGAGCTAAAACAACAATAAGATACGATGATGTATGATATGTACGATATTTTATTTCTATTATTTGACAAAGGTTTCTGAAATCTAACCTTTAGTGTTTACAAGTTTGGCCAACTTAAATATACTTAATATCAGTACATAAATGTGAACACAATATTTAACAGTTTTTAAAACTGTGTTAGTTTTTAACTTGACTGTACATAGCGTGTAACAAAATGTATGCATCACAAGAGATGCAAGGCACAAAGCACTAAGATGCACTTAGTGACGGAGGTAAAAGCCTAGACGAGCTTGAGGAGTTATTTCAGTATCTTTATAAGTTTAGAGAACGGTCCTATAAATATGAATTATAGCCATTTTTGTACGCAGCAGATGACGCTTTCAATGCAGATAACGATAAATAATTTGCATTGAAATAATGTAAAATTAATATTATTCATTAATGGCAATAACTATTAGTACTATTAACCTATTCGAGCATTTAAGTTTTGTTGTACTTTTTACTAATAAAAACGACCCCAAGAAATTTTACTAGGTATATCCAACGGGTATATCTTTATTAATTTTACTTTGAAAGTAAGAATTTATTTTTTATCTCCAGCTGCAGTAAGGATGCTAGTTAAGTTCTTTCTTCATAAATTGCTCAAAGAAATTATTCTCCTAAGACTAGTTTTCGTTTTTGTAACTGAAAGTAAAGATCTTTCTTTAATCAAACTTTTCTCTTTCAAATGCCTATTTCATACCATTATATAAAAACAAAAGTGTAATTGTTGGTTTGTTGGTTACCTTGTCCCGCCACAACGGAGCGACAGATCATATAAAAATTGTATATAATGTTACGAGTAGTAGGTACTTATAGGGACCCAGAATTACTATAGGCTACATTTTATTTCAAATAACAGAAGCAAAGCCGCGGACATTCTGATAACTTATACAAGTGTGTAGAGTTTGTAACTTAATAAATAAATAAATAATAAATCAGAATAGGGACTTCATGACTCGGATGCTCCAGAAAAACAGGTTTAATATTAAAAGCTACCATATCGATTGAAAACATGATTGGCAATAAAACCTTCATTTTATTATATAATTTAGTACTATTTCTACATATTAAAATATACTATATGTACAATGTTATCAAAACAATATTTACCACTCAAACTAAACCAAACTAAACTTTGGTCACAAACGAGTCATAATTATTCTCATGTAGGAATGCTGGATACAAACAACTATTTATATATGGAATGTACATAGGCTACTTACAACCTTAGTCACAAAATATGATTAATATATTGTTTTATATTTAGTACATATTATTGTTTGTTATATAATACGGTTTTGGATACGCTTGTGTCTGTTATTGGTACAATTATTACAACATTGATTATTTAAGTAGGTTTCCTTATTAGCATTAGGTATTATTTAATTTTACTCAGATCATATTGCTCAGTCGAAAAGTACATGAGACCTTTTGCCGTGCCGGGATTCCCTTCCCCAGCGTACGTTCTCTCGTTCAAAGAACATTTATCGTTCTTGAAACTCTTATACGAGTCACATGGATACGCCGGAAATATTAGAGGATTCTTCACAGAGGCAGTCCAGATATCTATACAAGCTCTGTGGTTACAAGTGGCTGCTTTGGACGAATCGATGAATCCAGGAATCAAAGGAGTTTTGCACTGCGGCTGCGTTTCGCCTTTTTTGTTGGCAATAAAATCAACGTCACCCAAAATGCTGGACGTTCCAAGTCCTCCAGAGTTGCAATGGTATACCTCTACGTAATCTGCGACTCCTGCTCTTATTTGCTCATCAATTAGGCTGTTTGAGAAGCAAGGGCCAGCTGGATCTAATGCTGTTATTCTTGCTATTTTGTTGCCTGTTTTGTTAATAAAGGTTTCGCCAGTATGTCCGAGCATTTGTGCGCCTAAGCTATGACCGACACAATGAATGTTCTTGTTATCGACTCCTCCTAAATTTAGCTCCGCTAGCATTTCACCTAACGCTTTGCCTATATAGTGAACATATTTGACAGATCTTTCGTAGCCTTTCTTATTGCCAGCGTTGTTATTGGTATAAATGGAATGATCAGGGATAATGAGATAAGAGTTCGGATATGTTTTGTAAGCTTCTCGGATTTGTTCTTCAGTTCGTTTGTTGATTTTTGACTTGAAGCCTCCGACGAACACGATGAACTTTCTTTTCTTGTCTATTTCTTTGGTGTGAAGTATGGCTTGTGCTGCGTAGTTGACGGCATAGGTTTCTGTGATATTGCTTGCGAAGTCGTAGAAGTAGATGTCGATGAGACTCACGTCCAAGTCTAGATTTCTGTCGTGTTCACCTGTAATAAAAACATTTTAGTTTTTTGATGAGACTGTTATGAAATAGCCATGTTTTTTGGTAAATAAATATCATCAATTATAAACACATATCACATGCGAGACAGGGCAAACTAATACAAAAATAAGTACTTCTAGCATAACGTCGATCTAACATATATTTAGTTTAAAAATAATCATACGTATGTACATAGGTGAAACCGCATTACCAAGCTAGCATGTAATAATTGGTTTGTAGAGACCATAAATATTTAACCAGTAGACTATATTTAGGTACCGTGTTTACTTGTGTAGAATGTCATGTGTTTGATCAACATATCAATCAACTTGTGTACATAATAGCTGCTTTGAAATACGTACATATTCATTATAGAAAAATTGTTGTTAGTAATTAAAACGACACGAAAATGTCATTGATGTAACCTTTGAATTCTTAATACAATAAGTGGCAGGAAAATTGTTAGGATCCGGTGTTTCGGGGAATTAAGTTTTGACATTACTTATGTTTGTATTGTGTCAAGGATAAATAAATGAATAAATAAATATTCCGGGACATTGCACAAAAAGTAAATTAAACTGTATTGTAAAGTATTTCTATGTCAAGGGTAGCCTACTTTCAAGAAATATGATACATTTTTGTGTATCATATATTCATATTCACATATTCATACTTTCTGTACATGTCATTATTTTACAATAGTCATATTACATGTTCATAAAATTCATTACATTAATTATCATTAAAAAACAAAATAAACATTAATAAAATAACCAATATAATATCTGTTAATAATAATATAATAACTGTTTTGTATATTTATCATTATTTAAATGAATGGTGTCAGCCAGGAATCATTGTAATAACCTAAAACTTTAGCTTACATGGATTAAGTTGATCTTGTTAACCACCTATACTTACTTTCCCCTGCTTATGCGTTTTGTAGTATTTGAAAGTACTTATGCTATTCCATAAAATAACGAAGTAGGCAGTAATTTTTCAAGTACTTTGCTTCTGGTGTTACTTAGCTTACAATGAAAAATATTATAATTTGTTTAGTTTTGCTCATGAACTATTTTAGGCACTCAAGTAACCATCTATATTATGTCAATTTTGATGACTAAAAAAAAAAAAAATTAAAAATACTTACATTTTAAATACCTCGAGTTGAGAGCCAGTCGGAAAGGCCCGTACTTCTCCCAGTCGCCTCTTCCAAAACAATGTACATATTGTAACAAACACACCAACAAACTCACTCTTACAAACATTGTTCTTTCAAATACACTTTCACTTGCAACTCACGCTCTCTCTTCGTATTTTAATTAGGTCTTTTTGTATCTTGAAGTAGGTATCACGATCATTTATAACTGTAGTTCTTTGTATTTTGTTCAGGTAAATATTTCACTTTGTTGCCTTTAGCATTTCAAGTATTCTTAGGAATCTTGCATTGAGTTTATATTACATTGATAAAAAATTCAAACTTTTTTGTAAAACGCTGGTTTGAAACATTTGACTAGATCAAATAGTTAACTATCAAACGAGTGTTTATATCTTTGCCCAAATTACGTAGTTATAAACAAGGAGATTCTGTAAACAAAAGAATATAATGATTACAGTTAACTCAGGTAAACAAGGTTTATTATTTATTCAATTAAATGTAGGTACATACACGTTTTTGGTTGGTTACCGATCACTTATTAAAATCTATTTCGATATTTTATTATAGAATGCGTAAGGCGTATTCTTTAAATGGAGGTCAGATAACGAAATGACTGCTTTCTGTGTCGGTCTGCTTTTATATTGATACCGAAACTGTGTAGCATTGGTCATCACTTTACTTTAGTAAGTATAAATATGTGTGACAAGTTTAAGTAAAGTCCCTGAGCCTGGTAGGTTTTTAACTTTATGTAAACCACGCAATTTTGTTGCAGTTTTCATTGTTGTTTTGAATATGTATGTTATACTAAGTAATATTATGGTACACACACTATAAATTCAATTTATGAAAAGCTCAAAACTATACGATAATTAGTTAATTTATTAAGTGCTAAACCTGCACTATGGTTGTTTAAATTAAACTTTTATTGGAAAATGAGCGAAAATAATCACGAACTCGATAATCACGATCACCGTCCGGAACGCCTTAACCAACTAGGCTACGGTCCTTCCGGACGGTGATCGGAAATACGCAGGTTCGAATCCTGCCGGTCGTGATTATTTTCGCTCATTTTCCAATAAAAGTTTAATTTATACGATTATTGTCAATGTACATACTTTTAGATAATTATTTATTTACTAGCAAGCAATGTACAGATAAAATTAAGATAAATAAGTAGTGAAAAAGAAACCAGTCGAATGTCAAACTTATGGGTGTGGTTATACGAGATAATATTGCTTACTAAGTAACTTTGCATGTATGTGAGTGGGAATTGGGAAAATAAATATTTGTGAAGTATTCTTTAAAACTTCACGAGTTAGAATTACATGCACAGATATGTTATTTTTTTATAGAAATTAACGTTTAACGTAGAATTTATTTACCTAATGTATTTATTTGTTGTTCTATTTTATTTTCGAATACAAATTTGTATTTTGTTTGCGCTATTTGTAATAAGATATATTTTTATTATATTTGACATCTATCTGATATTTAATTATAATTAATTCACCACTCTCTGATTTCACTGGCTATTCACTTTATAATATCTTTACAGTACTGTCGTCAGACACAAACTGGGCCTTACCACTACATCCTACGCAGATCTGTTTACTTCATTGCAAGATATGACACGCGATATGAAAATATCTACCAATCAGTGATAAGACCTTATCAAGTCCTGACTCAGGTAATGATTTTACTGGATAGATGTTGTCTCAGATATCAGTAATAATATATTGAGGTAAGTTTATGAGTTTGTTTGTCAGATTTTTTCATCAGAAGTTTTTTGTGAATTATATTATACTGTTAGATATAAACATCAAAAGATTAAAACGGGATTTCTATTACAAAAAAAAAAAACTTAAATGTTAGCTCAATAAGCCGTATCATATTATCGTGTGTGTTTCATCATCATTATTGTGTGTGTTTGTCGTTCTATTTATTTACCCTTTTTACATTATTTTTTTAGGGAGTACATAAATCTCTTTATTTACAATAATAAATTATAAAAACAAGGGAAGGAAAACTAAACATACTACTTCTAACTACATCATAAAAAGGGGCACTTAGAAAAGCCTAAAGATAATCTAAGTGCTTCATAAATTTTATTTACTTATATTTCATTTATAAAGTTCGGTGTGCAACTCTACTGATTTACAGATAAAGAAGACAATAGAAAGTAATGCGCAAACTTCATACAAAATATCTGAAAATGTGTCAATATTTTTTTAGATCCAGTGTACGTGTTTGTCACGTATTTTTTCTGACTTAATTTAGCGTAAATACTATTATATCCAATCTTACATAAAAAATATGTACTGATGTAAAATGTACTTACTAAATAACATTATCATATCACCCTGTCAGTTCCTGACCTGGAAATGGGGTAAAATAAAATAACTTGTATTTAAATACATTGTTTATTAGCCTCTGATTTAAGCATAGTAAATTGAGCTATAGATGACATTATCCTCAAACAAAAGGAAATAACAATTAAACTAAACGTAGGCACTTAATGACGACTTAATGATAATAGGAACTGTGAACCGGAAGTATTCGAATAAACATGTTGTAACTTACATAAGCATTTTCAAATCATGTTTTTCAGTGCTCAGATAGTAAACGCCTTTAGCAATCCCAGGGTTGCCAGACCCTGCTACTGTTACTTCGTGAGACAGGCATTTACCTTCCTTGAACATTTCGTATGATTCACAGCTGTAAGCGTCAAAAAGTGCGGGGGTTTTCACAGAAGCGGTCCAGAGATCGACACAGATTCTGTGGTTGCAAGAGGCGGCCTTTGAGGTACCGAAGAGCATAGGGACCATCGGAGTACCGCAGTTGGGTTGAGTGGCGCCGTTCTTGTTGAGGATGAAGTCGACGTCTCCGAGGATGTTGGCGGAGCCGAGTGCGCCGGCGTTGCAGTGGTACACCTCCACGTAGCGCGCTACTCCGGCGCGCACCTGCTCCTCCACCGCGCTGCTCACGAAGCAGGGCCCCGCGGGGTCCAGCGCTGACACACGAGACACTAGCTCACCTGTCTCTTCACTGAACTTGCTTCCAGCGTGGCCCAGGATCTGGCCTCCGAGACTGTGGCCTACAAAGTGAATGTTGTTGGGGTTGACGCCGCCACGGCTGATCTCCGCCCACATCTGCCCTAAAGCTTTGCCGATGTAGTGAACGTAAGTGACTGATTGTCCGTAGCCTTTGATATTTCCTATATTGTTGTTGGTGTACTCGGAATGGTCCGGGATGATGAGGTAGGTGTGGGGGCGAGTCTTGTAAGCCTCCCTCATCTGGCGCTCGACGGCGTGCTCGATGTGTGAAGTGAATCCTCCCACGAACATAATGAACTGCTTGCTCTGGTCCAGGGACTGCAGGGCGAGGATGCTCTCGGCAGCCTCCTCGATGGGGAATGAGGCGGTGAAGTCGTTGGCGAAGTCGTAGAAATGGATTTTAATGCCGCTCACGTCCAAGTTTAAAGTTCTGTCTTGGTTACCTGGAAGAACAATAATAAGGTAGGTATGATAAAAAATCTAAAATGTTTTAGTTTGGAATAATTATTTACTGATTCAAGGTTTGCCGGAGACAACTTTTTGGGGAATGAATATCTTTATACCTATGTTAAAAGCTCATAATTTATTTATTAGTAGATTGTAGAATTTTAACGGCAAACTTAAAAAAGCAATGAGAATTGTACAAAAAGTTGTTGTTTGAAAAATGTTGAAATGAGCGTGTTAGTTACTTGAAATTTATAAAATTAGAATTAATTACATATATAATTAAGAGAAATATTTAAGAATACTTTAATATACACAAAACATAAAAATCGTTTATTTGAACTTTCAAAAGGGTTCAACAGTGAGGGTGATTGAACAAAGGGCTTTGTGGATTACTGTACACTATAAGGCAAACCCTGGATATCACACTAGGTCTTTTCCTGTGCTGTGACATCCAGTTTTTCAATCTAGTAAAGAAACTAAACCAACAATACATACATGTGAGTACCATAGAAGAATGCAGGGCCGCACTGAAAGGGCCATACTTGTCTAAGTCCCCGCGCTCGAGCGCCACCACACAAGCCACCAGACAAGCAAACAGACACACTTGCACAAACATTTTGGTACGATTATATTATATTTAGTATTATTTAAATTGAATAAATCAATATTTTTAATACTTTCTAATATTTCTCGCACATGTTTTGTGAAGTGAGGGAAGTCACTTTATGAGTATAGCGTTTCGGGATCTCATCCTTTTATATTTTGCCCTATTAGTCATAGAAATACCACCACCTAATAATAATAATTTATAACGTTATTCACAAGGATAATTTTGTATTTGTATGTACAGCAAATTGTGCAATAATAATATGTTTTGTACACAAAAGTACTTAAAACCACTATTTACGTGCATATTTTATATGCTGCCCGTTTCCCGGTATCAGCCAGATCAGTGTTATATTTTGGGCTGCATCACAAATTATTCCATGGAAATATAATCCATGGATCCATGGATACTACCTATGTAGTTTTTTGTAATTATATCAAAAAAATATGTGATTGGCAAGTACTTGGCTTACATTCTGATAAGTACATATCTACTATCAAACACAATTTATTAATGTAATTTTCTAACTAGAATCTAGTGCCTATTTTCCAACTTTATGATAAGAGTAGATCAATAGTCAATTATGCCAAATTAAGCGTCCGTAGCTCAGTTAGAGGTGGCAATCCCATGCGATTACCAATGTTAAGGAAAGTTCGACGCGATCAGCCCTTGGAGGGGTGACCGAAAAGTGGCATCCATTTTGGGCGCTTCTGTGAGTCGGATGACATGTTAAATTGTAGGTCCTGGCTGTTTGTCTAGAACGGCAGTCGTAAAGCCATGATAGAGGCCTGGCGGCTTGATAAATTCTCAACACCAGTGTTGGCCACTCTCATTCGATAAGAAGAAGAAGAAGTGCGAAATTATATATGTTGTCACTTATCGATGTGAATAAAAGCGTAATAAATGACAATAGTATATAATATAATACACGCGATTGCATTCTTATATCGAAACTATCTACCTAATATTTTGAAAACTACAAGCCAACAGTTTTCAAATTTCGATTGAATAGGCGTATATTCAAATTCTATATTACAGTGGTATGATATATGTGTTGTTTAAGCATATGGAATTGTATATAGGCCTATATAATAATCAAATTCAAGGGCATATTTTGGTTTTAAAAAAACAAGTCTGCTGTTAGCCCTTGCGCTTGGTCACAAAAAGAGATTACAATGTACTCTATTTGTTACTACGCAACTTTGCAGAAATTCGCTGTAATAATTAATAAATTTCCGCTTTCGAAAAGATTTCTAGTGTTTTGCCGAATCTTCATCGCCAGCGTCTGACAACAAAATAATTTTGGGTTTCATATTAATTTGTATGTCCATATAAGGCAACACTTCCCCCTTGTTTCTTATTACAATTAGGTCAAGATTCTTGCCTACATCATAAGATTCTCCAGACGACACAAAACTTTTGCGTGACGTCGCTCTGACCACAGATGAAAAAGTACAGACCACAGATCATGTAGAAAACGCGTGCCATGTACTTATAGCTAACTTAACTTATGTAAAGGGTTTACTTCCTGCAGATTCAATGGTTGCATAGACGTCATTAGGGAGTAATTTTAGTAAGTTAGTCATTGTGTTGCAATTATAATAGCTATCAAATAGCTATTAAATAAATAAATAAATAAATATTCCGGGACATTGCACACAGCGCCATCTAGCCCCACACTAAGCAAACGCTTGTCTCGTGGGTACTAGATAACGGATATAATACTCATATACTTTTCTTTTGTAAATACATACTTATTATACATACAAACGACCAGACTCAACACAAGTAATTATAAATTTTTAAATTTCATAAATACTTGTGTCAAGCGCGAATCGAACCCGCAACCCCTAGATTAGAAGGCAGAGCCACTACCAACTAAGCTAACAGGCCAGTCAAATTATTTGTGAGTTGGCAATATTAGGTATCAATGCTATCAATAATACCTTTTTCATAATATTTTTGTTATGTTTTTGGCTCACAACCACACTATAAAGTAGGTACGGCTTGAATAAGAAAATACTTTAAGCTAGGGTCAAATAATAGGGTCCATATGAAAACATCTAAAATAGGATTTTAATGGACCTATTATATTTCATGTGTGATAATACATTTTTGACCAATTATTGAAAAAACAAGTTAAAGACTGTGTTGCAAAAAATATCAGAACTTGAAATTTAAATGAAAAGTAACAGATTTTGCAGAATACCAGAATGCCACAGACAGCGGAGCCCATGAAGAGTCTAAAGTTTAAACAATATCCAAAATAGGTTTAAATGCAAGTTCGTGACCAAAAAGTTTAAAGTTCATATAAACATATAACTCAATAATACACAAAATTCAATGAATCAGGTCCTTTAATATATTTCCCTGAAAAGTAGTGACGTCAATACCTACTTTGGTTTTTATTAAATAAAACTAGCTGTGCCCGCGACTTCATCCGCGTGGAATAGTTATTACCATAAAAACGGTTCTAGTGAGTTAATCTTAAAAGATAGACATTTCATTTTGTTAGATCATTTCAAGGGAAATAATTCTTTTATACATATTTTTTTGATATCTTGGACCGTTTTCACAGCGCACGCAACGGAAGCCCTCAAAGAAGTTTTCCCCGTTTTTTCCACATTTTCCATTGTTTCTTCGCTCCTATTAGTTGCAGAAAAAATAAAATAGTACTTCCGGAACCAATACTGGAAATATACAAGAAAGGACCATACTACATGTCTATACGAATATACAATAAACTGCCAAACTACATAAAAAAAGAACAAAATATTAAAACTTTCCAAACCAAACTAAAACTATATTTTATACAGAAATGCTACTACACAATAGAAGACTATTTTAATGACGAAAATAAGGAATATGATATAATAATGATCTCAATGTAAAATAGATTAATAATAGATAATATAAGAACATATTGTACACATACTAGTTTAAGATTTTAAATTTTATATTAAGTTTTAGAATATTTAGTTTTAATTTTAGCAACACCCTAATTCCCCTTTTAACAGGGTAAATGTAAATACATTTAAGTATGCTAATAAAGGAATTTGAATTTGCAGCGTGATGGTATATAGCCTAAAGCCTTTCTCGATAAATGGTCTATTCAACACAAAAATAATTTTTCAATTCGCACCAGTAGTTCCTGAGATTGGTGCGTTCAAACAAAGAAACAAACTCTTTAGCTTTATAATATTACTAGCTGTGCCTGCGACTTCGTCCGCGTGGAATAGTTATTTTGGGCAACCTCTTGAGCTTTATAAATTATAGCTGTTATCTACGACTTGAATCGTTTTCGCAGCGCACGCAACGGAAGCCTTCAAAGATAAATACTTTTCCCCGTTTTTTCCAGATTTTCCATTGTTTCTTTGCTCCTATTAGTTGCAACGTGATGTTATATAGCCTAAAACCTTCCTCGATAAATGGTCTACTAAACACAAAAAGATTTTTTCAATTCGCATCTGTAGTTCCTGAGATTAGCGCGTTCAAACAAACAAACAAACAAACTCTTCAGCTTTATAATATTATTATAGATAAAACATACTTTTTTACATAGGTATGATCTGCGTAAGACTACAATTTTCCATTTGCATCATCACTGTGTTTTTATGTTAATACCTTAATTTAACAAATAAAATGCATAGAAACAAACAATATTATTACGAAAGTTAATGCGGTTAAATTATTTGTTGTTTATATTTCACAACAACTGACGTGGGGCAATATAGTTTTTCCAGTAACTTCTTGGTACATCGACTAACTTCTACACTGGATGGTGCGACTTTACAACTCGCTCTACGTCAAAAAACGCGAATAAACAGGAAAAGAGGATATTCCTGGATGAGTAACAATGTATTTCATTTAAATACAAGCGAATAGTTTATACAACAATCATTAAGTGATTACCACGAGCTGGGAACACTTCACATAGCATTATACGAGAAATGTTGTACCAGTATTAAAATATTGATTTATTCAATTTACAATACTGCATAAAATATAATCGTATAATAATGTTTGTGAAAGGTTGTCTGCTTGTTTGTCTGGTGGCTTGCGTGGCTAGCTTCGAGCGAGGAGACTGGGACTCGTACGGCCCTTTTAATATGGCACTAAACTCGCCTCGGGTACTTACTTGTGAGTAACTTACTTTATTTATAGCGCCCAATATATTTTTGTAATTGTAAAATATTGTTCACGTATCTTTGCATAACTTCCATACCAAGACAATTTGCTTTAAATATCTCATAGTGAAAAAATGGTTAAATTACTATCAGATTTTGATTTGTGTCTCCTTTGTCCCCAGGCCTCCAGGATCGCAACTTGAACTTGGACGTAAGCGGCATTAAGATCTACTTCTTTGATTTCGAAAACAACTTCAACACTTCCTTCCCCATCGGCGAGGCTGCTGAGAGCATCCTCAGTATCGAGAACCTCGACAAAAACAGACAGTTCATCATGTTTGTTGGAGGCTTCACTTCACACATCGACCACGCCATCGAGACGCAGATGAGGGAAGCGTACAAAAACCATCCTAACACCTACATCATCATGCCGGACCATTCACAGTATACCAATAATAATATAGGAAATATACGAGGCTACGAGAGATCAGTTACACACATCCACTACATCGGCAAAGCTTTAGGACAGATGTGGGCGGAGATCAGCCGTGGCGGCGTCAACCCCAACAACATTCACTTTGTAGGCCACAGTCTCGGAGGCCAGATCCTGGGCCACGCTGGAAGCAAGTTCAGTGAAGAGACAGGTGAGCTAGTGTCTCGTGTGTCGGCGCTGGACCCCGCGGGGCCCTGCTTCGTGAGCAGCGCGGTGGAGGAGCAGGTGCGCGCCGGAGTAGCGCGCTACGTGGAGGTGTACCACTGCAACGCCGGCGCACTCGGCTCCGCCAACATCCTCGGAGACGTCGACTTCATCCTCAACAAGAACGGCGCCTCACAACCTAATTGCGCCGTACCGATGATGCCATTGATGTATAAATCTGGAACTGCTGCAGCCTGCGCCCACAGAACCTGCGTCGACATCTGGACTGCTTCCGTGAAGCACGAAGACCTGCTGGTGGCATACAGCTGTGAAACCTATGAAGATTTCAAAGCTGGGCGTTGCTTGACCAATGATAAGACCATCGCAGGCGCTTCAAACCCTGGCTCCGCTAAGGGCGTCTACTATCTATCCACTGCCATGTTAGATCTTAAAACTATGATGTAATTTCTCGCTCTTCTATATTTTTTAAGATTATCTATGTATGTGTTCTTCGTATTGCTGCTACTGCTGCTCGGTTTGTTGTTAAATAGTTGTAATTTGCCAATAGTTATTAAATTAGCCAAAGCCAATCAATGTCACCGTGAATTAGCTCTGCAGTAAAAACAATCTTGTTAATCATGTCTTATTTTTTTAACGTGGAAGAGCTCATTTGTAGGTTAGGCGAAACTTATTATAGGCATCACTTTATTATAGGCATAACTTACTTGCTTCACTATCGCTTTGATGGGTCAGGATGAATTTAATGACGAAGCAAGTGCTGTGATGTCAAATCGAGAAAGAAGCGAGGCTGAAGGCTGAGCTTCATCATCACTTTGCCCATAAGACCTATGGATATTTTTTCATATTATATCGGAAAAGAAAAACGCAGTTATCCTTTAAAAAGTTATAGTAAACTAGAAAAATCCGAGGTGACTATGCAATAACTAGCTAATAACTGATAATTATTAAGTTCAAGTTCATTTTATTAATAATAATGATATAACAAGTTACTAGGTCTAACTATTAGGTCATCGTGTAAATGTAAGTACATATATAGTTAACAATTCACAATAGCGATTTCTATTAAATTGAATATTTGGGGCTTCATCGGTCACTGCATAATTTAATAACTATATAGAGCTTTCGCAATTAGCTGAACTATAATACTTTTACAACGAAGGTTGACTAAAATGGTATTTTTAGACTATGGAAGCATGGTTTAAATTTTCGCATGCAGTATTGATCAGTTTAGAAATTAGGAGTTGAACTTAATTGCACGCGTGTTATGTACATCCATACATTCATATAGCACGTTTTAAGCTGATGATAGAAATAATAAAGCAAATGTAACTTTACTAAGCAGGAAAACAATTATTTACCATTATATAACTGTTTATGCTAAGTTAATTTTTCAGTTCTGATTTTGCGGTGAGGAAAAACAAGAATTATTAACTGAAATAGTATTAATTCAGCAATATTGATTTTCCAGTGTCTTTATGGGAAACCCGGAGAAATACCAAGCCTTTTTAGTTTTGTAATAGTAAAGTTTTTGTTGAAGAATTACACAAAATACTTCATGTTAAAAGATAAAGAATCTTTATTGATATTGTGACTTGTGTGTTTGGGAGCGATACCTCACCTTTGTTACCTGCGTTTAGCCAGGATAAAAAGCTTTTTTTAACTAAAACGGGTTTTCACTTTACCCTAGTTTGCCCGATGGTAAGCAATAGTTATGGCCTAACGCTTTATTATTATTATCTAACCAAGAAATAATAGGTCCTATGAAATTGAGGTTTACGTTTCATTCACTTTTTCAATTAATTCCGTTTTTGTATGATTTTTAGTAGGATCAGAGATTAGAGGATATAAATTGATTTACTGAAAATTCTGTACTTATTGATCACGTTCAACACATAAACATGATTTACTCCCTGCCGGCAAGATACGAATTTGCAACATGGAAAACGCGCAGTGTACCATTCTTTTATACATAGTAATAGTGAATAATATAAGATTATTAGGTTTCATATTAATTTCTTTGATATTATAAGTAAATCAGTGATAAATAGGACCACTCGGCACCAGCACTAGTACAGTATAATTATATCTAGCATGTCATCCAGTGAGACATTTCCGTGAAATGCAACGCCAGCTCGCTCGAGATCGTGATCTCAATCTGAGAGTCGTGAGGACCTCACACTACAACGCAGTATCTGAATTATAATAAATAAATAAATATTCCGGGACATGTGCACACAGCGCCATCTAGTCCCACACTAAGGGAACGCTTGTGTCGTGGGTACTAGATAACGGACATAATACTTACATACTTTTCTTTTGTAAATACATACTTATTATACATACAAACGACCAGACTCAACGCAAGTAATTATAAATTTAAAATGCATAAATGTTGTGTATTAAATTCCATTTGACAGTGTGATTTATACAGCAATGGCATAATAATGTTATAAGAATTTGTGTGGTGTGTCATCAAAATGTAATGGGATTTTTAGAAGAGGTAAATAAAGACTAATTAATATTATATTTTTTAATATATACTTATAATATAAAAAATAGTAACTTCTTTCCATATCCCTTCCTAAAATGCGTAGATACATATGTATAGCTCAAACACTACAGATCCGAATTTGGTGATACTTGCAATAATTGTCTAAGTTTAAATTAATACCTACAAATTTTTGAATTTGCATGCAGTACAAACGTTTTTGTAGCAAACGTGTTTAGAAACCTAAATCATCAAAAAAGAAAGATCATCATACTCAAATTTCATGTAATTTACATACATACGGGTCAAATTGATAACGTTTTTTAGAAGAAGAAAGAAATCCTCCTTCACTTGTTAATTTTATCCCGAGTAAATAACGCCTGACACAATAATTAAATAGCGGTCAAGTAAATCTTATATGTCTTGTTGTTTTTGCTTATGTTGAGTAATATATGCTAATAGAATTAAGATAGAACAAAGTAACGCCAATTCAATTCAATTTACCACCCCCGCCCCTTTTTACCACCGGACGAGCAGGGGTACAGCAGGTCGTCACCGGTTTATGGTGGAAGTTCCCAAGACTCGCACTAAGCGTTTTGCTTCTACTTTTATAGTGCGAACTGCTAAATTGTGGAACTCCCTGCCTGACTCCCTGTTCCCCGCGGAATATAACCTTGCGATCTTCAAAGCGAGAGTGAATCGGTTCTTACTGGGTAAGCACGTTCCATCCTAGACCGTAATGATTGCTTACCATCAGGCGAATTACGGTCAAGTGCAAACCCATTTCTTGTAAAAAAATAATAATCTTAGAATGTATTTTAGTCTTTTCTTATCAAATAAGTGTGGCTAACTCTAGTGTCGAGAGTTTATCAGACCGCTTAAAGAATGACATGGCTTAATGACTTCTGATTACTCGTATTTCTTATACGGAATGGGTTTGCACTTGACCACAATTCGCCTAATCGTAAGCAATCATTACGGATATGGTAGATGGTGGTGGTGATGGTTAGCGAGTATTGTTTTCTAGGTATCTTCTAGATGAGCGTGTTACACCGTAGGCTGCAGCGATGCTTAACATTAGGCCGGCTATAGTCAAACGTAAACCTATCCCACGTATAAAAAAAAGATTTATAGATACGTATAACATCAGTCACTGCGTGTGTTTGTATACCGCAGTGACACGCTCAAGGGCCGAGTAAGTTTTAATGAGTATCACATTGCGGCTCGATGATACTGAAGCTGCAAGATCGCTGGTTAAGACAAGAGCCTCTATAACTTAGTTCCAACTTCGTTTGCGGCTTCGCTTTCAGACGCTTACGATTATCCGTGCTTTGTGTTCAGGACACGTTTAACCGAAGCATATTTAATATGTAACTAAAACGCTTTTCACTCACGTGTAATTCGAAGCATATTTGTCACTACTGAATGCCCGTGGCTTTGCTAGTATTATTTAGGGACATAAACGTAGCTGTATGACACTTCAAAGACTTTATACTACCCAATATCAAAAATCATAATAATCTGTTGAGCCGTTTTTGCATTGTGAGCGTTTAAATAAACAGAGAAACATAAAATTTATAGAAATTGTTGTAATGTGTTACAACGAGAATCAAAGAATCTCCAAACATTTTTTTTAATATCTCGAATGTACAGCTTATATTATTATTATTTATAAGATATATTACCTATATTAGAGTGGGCTGGCGAGAGCAGGCTGCCCAGAGTATGTCCATTTGACTATCAAGGTAAGAAATAAATAAATTTTATGACACATTGATAGTCCAGCATCATTTTTGGACTTATCCATGGTAACTTTTGACAAAAAAAGAATCCCTTCCCTTTACTTCCCTTTTCTATGGTTATAACATCATAAAATCAATATCCGTCAATAAACGTTAATATCTAACTATTCTAAAGTAAGCAAAACTTAAAATTCAAGGATCGAATAGTTTGAGTAATTGGTAGTTAGTTAATTTATCTCATATTTTTCAATAAAATTTTTTAGCTAAATCATGTTTTGATTCGGTTTTCATTGGTGCGTAGGACATTATAAAACACATAAATTAAAAAAACAACGGTGATCGGTAGAAAATAAAATAGGAAAATATATTTTGAAAGTTTTAATAAATCACATGATTATGTTATTATATAACACTATAACTTATAACTGTACAAAAATAGGAACTTGTATCTATAGGTATATCAGTACAATCATTGTAGAAGGTATTAAAAAAATACTTTTTGTTCTTAGAATAACATAATTATAATCGTATAAAAATAGGAACGACAATTAACAAATATGAACATGATTTATCTAATGAGGAACATTAAATTACATTTTAGGAACATTAATTCTACTATCTAGGAACAAATAAGTTAGTATTCATTTTCAAAGGACGTCACTATAAGTAAGATTTCATTATTAAATAAACAATTTGTTCAGTGCAATAATAATTACAATAAATTGTTATAATATCACTTTTACGCTATCAAAAAACAATAATAATTACATCATTGTTTCCGGTTTATCCATAACGTATTTATTTATCCTTACAAAACTACGTATGCCAAAGTATTTTTCGTTAAACAATGCAGTCGTTTGATCTGATATGTAATTGTGGTTAGGTCTACAGAATGTTAGGTATGTAATATAAACTTTTAATATTGTCTTTTATCCTTATTCCTTATGTGAATGTAATTGTTTCAAGGAACAGCAGACCTCATATCCTTTTTTGATAACAATGATTAAAAATAATATATTTCATTTCATAAAATAATGTTGATATTAATCATACAGATCATTTCAGTTTTATAACAAAAGAACAACATAATACTGTCAATTGATTTTTCCAAATTTCCTTTATCCTTTTGCAAGTTTCTTTCGTAAATATGTTAAGTTTTGTGGGACAAGGAAATTTTAATGGATAATTTGAATGCTCAGCTGATTTTGCGCTATTACTGTTTTACGCATGAATACGAACTTCCTTGTTTACATCAGAGTTTCTAACTGGAACTGTTCCGTTGATAAATAATATTCACCCGCAGCGTGGCCAGGATTCCCTGGACCCACAACTGTCCTGTCATTATTAACACACTTACCTTTCTTGAATTTCTTGTAAGAATCACATTTGTACGCCGGAAACATTGAAGGGTTCTTCACAGCAGCGGTCCAGAGATTTATCACAACTCTGTGGTTGCAAGAAGCAGCTTTTGATGAAAGAAAGATTAATGGTATAACAGGTGTACCGCATTGTGGTTGGACTTCTCCTTTCTTGTTCATGATGAAGTCAACATCTCCGAGAATGCTGGACGAGCCTAGAGCTCCGGAGTTGGAGTGGAAGATTTCTACGTAATCAGCTACTCCTGATCTAACTTGGTTTTCTACAGCACTTGATGCGAAGCACGGGCCAGCAGGGTCTAGGGCAGTGATTCTGGATATTTTTTCTCCAGTTTGGTTGATGAAAGCAATTCCAGTGTGGCCGAGCATTTGTCCTCCCAGACTGTGGCCGACGCAGTGTATTCTTTTAGGACTGACTCCTCCATTGCTGATCTGTGCGAGCATGTTTCCAAGAGCTGTTCCGATGTAGTGAACGTATGTCACTGATCGTTGGTAGCTTTTCTTGTCACCATCTTTATTGTTGGTGTAAGCGGAGTGATCGGGGATTATGAGGTAGCTGTTTTGATGGGACTTGTAAGCCTCTCTGACCTGTCTTTCGATAGTATGGTTGATGTGTGAAGTAAAGCCTCCAACGAACATGATGAACTGTCTGTTCTTGTCCAGATTCTTCGTGTTGAGGATACTTTCTGCTGCTTCGTTGATGGGAAAGGAAGCCGTCCTGTTGTTGGCGAAGTCAAAGAAGTAGATCTTGGTTTGACTGACATCGAGGTTGAGGGTTCTGTCGTGGTTACCTGTAGAAAAACATTATTATTAGTTATATAAAAATGACAGATAAAAACACCTTAGGCTACATTTTGTAATGTAGTTTTTGTACGGTTCCGGTTAAAATTAAGTTTTGAGATTGTTTGTTTAATTTATGAGAGTCAATAAACGATATTCATTAGTGAATTAGTTATACACTTTATGACTTTTTATGTAATACGATTCACGTCGGTAAATATCTTTATAATTTTTATTTTATCTTATTTTTAAATTTTATCTTATCATATCTATAAAATTTATCTTATGTTATCTAAGAATCAAAAGAGAGATAAACTTACACTTCATGATCCGTGAGTTGAGCACAAGGTTGAGAGGGCCATATTTTTGCAAATCAGTGCCTGCCCAGGCAATCAGACATGGTAGTAAACTAATAAACGTCATTATCACCATTTTCCTGCTTAACTTCTTTAGCATCGCTTTGCTTGCCTTAACCAATGATTTCGCATTCATTTTTCGATATTTTAAAAAAACCTTCAATATTTTTTATTCAGTTCAATCGTTTATATGTCTGTTTTTATAATGATATAGAAGGCTGTGTTAAGTCAGAGATATTAATTTTTAGGATGAGCTAACAGTCACTCTGAACCAATTAGGCTAATGACATTGAATCTCTCATTGAAGTGGTCTTATATAATATAAATTATTTTAGTACTATAAGAGGAACGTTGGGAAATGGGTGTGTACAGCATGTATGGCATATATAATATATAAGTTACGTCAGGATCCTTACGATCTTGGTGGTTTGTTTAACAATAATCCTATAGTAAAGCCTGAGATGAAACGTCACGCGATTTTTCGTCAGCAATTAGAGTTTTCCCTGTCGTCATTAAACTTGTTTTATTATGTAGTTTTGAAATAATCATACCTGTATAATATTGATATGAACTTAGTTCGAAATAAATGTTTTTTTTATTAAGATCTACATTCATCGTATCAGTAATTCGTTATCAATGTTAAGCAAATGTTGACGCGGTCAGTCTTTGGATGGATGACCAAATAAAGGAGATTCCATTTTGAGTGGATACGTTCAGTCATGAGAGAGGCCAAAGAAAATTTAAGCCGTTTAAAATTTAAATTTAACGTAGATTATAACGTTGCTTAACATCAGGCAAGTTGTAGTCAAGCGTGAGCCTTTATAAAAAAAAGGCCAAATCATAAATGACTTGGCCTTTTTTTACATTGAACGTTTGACATGGTGGTAATATACTTGGTTATTTAATCAGTCGTATAAAAAATAGAAAACACCACCAAGTGCACCTTTATATTTCCTCCAGTAATACTTTTTGATTTTGATTCTGATAAAAAAAAACATAATAGAGTGCAAGCGGTTACCAAAATTTATTTGATCCGTAAGAATAAATTGGAATGTTTTATTACTACAATAATTAATTAACTATCAGTGATTTAAGTACTTCGTTGTAGCTTTAATAGGTACACCTAAAGTAGCACTGTGGCTCAGTGCGTGTTCGTGAAGTGCAATGTTCGTCTTATCGAATGAGAGTGGCAAATTCTGGTGTCGAGAGTATATCAAGCCGTCCCAAGAGCATCTGACATGGCTTAACGACTGCCGTACTAGATAAACCTACAATTACGGACCTTATTAAGGACCTACAATTTAACGTGTCACCCGACCCACGGATGCGCTCAAAATGGAATGCCACTTTTCGGTCACCCATCCAAGGACTGACCGCGTCAACTTTTGCTCAACATTGGTAATCGCATGCGATTGCTTCCGCTAGCTGAGCTACGGGCGCTACACAGTGTGATTATACTGGAATGAAACTAGCTCTCAAACAACACAATCGGAACACATTTACTTGTAAGCTCTTGGTGACAGATTCCAAGCAGTATTTAAAAATGCCCTTTTTATTTGGAAAGCTCTCAAACCGCAGTTCATTAAAGTTATTGCTACAGCCACAGAGCTTTCGCAAACACTAGGGGACAAAGTGCAGGCAATATCGCAGTTTCTTTTATTTTGCGAGCTTTTCAAATAGATGGAGCTTAAAGCTCATTCTAAAACGGTTAGCGGGATGAACATTTTATTAGGACTTGGTTTCATTCGGGCTTAATATTTTTATTAGTCAAATATTTTTATTGAGCATAAAAATACTTATTACCTTATTTTACTTACCAGCTCCTTACTTCCCACGACATTACCCGTATCACTCTTTATCGCTCACAGCCACTCTATATTTAATTTCTCACTTTCATAGCATTAACAAACGACAGTAACTTTGATAAAATACTGTTACAAGCACCGTTAGTATTGCTTTGCATGTAATGTTTTTCCTTATTTGCTTTTGACTGCATTTTACCTAAATTTTAGTTATAGCATACTAGCCCAAAATAAGCCTCTTCCTTTTTTTACTAAAGTCGATTGAATCGAATTTAATTTGAGAGAATACTTATGGAGGTATAATACAAGGATCTTTATAGTGAAAGTGAACCGGTTCTTATTTAGTAAGCATGATCAATCTTAGAAGCTATTGCTTATCACCAGGCAAACAATGGTCAAGCGCAAAACTGTTTTTGTTGAAAAAAAGTACTGTTGATATATGAGAAGATAGATTCTTATTTGACTTATAGGTAACTTACTTACCTATGTTTGTTCGTATGCAAGTGGCCAGCTCTGGTGTCGAGAGTTTCCCAATCGCCCATAGTATAACGGCTGTCGTACTATGACAGATAGCTGGGAACTACAATTTATTATGTCACGTAGATATTAACCTTATTTGTTTAGCACGTGCGATGTATTATTATTGTAAACAGGACAGTAAACAAGTGTTTGGTAAAACAAGATTGCGTCATTTCAATATTGGTGTTTTGTTTACAAATTCTCGTGACGTCAATCCGTGTTTTTGGTTATACATTATATGTTATTTAGTTTTGAATATGATTAATAACATGACAGGAAAACCAGGGAAACCCGTTTGAGTCGATGTATATTTTTTAAAAATTTGATCTGATAATATTTTTTGTGTCAATATGTCAGTAGAGCTTTCTGTGTAGTATATTGGTATATGCGCTAAAAAACTTCATAATTAACACGATAAAAACTTATAGAGATACTTATATTACTTGAAAATTTGCTTAAAAATTAACTCAATTATTGATTAATTCAAATTTCAAATTCAAAATTTCATTTATTGGACAACAACGGATCCACTTTGTTAGTGGCACATAAGTGAAAACAGCTTAAAGACTTTTGTTTGTAAGATACATGGACATTGCACAATATATAATATATAATAAAACGCCATTAGGTGTTTCACAAGGCCAGGAGAAATCAAAGGAAACACAAATCTTCTCTGACCATCACACCGACTAAGTGTCTCTTTGTCTGATAAACTTATTAACTTTTTAATAATTGAGTTCATATCTAATTTAATACTATTGCGTGCTCGCCGGTTTGGTTGTGTTGTTTCTGGATAAATAGTAGTCTCTCGCTATTGGGGCTTTAATCTACATCTTAACCAAAAACATGATGATCAGCCATTCCGTGTAGCGAGAAAAAACAAACAAAAACATTTCCAGTAAAGGAAATAGTATAACTGCTAACTAATTCTAATATTTCATTTATTTGAAACTAAATATTTTTCAAACATTTCTATGGCTAACCACATGAATACCACAAAATATGATGTAGAGCAATGCATTTTAGCGCCTACCATAGGTATAATAGGTATTATAATGCATATAGCTTATCATGACTCATATGCTTTATAAAATGCATGATTCAGGAAATGTTTTCTTTTAAATAACACCAACTGTAAGTATAGTATTATAGTATTGAGCATGATAAAAGCATTAGCTTATTATGGGGCTTGATGGCGCTGCGTCATATGTCCTGAAATATAGATTTATTTACTATACATATTTTTATAGTTCCACGAGGAATGTCAAACTTAAATTTAGTGTTTCCATTATAATCATAACTAGTGACGCCGCGGTTTCCTTCGCATAATTTCAGGATATGTAAAGTAGCCTATGACATTCCTAAGACCTTCAAACCAAAAATGGTGATGATCCGTAAAACCGTTTTCACGTGATGAGCGTTTAAATAAACAGACAAACAAAGACACAGATAAACAGAGAAAGAGATGAGCAGACAGACACAGACATTTTTTTTATAAATTGTTGGGACGTGTACTAACAATTCGAAGTATTTCCAAAGATATTTTTTAGATATTATCGACACGATCCATCGAGTGACTCGAGAGAGGCTCAATTTCATAATATCTTTATTCAATAATTATTATATCTACATACAGTTACTAGTGTACATTTTATCCTAGTAATCCATAATCATAACACATTCGTTCGTTTAACAAGCTAAGGCTTATTTATAAACTTTTGATTTTCTATTTTATAAATAACTTTTACTATGTACAAAATTATGCTTAGTCTACATCAAAACAATCCATAAAATATATACTAATTTAGCAAGCTTTAGTATAACATTGCTATTCATAACATAAACCTAATTTACAGTAGAATCAATGCCAAAAGGCGGTAGATAAACAAAATGTTGGCCCGTCGTCGGCCGTCCGCAGCTAGCAGCGAGAAACCGGTTCCGAACATGAGGTGATCACATTCACAAGCGCAAGCGACCCAACGCCGCGCGCCGTGCGCCCCGCCTCTACACGATACCACTCGGTAAGGCGAGCAGAGTCGACGCGCACGGCCCGCTCGGCCGGCTCGAGAGAGGCTCGGTACTTAACTTTCTGACGCGGGCTTGTTCGAATCCTGCACTACACCACACCGATGACTTGAGTTTTTGTGGATTTGCACTCACGTCGTCACATAAACATTGTCTCGATAATTGAGATTGTGTGTCTTCCGAGGAAGGATCTGGGTGCTCATTTCTACGTAATTGCCAAAATGAATCAATTTTCTAGGGGAGTCATGTCCCTCCGTAACGAGGGATAGGTAGATGAGGAAGATTTAAGGAAGCTGCATCAAATTCGATACATTGTTTGTAATAAATAGAAAAAAAATTTAGATAGTACGTTTGACTGACAGTATCTTACAAAAAAAATGATATACATTTCAAAATTGCATAAAATAATTACTTTAATTACAAATGGAACATTCATTGTAACGTGACGACATCAGTGCATTTTATTGGCATAGTTTTTTATTAATTTCAATCTTAACCACAACAATGTGAACGCAACATGTAGGTAAATCCTTGGTGACGGTTTATCCTAGTTTCTTAAACACTAATTATGTGAGGTCGTGGTTTCGCGATTATCTTGAGGAAATCCATTACGTAGCACTACGTAACTATAAAATATAATATTTATTATATAACAATGTACTGTAGAGGGTGTTGATGCGAATTACGTAAATTTCGTAATACAACTGTGTTTTACATCTGACGACGTAGAATTACGTTTATAATGGTGACGATTTTTGCATACGTTTAACGAGGAAAAATCCCTGTAAAGAAGGCAAAAAACTACGTATGCTAACCACATGTACATCAACATCATCATCAGCCTGTTATCGCCCACTGCTGAGCATAGGCCTCTATTCTTGTACGCTACTCATCCCGGTCTTGCGCAGATTGAATCCAGGAATAGTGATCAATTAATTGAATAAACTAATTGTTCATCAACACATAACCTAGTAAATTTTCCTACTTAAAAAAAAACAATTTGACCTCCACGTATATGGTATTGTCGAATTTGGCTCAAATTTCAGTACGATGATCTTTTTGGGCTTCTAAAATTGTGTGTGATTGTGTATGTGTGTGCTTAATTTTGTAGTTATTTGGAGATTTTGAAAATGATAAGTGATATCGAGATCATTCTTTCAAACTGGGATTTCTATTCCCCTCGAACTGTAATTTATCGGTCTTCAAGTCCAGAGTGAATCGGTTTTTCTAGGCAAGCGCGCTAGATCGTAGGTTATAACGTTGCTTAACATTAGGCAAGTTGTAGTCAAGCGTCAGCCTACTTGTTTAAAAAAAAGACATAATTTACTTCCAACGACACATTAAACTTGACATATATATATACGTATGATAACGATATAAGTTACTTCTGTTTACATTCTAATTACATTGATATTAAATTTTGTACGTAATTAAGTACACTTATATTTTATTATACGATAATATAATTATTAGTATGGATTAAAATATTACAAATTGATATCACCATTGCTAACTAGCCCCACCAATTAGTTCCTCTCCGCTTTAATCAATCTATATCCAGTTCAAAACACAATCAAACGACGTGCATCCATCACAGATTGCCACTAAAATCTACTGAATTTCCACCGAATTGCAGTTCAACGTTGAAAAGCCTACAATACGTCACCATCGACGGCTCATTCTCAATAGTCTCAAAATAATAGCTTCTATCTACCAATAATCATTCAAAAACCAGTCTTATTTCAAAGCAATAAGAGATACTACAGATGAATTGATAACATTGTCAATAGTCACCGAATAAATGTTTTCTGTCACATGCTGTTGTGCAAATAACGACCTTATTCGCAGGCGATAAGAGTGAATGCGAATGATTTTATACAATTGAACGGTGTAGCGAAGTTGCCAGAGTATCGGGAGCTGTCATTACTCGTTGGGAGTGTAAAGGTGAGGTTAGACAAAAGAAGTGACTAAAAATAGGTTTATCATGTATCGTTTTGTAAAGAGTCAATTTGTGAAATACTGGCGGTTACTGACAGTATTTTCCACTAATGAAAAGTAAAGTTATGTTTTAATCTTTAGTTTAATCACCATGACAAAGTTTTATGAAAAGTCGTTTCTTGTAAATTTCAAATCTAAGAATTGTTACTGGTTTTTACTCACTATTAATTACCTCAAAGAAGTTTTTCTAGGACAAACGTATGTAGATGACACTATGGCGCCACTAGACGTATATTACGTAATGGGGTATCTTGCGGTGAATGTTGCGGTGAGTGACATCCTTCGGGAGTTTACCTACAGCACAGTGAGGAAGATAGCGTAACGCGTAGCACCCTGGCGTATCACTAGCGTAGCTACCTACGAGAAATGGCGTAGCAACATCGAGCGTAGACTTTATTGTAGAATTGCTTTCACCTCTTGCTGAATAAGAGACTTTTTTTTACCATATATGATATGTTTATACATTGCCTTAGAAATCTCTATGTTTCAATGCAGCTGCTGCATCACAATTATCATATGTGCTATGGTTTCGGACTTGGGGATTGATTTATTTCTGATTCCTGCATTGCTAGCTATAATAAAATTGTAAATCTATCGCAAAACACTTAGCTCTGTACGTGTTTATCGGAAGCTTTGTTTAACTAAGAAACATATCAGCAAAGTATTCTTGAGTTGCATCTATAATTATTATCTTTAGGCATCTGGTTGTCACAGAACATATTATAAAACTCAGTTACACTCATATAGGCTGAAAAAACGCCGATTCTCACAGATAAAAACACTATCAGTGTGTCCGAGCCCTAACCTCGCTCCGCTCACGCAAGTTGCTCAGAGATCAAGTTATTTTGGCAGCAGAAACACACGCCACGTCAGCAGAATTGCAGCGTCGCTTGAACAGAGTGCATCGGTTAAAGCTCGCACAATGACGTCATCAATACTGGACGAGCGCAATGGTAACTTTGGACGATTGTGCAAGATTGCGCTGACTTTGACGATAGATGGCGTTTTCTTCAAGGCATTCAAAGCTTAGCGGCTTAGCTTATTCTTAAAAAATACTGGTTTCTTTATTCTACATCTAGAACTAGACATTCAAGAACCAAAAAGAAATAAATTACTGAGTATAACTAGTTTAAGATAACATTAAATTGGTCTGAGGAATAATTTCCTTAAATTTACCAAATTAAGATTTGGCCTAAGGGCCATTGCTATTGCTTACCATCAAGCAAACTATGATCAAGTGGAAACCTGTTCTAGTTAAAAAACATTTATCCAAAACGGCGCTATCTATAATTCTTTGTAGTCAGTGTCTCGAAACCATAAGGCCTTTATTTACTCCTACTGAATGGGATTTGCGTTTGTATTGTCACTGAGTAGTAACGGTGGCTTTTAATTACGAAAATATATCAGCTTACTACACTAGGTTTGAAGTTTATAGGCATAAAATTAGTTTATATTTAAAATAAATGCTTCAAATAACAGTTAAAATTCAATATCATAATCCATCAAAACTTTCTCTATCCCACGTATTGCTCTTGAACAAACCTTACTTAATTTATAGTCTATTTATGATCTTGACTAAATTTTCCAAAATACATGCTATTTTATGTCCCATATTTACAGGCTACCAAAGGTTTCTTATTTTACGTGCAACAGATTATTTCACATTTTGATGAAAAGTAATGCGCATATCTACTTTATACTAGTGGACGCACGTGGCTTCGACTAAAAAGTAGCCTATGATACTTCTCTACAAACTACCTATCAGTTCAGCGTTTGATAAACAAACAAACGGATGAACAGACAAAAATCTAAAAAAATGCTGAAACGTGTTATGGATTTAAAGTATACCCAAACATCTTCAATGTTTAGATTTTTGCCACTCTTTAGCTTAAATTATTGCTTTCCCTCTTTTATAATATGTATAGACTAGTGGGTGCGCGCGGCTTCGCTCGCATTAGGAATTAGTAAAACTTGCATCCCCTATTTCACCCCTTTAAAAGTGGCATTTCCAAAAATCCTTTCTTAGCGGATGCCTACGTTATAACATCTACCTTCATTCCAAATTTCAGCCCAATCCGTCCAGTGGATTGGGCTGCGCGTTGATAGATCACTATATGAGTACGTCAGTCAGTCACCTTTGAGTTTTATATATTTAGATAGATAGAGTTACTGGTATACCAACTGTAGTCGCTCCCAGTTTCGTCCAATGTGAGCCACAACATCACAACACGAACTCGTAATATCGTAGCTAATGTACTAAATTCCAGAAATGCCAATTGCTTCTACAAACACGTAGCATAAATGGAAATAGCTGCCAGAACGTTCCAGAATATTTAAACGGGTAACTTCCGGGAAGTCTTGAAGTTCTCGAAATCAGGCTAGTTTAGGCATTTCTAATATTTCTCATTAAATTGGCGTTTAATTCCTGAATCAGAACATACTTGCTTAAAAGTCTATTAAGCTTTTCTAAAGATATTCTTAGTTGTATTATTATTTTGTAGGAGTTAGAAGTAAAAATCTTGAGTTTTTTCTCATGTTTTTGGGTATTATTATTGTAAATGAGTATTTTTTGTTTTGTAAACTCCTATTACGAGTACAAAAAAAGTAATTTCGTATGAGAGTGGTATTTGGTGTCAGAGATTTCAAACCACCCTAGGGGCTTCTGACATGGCTTAAATATGTTGATACTATGACAAACATCCGGTACTTACAATATAACGTGTCATTCAATCCACGAAAGCGCCCAAAATGGAATGCTATGTATTTATTTGTGTTTTGTAGACACGAGATTACGAGCTCTAAGAAAAATAAATCTAATTATAATAATACTCGTATTTATAGAAAAATTAAAGTCTATTTGTAGCATAGGTTCCTAAGACTGACATAAAGGATTCTTTATATCGTGAAAATAATTATATCAAAACCAAAATTTATGCCAGCATAGCTTTAGAATTTCAGTTATACATGTTAATGTTGCATGTTAATCTGTTGCTTTTAAATTGTGGCGAAAAGCTATTCGTTAAAAACAATTTTGTAATCAAATATACCTACAGATTTTTTTTTAGTTCTTTTTATTTTATATAATGGTTCTCAAAAGACTGAGCTAACTAAAACTCCAGACGATTCTCATTAAGGGCCTAGTCGTTTTTTGTTAGACATAACTTTGTGTCAACGACATCTTCAGTCAAGAGACATCTCATTATACATGAGTTTTTCATTGTCGCATATGCCAATTGTATATATAAAGCTCCGTGAGACAGGTCAGATACAAACACAATTATAGTTTGATAAATCTGATAGCAGATTGGTGAGTCACTGTGGTAAGTCACCATGTCGCTGGCTAGCGACGTATATTATAGACTATACTTGTTTTAATTTATAATATACTTACAACTTGCTAAGAGATAATATATTTTATTTTAAGCCTACAAAATTTGTTTAAAAACACAGCTGATCTTAGTAGCACACTTTTACCATAATGAGCCTAACTGAATAAAAAATAGAGCTCTGTACTTCAAATACTCGTAAATACGACGTAAATGACTTTCGTACATTTTATTATACAAAACATTTTTAATTTAATTTTTTAATTCATTTTTTGGGAGCCATTGTAAAAAATTAACCTATTCAAAATTATAAAGCCACAGTTAAATTACCTAGCATTTAAGTTGAATAAAACTTTTCCAAATAATTAGCATAGAAGACACAATAGTGAGGAGTCCTACATTATTTGGTCTCTGTTTTATTACATGGCTGTACAGTGTTACAAGCACTTAAGTACAGAAGTGAAAGGGGCAATAAATATATTTCTTTCTGCGCGAGGCACGTCTTTGGAAAGAAATTAATTTACTGCAAAAACATTACGAAGTTCAGCAATGTTGTGTTCTTTGTACGCCTGCTGATAGGGTGGGGTCAGAGTGACAGCGATTTCATAGATATATTTTTTATTAAATAAATCTATCAAATCAATATGCATCAAACTGGATAACTTCTTATTTACATATTATTAATTAGTCCTAGTCTAAGTTTAATTAAGTAACTATGGTATGCTAAGGATCAAACTTTTGATAGAATGTTTTATTGACCTCCTATGTAAATTGTTATCAACAATAAAGAATTCTAAATTTAAATCTTTACGTATATGTTTTCATGTGCCTACCGTTACCGTTATTACAATTTATTTAATAACATACAAACATTTTTATAGTCGTATACAAATGCGCGTTATCTTCAACCAAACCTCAAATCCATATTCCCACGAACCTTTTTTCGCTAAACGATAATTTTCTTTCTTTTTATTACTGTTTGCTTTTAGACGCGTCTTTATAGTCCCACCCTTCGGCAATTATGCGGCCGCAACCTTTGATGGTTACGGGTTTTATTAGAAGTGGCAGTGGTGTCAAAATGAAAAGTGGTGAAAATAAAATAAAATAAATATTAATTTATTAAGGAATCAGTAATCATAAAGACTTGACAGCTAATATTCATACAACAAAACAAGCAAACTTTTATGCAATCGTAAAAACTCTACATTACGAAATAAAAACTAACAAAATTAGTTATTTTTTAACATTTTTATTTTTAAATAGTCTAATTGCGTAAAAAATAACTAATTTTGTTAATTAATAGTTAGTTACTAATTTTGTTAATTAATTAATAGTTTAATTGCGTAAAAAATAGTTTAACGACTTTAAATGTGAATGTATAGAATGTTTTTGTTTCTTCTTTGTTACGCTAACGGTTTAACTTCTTTGGATGGAATTTGGTATTGAGATCCCTAGATTCTGGATTATGATATATTATGTACACGTTTTATCCTGGATAAATACGGATAACTCTGCGAGGCGCCACCGCATTTCATGTTTTATATTTCCTTTTCACTTCACTTTAATTCAATGGTCATTTTGTAAAAAAAAACATACATCCCATCTTCAGATAATGTATCATCAAAGCTTGAAACCCTTTACCCATCTCTGTTACTTTCTTGTAAAATAACATTACCTTCGTTTACAGCACCGGCTTATTTTTATGGGAGAGTAAGTAAAGTTGAATGTATGTATACCTACAGGTATACAAGTGAAATTCTTTTGAAGAGTGTTTTTAAACCACCCCAAGGGCTTTTTGATTATATTTATTCCAAAAATTTTATAAAATGTAACCAAATACCTAAAGATTCGCTTAATTTCAGGCATTTAAAGTACACGTGGAGTAAGTATACGTGGTTTTAAAATTGATTCAACTAGTGGACGCCCGCGGCGTTATTTTGAGATATTAAGTAGCCTTATAACACTTCTAAGACCTCATAATACATAACAAAAATCATGATGAACAGTTTAGCCGTTTTTGCGTGATGAGCGTTTAAATAAACAGACAAACAGAGACATAGACAAAAATTATAAAACTGCTGTAACGTGTTTTATTATGGACTAGTGGGTGTTCGCGGCTCCGCTCGCATTAAGAAGTAAAACTTGCATCCCCTATTTCTTCCCTTCAAAAGTGGCATTTCCAAAAATCCTTTCTTAGCGGATGCTTACGTCAATACATCTACAACAATTCCAAATTTCAGCTCAATCCGTCTAGTGGTTTGGGCTGTGCGTTGATAGATCACTATATCAGTCAGTCAATCAGTCAGTCACCTTTGAGTTTTATATATAATATATATATATATTTAAAGTATACCCAAACATTTTTTTTCTTATATCTTCTATGTTCAGATTCTTGATCTAGATAGCGTTATTTTCTAGGCAGATGATTGTTTTTAAAATGTGAAGTTTAAATCCTAACAATTCAATTTCGTTGAATTTCTAAATTCAGTCAATATGTATTTTAAACCAAATATGCCCAATATTTGGTCTATTAGTTACCACTTCAATTTCAATTTCATAGAGTCTTTATTTCACATATAAGTAGTTAACAATAAAATATGCTAGTGTACATTAAGTAGTAATAAACTAGTTTCCTAGCATGTTTTGACATGAAAGTTAGTACGTTTTCAAGTTGGATTACCACTCATATAAAACTTTTAGCAATGCATATAGATATAAATAAACAATAATAAATTGAATTTGATACAAATAACGTAATAAGTCTAACAATTATTATGCAAGATTAAGCACAGCATTGCATTTAGAAACAGTGGATATAGGTTGAATCAATAGAAGCTAACTAAGAATGAATAGCCAAAAGTGGGTAGATACAAACTAGTTGGTAGCGTAGGTAACATTCACAGCAAGCAACAGGGGCCTACAGTTACCACTTGTGAACCGCAACGTTACGTCTGATTCTTATAATTTTTGGTAACATGATATAATAGGAGCTAGAGTAGGCATAGGTATGTATTGTATCACATTATTACGAAAACGTACCATCACTAATTTTAAATAATACTAAAATATGACATGTATAAGAGACATTCATAATACGTCGTGTTTACATTCCCGTGGCTTCAAACATACTAGTTCTTTAAATAAAAACAAGAAGTTGATTCACTCACATCGTCCACCTACGCTATCCAAAAATGCAAGTATTCATGTAAAATTGTTTGTACTGATTCTGTGCTATTCGGATTGGGCTGGCCAATAGCTGAGTCAGTCTGCCATGATACTTTTATAATTATTATATAATTAATTGATCTATTAATGAAGTATACATGCATACATATTACGCGTGTTGTCAAGTCACCACGACATGAATGCAATGATGTGACGTAGAAAAAATATAGCATACGACATTTCCTCTTTAAACTCTATGTCAATTGTAAAGTTTTAGACCATGGTATACCATTATTACGTAAAATGGGATTGCTCCAGATAATACTGACGATGTGATTCACGCATGGATATGGGTACCAAGCTATAATAAATACCGGACATTAAAAGGAAAACTATAGTAAACCAGGACTGATCTTGCCACAGGGCAGTTCATTTGTTATAGACAATACAAATAATTAAACACAATATGACGTTTGTTATCAATAATTTCATGACGATGTTAAGAAGGGAAGTTCTAAAAATGCTGGTGTACATCAAGTGTGGACTTTTTGTGTGTCTCCTGGCGTATATGATGGGATGGGAGAGAGGTGACCTGGACAAGTATGGACCTTTCCAAAAAGCACTGCATTCCGGAATATTGACCTGTAAGTAGCTTCATCATTACTTATCCTGTTAAATTATGTAAATAGATATATTATTATATAGATTTGTTTTTAAAAGGATCTACGCAATATTTGTCCAATACACATTCGTCTTTCAAAGACATTCCATTACAAGGAAATTATTTGGAATATAATGTAATCTCATATTCCTGCTTTACAGGTGATCAGAACAGAAACTTGAGCTTGGACGTGAGCGGCATCAAGATCCATTTCTACGATTTCTCCAAAAACTTCACCGCCTCATTCCCCATCGAGGAGGCTGCCGAGAGAATCCTCGCCATGCAGTCCCTGGACCAGAGCAAGCAGTTCATCATGTTCGTGGGAGGGTTCACTTCACACATCGAGCACGCCGTCGAGCGCCAGATGAGGGAGGCTTACAGGACTCGCCCCCACACCTACCTCATCATCCCGGATCATTCCGAGTACACCAACAACTACATGGGAAATATAGGAGGCTACAGTCGTGCTGTCTCTCATATCCACTATATTGGAAAGGCCCTGGGTGAGATGTGGGCAGAGATTAGCCACGGTGGCATCAACCCCTTGAACATACATTTGGTGGGACACAGTCTCGGAGGACAGATTTTGGGCCATGTTGGGACGAGGTTCTTTGAAATAACAGGAATGAAAGTGTCTCGTGTGTCGGCGCTGGACCCCGCGGGGCCCTGCTTCGTGAGCAGCGCGGTGGAGGAGCAGGTGCGCGCCGGAGTAGCGCGCTACGTGGAGGTGTACCACTGCAACGCCGGCGCACTCGGCTCCGCCAACATCCTCGGAGACGTCGACTTCATGGTGAATAAGAATGGTGCCACTCAACCCAACTGCGGCACTCCTTTAGTTCCCGTTCTATACGGGTCTTCAAAGGCAGCTTCTTGCGCTCACAGGCTTTGCGTCGATCTCTGGACTGCTTCCGTGAAGAAACCTGAACTGTTCATGGCATACAGTTGTGATTCCTACGAGAGCTTCAAGCAAGGAAAGTGTTTGACTAACGATAGAACTATTGCTGGTGCGGGAAATCCTGGGACGGTTAAAGGTGTCTATATCCTGTCTACGTCCATGTATGACTTGAAGTCTTTAATGTAAAACGTTTACTATGTGTTTTGATGTGAGGATAGTTGATAGTGATTGTAAACGTTATTACAGTATTTATTTGCTTGCTTATAATAATGGCTGGACCATTGTATGTCTATTATTAAGTATTTAAGGAAATAACACTTCATAAAGTATTTGGCTGGACCATTTGTTTTCAAAGCTTTATTTGTTTCTAACGCTCAATAAATATTTACATTACATTATTTGAAAACCTTATTTTATTTGCTTTTGTATCTTTTAGTCGAAAAACAACGACTTAGAAGGACTGGAGATATATAAAATAAGGGAAAAGTTAGAAAGGGTTTTTATAAGTAAGAGGAAGATAGCAGGTTTTAAGATATAAAATAGGTCTTTGTACTTATGAATTTAGATTTTTACACTTTACAGCCATTAGACTATAAAGTCACCTTAAGCGTAACTCGCACAAGCGACAATAGTGCCTACAGCGGAATATATTTGTACTGGAATTAGTCTGGCTCTTCAACTAGGATGCCAATTCACACTGTTAGGCAATTTTAATATCACAGTTTTGTGAATTATTTTCTAAGTACTCTACTTGAAATCAGTTGAATGATTAATTTGTCTAGATCAAATCATGTTTTTTCTACTATTTCAAATCCCACGTCATTTTCCCAGACATTTTTGCCACAAAGTTTCGGCTTCTAAACTCGAAAGGCAATCTCAGCAGTGAGTAAAATCATTTCGGCATTAATTCGGCTTTCCTCCCCACCTCCAGAACCAAATTCCGATTAGGAACTTTTTGACGTACCCACTAATTAGGGATCTTTTCGGACATCTGTGAATTTTCACCATTTACAGTTTTGAGTTTGAATTAAATAATTATTAATTGACAAGAGTTTTGTTTTGATACGTTAACCACCTTACATATTCATAAAAACTATTGTTTATATTCTTACTTCATCAACTAAGTAGGTGATTAAGCATTTACGAGTTTTTTATATACTACATGTATGGTGGTAATCGACGTCAGTCAGTAGCTACGCCAAGTCAAGTTGAAAAAATCTGACACCAGAGTTGGCCACTTTCATACGAACTTCACCAGAACCGTTATAGGTTATTTATGTTTATTTCAATAATTTGATAAACAAGGAACACAAATACACAAGGATAAGTAACAATTATTTGTTTTCTTGTAAATCTGGAACTAAATACTTATTGTACATTTGTGGTTTAACTTTACAGGAAATTGTGTACTTATTTTCTGTTTGGTATGTCTTGTTACGTATATTTGAAACCATTATAATCATATTCAGCTAGTACCAGCCTACTCTATGTGACAGTATAATGTATAGTTTAACGACATTACCCGTATCACTCTTTATCGCTCACAACCACTCTATATTGAATTTCTCACTTTCATAGCATTAACAAACGACAGTAACTTTGATAAAATACTGTTACAAGCACCGTTAGTATTGCTTTGCATGTAATGTTTTTCCTTATTTGCTTTTGACTGCATTTTACCTAAATTTTAGTTATAGCGTACTAGCCCAAAATAAGCCTCTTCCTTTTTTTACTAAAGTCGATTGAATCGAATTTAATTTGAGAGAATACTTATGGAGGTATAATACAACGATCTTTATAGTGAAAGTGAACCGGTTCTTATTTAGTAAGCATGATCAATCTTAGTAGCTATTGCTTATCACCAGGCAAACAATGGTCAAGCGCAAAACTGTTTTTGTTGAAAAAAAGTACTGTTGATATATGAGAAGATAGATTCTTATTTGACTTATAGGTAAGTAAGTATGTTTGTTCGTATGCAAGTGGCCAGCTCTGGTGTCGAGAGTTTCCCAATCGCCCATAGTATAACGGCTGTCGTACTATGACAGATAGCTGGGAACTACAATTTATTATGTCACGTAGATATTAACCTTATTTGTTTAGCACGTGCGATGTATTATTATTGTAAACAGGACAGTAAACAAGTGTTTGGTAAAACAAGATTGCGTCATTTCAATATTGGTGTTTTGTTTACAAATTCTCGTGACGTCAATCCGTGTTTTTGGTTATACATTATATGTTATTTAGTTTTGAATATGATTAATAACATGACAGGAAAACCAGGGAAACCCATTTGAGTCGATGTATATTTTTTAAAAATTTGATCTGATAATATTTTTTGTGTCAATATGTCAGTAGAGCTTTCTGTGTAGTATATTGGTATATGCGCTAAAAAACTTCATAATTAACACGATAAAAACGTATAGAGATACTTATATTACTTGAAAATTTGCTTAAAAATTAACTCAATTATTGATTAATTCAAATTTCAAATTCAAAATTTCATTTATTGGACAACAACGGATCCACTTTGTTAGTGGCACATAAGTGAAAACAGCTTAAAGACTATTGTTTGTAAGATACATGGATATTGCACAATATATAGGTATAATAAAACGCCATTAGGTGTTTCACTAGGCCAGGAAAAATCAAAGAAAACACAAATCTTCTCTGACCATCACACCGACTAAGTGTTTTTGTCTGATAAACTTATTAACTTTTTAATAATTGAGTTCATATCTAATTTAATACTAGTGCGTGCTCGCCGGTTTGGTTGTGTTGTTTCAGGATAAATAGTAGTCTCTCGCTATTGGGGCTTTAATCTACATCTTAACCAAAAACATGATGATCAGCCATTCCGTGTAGCGAGAAAAAACAAACAAAAACAGTAAAGGAAATAGTATAACTACTAACTAATTCTAATATTTCATTTATTTGAAACTAAATATTTTTCAAACATTTCTATGGCTAACCACATGAGTACCACAAAATATGATGTAGAGCAATGCATTTTAGCGCCTACCATAGTTATAATAGGTATTATAATGCATATAGCTCATCATGACTCATATGCTTTATAAAATGCATGATTCAGGAAATGTTTTCTTTTAAATAACACCTACTGTAAGTATAGTACTATAGTATTGAACATGAGAAAAGCATTAGCTTATTATGGGGCTTGATGGCGCTGCGTAATATGTCCTGAAATATTGATTTATTTATTATATATATTTTTATAGTTCCACGAGGAATGTCAAACTTAAATTTAGTGTTTCTATTATATTCATAACTAGTGACGCCGCGGTTTCGTTCGCATTATTTCAGGATATAAAGTAGCCTATGACATTCCTAAGACCTTCAAACCAAAAATGGTGATGATCCGTAAAACCGTTTTCACGTGATGAGCGTTTAAATAAACAGACAAACAAAGACACAGATAAACAGAGAAAGAGATGAGCAGACAGACACAGACATTTTTTTTATAAATTGTTGGGACGTGTACTAACAATTCGAAGTATTTCCAAAGATATTTTTTATTATCGACACGATCCATCGAGTGACTCGAGAGAGGCTCAATTTCAAAATATCTTTATTCAATAATTATTATATCTACATACAGTCACTAGTGTACATTTTATCCTAGTAATGCATAATCATAATACATTCGTTCGTTTAACAAGCTAAGGCTTATTTATAAACTTTTGATTTTCAATTTTATAAATAATTTTTACTATGTACAAAATTATGCTTAGTCTACATCTAAACAATCCATAAAATATATACTAATTTAGCAAGCTTTAGTATAACATTGCTATTCATAACATAAACTTAATTTACAGTAGAATCAATGCCAAAAGGCGGTAGATAAACAAAATGTTGGCCCGTCGTCGGCCGTCCGCAGCTAGCAGCGAGAAACCGGTTCCGAACATGAGGTGATCACATTCACAAGCGCAAGCGACCCAACGCCGCGCGCCGCGCGCCCCGCCTCTACACGATACTACTCGGTAAGGCGAGCAGAGTCGACGCGCACGGCCCGCTCGGCCGGCTCGAGAGAGGCTCGGTACTTGAACCGTCTACTTAACTTTCTGACGCGGGCTTGTTCGAATCCTGCACTACACCACACCGATGACTTGAGTTTTTGTGGATTTGCACTCACGTCGTCACATAAACATTGTCTCGATAATTGAGATTGTGTGTCTTCCGAGGAAGGATCTGGGTGCTCATTTCTACGTAATTGCCAAAATTAATCAATTTTCTAGGGGAGTCATGTCCCTCCGTAACGAGGGATATAGATGAGGAAGATTTAAGGAAGCTGCATCAAATTCGATACATTGTTTGTAATAAATAGAAAAAAATTTTTGATAGTACGTTTGATAGAAAAATTTGTTAGTAGTATCTTACAAAAAAATGATATACATTTCAAAATTGCATAAAATAATTACTTTAATTACAAATGGAACATTCATTGTAGCGTGACGACATCAGTGCATTTTATTGACATAGTTTTTTATTAATTTCAATCTTAACCACAACAATGTGAACGCAACATGTAGGTAAATCCTTGGTGACGGTTTATCCTAGTTTCTTAAACACTAATTATGTGAGGTCGTGGTTTCTCGATTATCTTGAGGAAATCCATTACGTAGCACTACGTAACTATAAAATATAATACTTATTATATAACAATGTACTGTAGAGGGTGTTGATGCGAATTACGTAAATTTCGTAATACAACTGTGTTTTACATCTGACGACGTAGAATTACGTTTATAATGGTGACGATTTTTGTATACGTTTAACGAGGAAAAATCCCTGTAAAGAAGGCAAAAAACTACGTATGCTAACCACATGTACATCAACATCATCATCAGCCTGTTATCGCCCACTGCTGAGCATAGGCCTCTATTCTTGTACGCTACTCATCCCGGTCTTGCGCAGATTGAATCCAGGAATAGTGATCAATTAATTGAATAAACTAATTGTTCATCAACACATAACCTAGTAAATTTTCCTACTTAAAAAAAAACAATTTGACCTCCACGTATATGGTATTGTCGAATTTGGCTCAAATTTCAGTACGATGATCTTTTTAGGGTTCTTAAATTGTGTGTGCTTGTGTATGTGTGTGCTTAATTTTGTAGTTATTTGGAGATTTTGAAAATGATAAGTGATATCGAGATCATTCTTTCAAACTGGGATCTCTATTCCCCTCGAACTATAAATTATCGGTCTTCAAGTCAGAAATGAACCGGTTTTTTCCAGGCAAGCGCGCTAGATCGTATATACTTGACATACATAGGTACATGTGTTAACGATATTTTACATTCTAATCAGACATTCAATTTTGTACCTAATTAAGTATTCGTATATTTTATTATACGATAATATCATTATTAGTATGGATTAAAATATTACAAATTGATATCACCATTGCTAACTAGCCCCACCAATTAGTCCCTCTCCGCTTTAATCAATCTATATCCAGTTCAAAACACAATCAAACGACGTGCATCCATCACAGATTGCCACTAAAATCTACTGAATTTCCACCGAATTGCAGTTCAACGTTGAAAAGCCTACAATACGTCACCATCGACGGCTCATTCTCAATAGTCTCAAAATAATAGCTTCTATCTACCAATAATCATTCAAAAACCAATCTTATTTCAAAGCAATAAGAGATACTTCAGATGAATTGACTTAACATTGTCAATAGTCACCGAATAAATGTTTTCTGTCACATGCTGTTGTGCAAATAACGACCTTATTCGGAGACGATAAGAGTGAATGCGAATGATTTTAAACAATTGAACGGTGTAGCGAAGTTGCCAGAGTATCGGGAGCTGTCATTACTCGTTGGGAGTGTAAAGGTGAGGTTAGACAAAAGAAGTGACTAAAAATAGGTTTATCATGTATCGTTTTGTAAAGAGTCAATTTGTGAAATACTGGCGGTTACTGACAGTATTTTCCACTAATGAAAAGTAAAGTTATGTTTTAATCTTTAGTTTAATCACCATGACAAAGTTTTATGAAAAGTCGTTTCTTGTAAATTTCAAATCTAAGAATTGTTACTGGTTTTTACTCACTATTAATTACCTCAAAGAAGTTTTTCTAGGACAAACGTATGTAGATGACACTATGGCGCCACTAGACGTATATTACGTAATGGGGTATCTTGCGGTGAATGTTGCGGTGAGTGACATCCTTCGGGAGTTTACCTACAGCACAGTGAGGAAGATAGCGTAACGCGTAGCACCCTGGCGTAGCACTAGCGTAGCTACCTACGAGAAATGGCGTAGCAACATCGAGCGTAGACTTTATTGTAGAATTGCTTTCACCTCTTGCTGAATAAGAGACTTTTTTTTACCATATATGATATGTTTATACATTGCCTTAGAAATCTCTATGTTTCAATGCAGCTGCTGCATCACAATTATCATATGTGCTATGGTTTCGGACTTGGGGATTGATTTATTTCTGATTCCTGCATTGCTAGCTATAATAAAATTGTAAATCTATCGCAAAGCACTTAGCTCTGTACGTGTTTATCGGAAGCTTTGTTTAACTAAGAAACATATCAGCAAAGTATTCTTGAGTTGCATCTATAATTATTATCTTTAGGCATCTGGTTGTCACAGAACATATTATAAAACTCAGTTACACTCATATAGGCTGAAAAAACGCCGATTCTCACAGATAAAAACACTATCAGTGTGTCCGAGCCCTAACCTCGCTCCGCTCACGCAAGTTGCTCAGAGATCAAGTTATTTTGGCAGCAGAAACACACGCCACGTCAGCAGAATTGCAGCGTCGCTTGAACAGAGTGCATCGGTTAAAGCTCGCACAATGACGTCATCAATACTGGACGAGCGCAATGGTAACTTTGGACGATTGTGCAAGATTGCGCTGATTTTGACGATAGATGGCGTTTTCTTCAAGGCATTCAAAGCTTAGCGGCTTAGCTTATTCTTAAAAAATACTGATTTCTTTATTCTACATCTAGAACTAGACATTCAAGAACCAAAAAGAAATAAATTACTGAGTATAACTAGTTTAAGATAACATTAAATTGGTCTGAGGAATAATTTCCTTAAATTTACCAAATTAAGATTTGGCCTAAGGGCCATTGCTATTGCTTACCATCAAGCAAACTATGATCAAGTGGAAACCTGTTCTAGTTAAAAAAACATTTATCCAAAACGGCGCTATCTATAATTCTTTGTAGTCAGTGTCTCGAAACCATAAGGCCTTTATTTACTCCTACTGAATGGGACTTGTTTTTGTATTGTCACTGTAGTAACGGTGACTTTTAATCACGAAAATATATCAGCTTACTACACTAGGTTTAAAGTTTGTAGGCATAAAATTAGTTTATATTTAAAATAAATGCTTCAAATAACAGTTAAAATTCAATATCATAATCAATCAAAACTTTCTCTATCCCACGTATTGCTCTTGAACAAACCTTACTTAATTTATAGTCTATTTATGATCTTGACTAAATTTTCCAAAATACATGCTATTTTATTTCCCATATTTACAGGCTACCAAAGGTTTCTTATTTTATGTAAAGATAAAGAGATAAATAAATAAATAAATAAATAAATATTTCAGGACATATCACACAGCGCCATCTAGCCCCATACTAAGCTTACGCTTGTATCATGGGTACTAGATAACGGATATAATACATATATACTTTTTTTTTTTGTAAATACATACTTATTATACATAGAAACGACCAGACTTAACACAAATAATTACAAATTTTAATATTCATAATTACTTGTGCCATGCGGGAATCGAACCCGCATTCCTAGATTAGAAGGCAGATAAAGATTCATTTATTTGCCAGATGTAGTTTTTTACATGATGGTCGGTGATAAAATATCAAATATTAGAATCATACATCTCAACCATTACTGGTGTGCAAATTAGACATAAAAACTATACTTAATACAATTTTAATTATTATTTGAAAAAGGAAAATTTAAGAAATGTCAAAGTTATATACTTAAATTAAATTAATGTCACAAATTAGTTATCTTATCATTTAAATATAATTTCACACTATAATAACATTTAGATAGTAAAAAATCAAACAATTTTCTTCTAAAAACAGTCAAATTTACATATTCGCGAATCGACTTTGGCAGGTGATTAAAGATTGTTGGTCCCATACCTAAGACACTTTTCCTATGTGCAACAACTTATTTCACATTTTGATGAAAAGTAATGCGCATATCTACTTTATACTAGTGGACGCCCGTGGCTTCGACTAAAAAGTAGCCTATGATACTTCTAGGACTACAAACTACCTATCAGTTCAGCCGTTTTTGCTTTATGAGCGTTTGATAAACAAACAAACGGATGAACAGACAAGAATACAAAAAAATGCTGAATCGTGTTATGGATTTAAAGTATACCCAAACATCTTCAATGATCAGATTTTTGCCACTCTTCAGCTTAATTATGTCTTTCCCTCTTTTATTATATGTATAGACTAGTGGGTGCGCGCGGCTTTGCTCGCATTAGGAATTAGTAAAACTTGCATCCCCTATTTCACCCCTTTAAAAGTGGCATTTCCAAAAATCCTTTCTTAGCGGATGCCTACGTTATAACATCTACCTTTAAATAATAATAATAATAATAATTATTTAAGGACCCCAACGCACAAAATGACAAATGCAGGAAATGCCACCGACAACCTGAGACCATACAACACATCACTAGCGCATGCCCAACTCTCACACAAACTGACTACACACACAGACATAACCAAGTAGTCCATATTATACACCAAAAGCTCGCTATAAAACACAATCTAATAGACAATAACCTAAAACCTTACTACCAATATGTGCCAAGCCCTGTGTTGGAGAGTTCCAGCCACAAAATGTACTTTGACAGAGCCATACTCACAGACAAGACAATACATAACAATAGACCGGACATAACTCTTATCGATAAAACTGAAAAATGCGTTTATTTAATAGACATAGCCATTCCTAACACACATAATATTCAAAAAACCATAACAGATAAAATCCATAAATATACTGAACTTAAAGAAGAAATCATAAGAATTTGGAAGATGAACAAAGTATACATTGTGCCGCTGGTTCTCTCTAGCACAGGTGTGATACCAAAATACTTACATCACTCTATCCAATTACTAAATCTGTCCAAAACTCTGTACATTACAATGCAAAAGGCCGCTATTTTAAACACGTGTCGCATTGTAAGAAAATTCCTTCCAGATGACACTAGTCAAGAGTAGGATCAACAACACGAAACTCACTTGGCCGTGGCCCGTGATGTTTCGTTAACTTAACGGAATTCTTCAAATTCCGAGAAAAAATACTTTTCTGATAATAATAATAATAAAAATTAATAATAAAGTTAATAATAAAGTTTATTTGTAGCGTAGGTTCCTGAAACTGATATATACATAAGATTCTTTATATCGTGAAAAAATTATACCAAAACCAAAAATTATGCCAACACAGCTTCAGAATTTCAATTATTAATTTCAATGCTTAATCTGTTGCGTTTTAATTGCGGCGAAAAGCAGTTCGTTAAAAACAAGTTTGTAATCAAATATACCTACAGATTTTTATTTTAGTTCTTTTCATTTTATAAAATGGTTCTCAAAAGACTGAGCTAACTAAAACACCAGACGATTCTCATTAAGGGCCTAGTCGTTTTTTGTTAGACATAGCTTTGTGTCATCGACATCTTAGTCAAGAGACATCTCATTATAGATGAGTTTATCATTGTCGCCTATGCCAATTGTAAGTATATATAAAGCTCCGAGAGGCAGGTTAGGTACAAATAAAATTATAATGTTATAAATCTGATAGCAAATTGGTTAGTCACTGTGGCAAGTCACCATGTCGCTGTTTAGCGCAATTTATCTGTTTTAATTTAAAATATACTTACAATTTGCTTAGAGATAATATATTTTATTATAAACCTACAAAATTGGTTCAAAAAAACAGCAGATCCTGGTCGCACACTAAAATTTATTATCATGTGTACCAAATTAATTAAAAAATAGAGCTCTGTACTTCAAATAAATACGACGTAAATTACTTTTGTACATTTTCTTTTTAAAAATATTTTAAATTCATTGTTTGGGAACATTGTCAAAAATTGGCCTTTTTCAAATCATATAAAATAAAATAAAAATAGCCTTTATTTCAGATATACTCAGTTGATTATTACAATAAAATACTTCAAATGTCACTTTAGAATTTCAATAAATGGGAATAAGAGGTAATTTAAATTTTTAAACATGTCACAATTCAACACAACACCACTAATAACACTATGCAGAAATTATTTTTCCATGTCTAATAAAATCAGTAATACATGTCATATAAAATTTCTAAAATATAGATCTTTGATGTTGTTATCCCATAATGTCAATTTCGAAAAAATTTTGTTTTTTAAGTCAAATAAAAATTCTGTGAAGTCAATCAATGTGTTTAGGTAAGGTTAAATTAAGTACATCTGTCGCCTCTCTGGCGTAGGCCTCCCCCAGTTTAGTCCACTGTATTCTGTCTCTTGCAAGTCTTTTCCACTCTTGCCCGTGTCTCTGGGCGAACACATCCTCCCATCGTCTATATGGCCTGCCTCTCTTCTTTTTCGCTTCTTTTTCAAATCATATAGCCACTGTTAAATTAGCTATCGTGTCAGTTGGATGAATAGAATGATAAAATTTTGTAAACCTATTCCTAACAATTAGACACAATAGTGAGGAGTCCTACATTATTAAGTCTCTGTTTTATTACATCTAAGGCTGTACAGTGTTACAAGCACTTAAGTACAGAAGTGAAAGGGGCAATAAATATATTTCTTTCTGTGCGAGGCACGTCTTTGGAAAGAAATTAATTTACTGCAAAAACATTACGAAGTTCAGCAATGTTGTGTTCTTTGTACGCCTGCTGATAGGGTGGGGTCGGTGTGACAACGATTTCATAGATATATTTTTAATGAAATGAATCTCTTCAATATGCATCAAACTGGATTACATATTATTCACTATCATAGTCATAGTTTAATTAAGTAACTGTGGTGTGCTAAAGATTAAACTTTTGATATAATGTTTTATTACCATCCTATGTAAATTGTTATTAACAATAAAGAATGCTAAATTTCAATCTGACTTTCATTATTGGTATATAATATATTTAAAAAAAGTTTCAACGGCAGGCACCAGCCTAAATAGCTTTAATTTTTAACGTATATATATTTTCATGTACCTACCGTTACCGTTATTCCAATTTATTTAATAACATAGAAACATTTTTATAGTCGTATACTAATGCGCGTTATCTTCAACCACACCTCAAATCCATATTCCCACGAACCTTTTTTCGCTAAACGATAATTTTCTTTCTTTTTATTACTGTTTGCTTTTAGACGCGTCTTTATAGTCCCACCATTCGGCAATTATGCGGCCGCAACCTTTGATGGTTACGGGTTTTATTAGAAGTGGCAGTGGTGTCAAAATTAAAAGTGGTGAAAATAAAATAAAACAAAGATTAATTTATTGAGAAATCAGTAATCATAAAGACTTGACAGCTAAAATACATAAACCAAAACTAGCAAAATTGTATGCAATTGTAAAAACACTACGTTACGCAAGTAAGAAATAAAAACTTAAAATAATAACACATTTTGTTATTTTTTAACGTTTTTATTTTTAAATATGTACATAGTATATTTGCGTAAATATAGATTACCGACTTTAAAATACATAATAATATGTGAATGTATAGAATGTTTTTGTTTCTTCTTTTTTACGCTAACGGTTTATTGTCTTTGGATGGAATTTGGTATTGTGATCCCTAGATTCTGGATTAAGATATACTCGTTTTATCCCGGATAAAAACAGATAACTCTGCGAGGCGCCATCGGATTTCATATTATATATTTCCTTTTTACTACACCTTAATTCAATGGCCCTTTTGGAAAAAAAAACCATACATCCTATCTTCCGATATGTACTAGTATCATCAAAGGTTGAAACCCTTTACCCATCTCTGTTACCTTCTTGTAAAATAACATTACCTTCGTTTACAGCACCGGCTTATTTTTATGGGAGAGTAAGTAAAGTTGAATATATACATGTATACAAGTGAAATTTTTTTGAAGTGTTTTTTAATTATATTTTAAATTCCAAAAAAATTATAAAAAGTACCCAAGTATCTAAAGATTTGCTGAATTTCAGGCATTTAAAGTCAATACGTGGTTTAAAAAAAATAACTAAAAACTTCTAAGATCTCATAATACATAACAAAAATCATGATGAACTGTTTAGCCGTTTTTGCGTTATGAGCGTTTAAATAAACAGACAAACAGAGACACAGACAAAATTATAAAACTGCTGTAACGTGTTTTATTATGGATTTAAAGTACACCCAAACAATTTTTTTCTAATATCTTCTATGTTCAGATTGTTTAAATTCTAACATTGCAGTTTCGTTGAATTTTGAAAATGAGTGAATATAGAAGAAATTATATTTACAAATACATATGTATTTTAAACCAAATATGACCAATATCTGGTCTATTAGCTCCACTTGCGAACCACAACGTAACGTCTGATTCTTTTGATTTTACTTAACGGTAACGTAAACAGGAAGCAAACGTAGAATAGGATCTAGAGTAGGCATAGGCTAGTTTTTATCACAATACCACGAAAACGTACCATCACTAATTTTAAATAATACTAAAATATGACATGTATAAGAGACAATCATAATATGTCGTATTTACATTCCCGTGGCTTCAAAAATACCTACTAGTTCTTTACAAAACAAAAAAAACATAAAGTTGATTCACTCAAATCCCCCACCTACGCTATCCAAAAATGCAAGTATTCATGTAAAATTGTTTGTACTTCTTCTTCTTATCGAATGAGAGTGGCCAATTCTGGTGTTGAGAGTTTTTCAAACCGCCCTAATGACCTCTGACATGGCTTAACGACTGCCGTACTAGAGAAACAGCCGGGACCTACAATTTAACGTGTCATCCGACCCACGGAAGCGCCCAAAATGGAATGCCACTTTTCGGTCACCCATCCAAGGAATATTGTTTGTATTGATTCTGTGCTATATGGATTGGGCTGGCCAATAGCTGAGTCAGTCTGCCATGATACTTTTATAATTATTATATAATTATTTGGTCTATTAATGAAGTATACATGCATACATATTACGCGTGTTGTCAAGTCACAACGACATGAATGCAATGATGTGACGTAGAAAAAATCTAACAGACGACATTTCCTCTTAAAACTCTATGTCAATTGTAAAGTTTTAGACCATGGTATACCATTATTACGTATTATGGGATTGCTCCAGATAATACTGACGATGTGATTCACACATGGATATGAGTACCAAGTTATATAAATACCGGACACTAAAAGGAAAACTATAGTAAACCAGGACTGATCTTGCCACAGGGCAGTTCATTTGTTATAGACAATACAAATAATTAAACACAATATGACGTTTGTTATCAATAGTTTCATGACGATGTTAAGAAGGGAATTTCTAAAAATGCTGGTGTGCATCAAGTGTGGACTTTTTGTGTGTCTCCTGGCGTATATGATGGGATGGGAGAGAGGTGACCTGGACAAGTATGGACCTTTCCAAAAAGCACTGCATTCCGGAATATTGACCTGTAAGTAGCTTCATCATTACTTATCCTGTTAAATTATGTAAATAGATATGTTTTTAAAAGGATCTACACAATATTTGTCCAATACACATTCGTCTTTCAAAGATATTCCATTACAAGGAAATTATTTGAAATATAATGTAATCTCATATTCTTGCTTTACAGGTGATCAGAACAGAAACTTGAGCTTGGACGTGAGCGGCATCAAGATCCATTTCTACGATTTCTCCAAAAACTTCACCGCCTCATTCCCCATCGAGGAGGCTGCCAAGAGAATCCTCGCCATGCAGTCCCTGGACCAGAGCAAGCAGTTCATCATGTTCGTGGGAGGGTTCACTTCACACATCGAGCACGCCGTCGAGCGCCAGATGAGGGAGGCTTACAAGACTCGCCCCCACACCTACCTCATCATCCCGGATCATTCCGAGTACACCAACAACTACATGGGAAATATAGGAGGCTACAGTCGTGCTGTCTCTCATATCCACTATATTGGAAAGGCCCTGGGTGAGATGTGGGCAGATATTAGCCACGGTGGCATCAACCCCTTGAACATACATTTGGTGGGACACAGTCTCGGAGGACAGATTTTGGGCCATGTTGGGACGAGGTTCTTTGAAATAACAGGAATGAAAGTGTCTCGTGTGTCGGCGCTGGACCCCGCGGGGCCTTGCTTCGTGAGCAGCGCGGTGGAGGAGCAGGTGCGCGCCGGAGTAGCGCGCTACGTGGAGGTGTATCACTGCAACGCCGGCGCACTCGGCTCCGCCAACATCCTCGGAGACGTCGACTTCATGGTGAATAAGAATGGTGCCACTCAATCCAACTGCGGCACTCCTTTAGTTCCCGTTCTATACGGGTCTTCAAAGGCAGCTTCTTGCGCTCACAGGCTTTGCGTCGATCTCTGGACTGCTTCCGTGAAGAAACCTGAACTGTTCATGGCATACAGTTGTGATTCCTACGAGAGCTTCAAGCAAGGAAAGTGTTTGACTAACGATAGAACTATTGCTGGTGCGGGAAATCCTGGGACGGTTAAAGGTGTCTATATCCTGTCTACGTCCATGTATGACTTGAAGTCTTTAATGTAAAACGTTTACTGTGTGTTTTGATGTGAGGATAGTTGGTAGTGATCGTAAACGTTATTACAGTATTTATTTGCTTGCTAATAATAATGGCTGGACCATTGTATGTCTATTATTAAGTATTTAAGGAAATAACACTTCATAAAGTATTTGGCTGGACCATTTGTTTTCAAAGCTTTATTTGTTTCTAACGCTCAATAAATATTTGCATTACATTATTTGAAAACCTTATTTTATTTGCTTTTGTATCTTTTAGTCGAAAAACAACGACTTAGAAGGACTGGAGATATATAAAATAAGGGAAAAGTTAGAAAGGGTTTTTATAAGTAAGAGGAAGATAGCAGGTTTTAAGATATAAAATAGGTCTTTGTACTTATGAATTTAGATTTTTACACTTTACAGCCATTAGACTAAAAAGTCACCTTAAGCGTAACTCGCACAAGCGACAATAGTGCCTACAGCGGAATATATTTGTACTGGAATTAGTCTGGCTCTTAAACTAGGATGCCAATTCACACTGTTAGGCAATTTTAATATCACAGTTTTGTGAATTATTTTCTAAGTACTCTACTTGAAATCAGTTGAATGATTAATTTGTCTAGATCAAATCATGTTTTTTCTACTATTTCAAATCCCACGTCATTTTCCCAGACATTTTTGCCACAAAGTTTCGGCTTCTAAACTCGAAAGGCAATCTCAGCAGTGAGTAAAATCATTTCGGCATTAATTCGGCTTTCCTCCCCACCTCCAGAACCAAATTCCGATTAGGAACTTTTTGACGTACCCACTAATTAGGGATCTTTTCGGACATCTGTGAATTTTCACCATTTACAGTTTTGAGTTTGAATTAAATATTAATTGACAACAGTTTTGTTTTGATACGTTAACCACCTTACGTATTTATAAAAACCTAGTCAATTGTTTATATTCTTACTTCATCAACTAAGTAGGTGATTAAGCATTTACGAGTTTTTTATATACTATATGTATGGTGGTAATCGACGTCAGTCAGTTGCTAAGCCAAGGCAAGTTGAAAAAATCTGACACCAGAGTTGGCCACTCTCATACGAACTTCACCAGTATCGTTATAGGTTATTTATGTTTATTTCAATAATTTGATCAACAAGGAACACAAATACACAAGGATAAGTAACAATTATTTGTTTTCTTGTAAATCTGGAACTAAATATTGTACATTTGTGGTTTAACTTTACAGGAAATTGTGTACTTATTTTCTGTTTGGTATGACTTGTTATGTATATTTGAAACCATTATAATCATATTCAGCTAGTACTAGCCTACTCTATGTGACAGTATAATGTATAGTTTAACAATAGGTACCTACATATATCTATATGTTTGATTTCGGGTTTCTTCTCCATGACATTTTGACTTTTTTAGCCGTTGTCAGTTAAAAAATATAATAAGACTGCTTATCTGATTAGCTGCTTAATGAATAATCAGTGTGAGTATATGTATAAAGGTATGGAATTAACTATAAATAAAGCATCCTGGTAACTAAAACAAATAAATGTATGTTAAGTTAATTTAAGAACATATTCTGATTTGTGTGCCACAATAAATAAATTAAATAAAACAAAAAACATTTAGTCGAATTCAGAATCTTATCCTTTAAGTCGGTAAAAAGTGTGATTTACTTAAGCTTTCAAACGAGCCCAAAGCAAGTTTTTGACGCGCTTTTCAATTAAAGAGCAGAGCGGACGATACAGTCAAAGCCGCTAATTACGTTGGAATTAGGAGAAATCATTAAGAAAATTTACTTCTGCGCATCTTAATAGGGAGAAAAATCCATTTTGTTATATTATGTAAAAGGAAATTCGTTTAAGAAACTTCCCTAAATATCTTGCTTCTGATTGGATTTGTGATTTATTTGGAGTACTTTTTACAATGATATAAGAAAGGTCTGGAATTTCAGCTAAGGAAAGTCAATTCGATAAGAAGCTGGTTTAGAGCACATTGGACGGTATATTCAAATAATTTCGCGCTTAGTCATACTCCCAAAAATGTATACAACATGATCATTTGTTAAGCATTTTAAAATTATATTTGAAAGCTTTGTCAGTAACAATTATTATAACACAAAAACTAACACAAATTCACAAAATTAATGTCATTTCAACCCACATAAACTAAGCCAAAGCAATGGTATGAATGCTATGTACTATACAATGTGACATTACACGATTAGTGTAGTCGTAGCCACCGGTTTTAGCTCTCTGCACAACAAAGGAGGTTTGATTGCGTTACTGAGCCACTATACGCTCTTTGTTTGACTTATACTGGAGCAATAGTGGCTATCCGCGTTTCATTATGGATAAAAGTAGTCCTTTATAAAAGAACAAGAACAGAGTAAAGAATTGATATTCATGTATTAAAATTATTACGAACGTAACAATAAAATCATGTTTATAACCTATGTTGCCGAGAAGTACAAAGTCACAAGTTTAACTATACATACAAGTAGACACAATATGTTGTGACATAATTTATTAAATGTGTCTTAAAGTCTAATAAATATCTAATTCCAAGAATGTCTTGCAAATAAATATATCTTTATCTTTATCTCTTTTATCTTTATGTCAGTCAGATACAGATTAAAATAACTTTTTTGTAGTTTGCTTATGTTCTGAAAATAAAAACCTTGTTAGGTACATAATGAAGGCGCCCACAGCTAATATAAAAATCAATTCCACATAACATTTCCAAGAAAAGCAGAAAACCCACTCAAGTTCGAGCAAGCTTAATATTTATGAGATCCAATATTATCCCGAAGATGCGAACGGGCTTTTTTCCATATAATTCTAGCGTTTCGGTAAATTCTTAAATTATGACCTTCACATTCCACCCGCGAAAGAAAATTCCCACAACGAGCCTCGTGACCAGGCGCAAATGATCTTCAATAGAGATGAGACAAGATGGGTTTGGTCGGACATTATTAAAAGCCTATTTATATTCGTACGAATTGATGTTTTATTTTACGACGTTGTTTATACAATACCTATCCCTTTTTCACCCAATATTTTGTGTGTGTGTGTGTTTGTGTTTGTTATACTAAAATGGGTTTGCACTTACCCACAATTTTGCTGATAAGGAATAGTTGTGACGTAAGATGGAGCTTGTTAGATTTATAGTTAGCAGTCTATGGCGATCGTCCTTTGCGTTGCGTTGTTAAAAAATGACATATAATTTCGCCACACAGTGCTATTTATAACATTTCTTCAAGATATCTTAAAATTTTGAAACGTTAATACATAAAGAATCTGGTGTGCGACTTCCATGGTGAGCGTTATTTAGTATTTATCTTACATGAAATGTAAGATAAGGTAAAAATGCAGTAGTCTTCGAACTCTTAAAATACAGAATTAAACATAAATTTCTCCGGTCAATACGACTGTTAATTTATAAAAGTTGGCCAGTAAAATGCATCTCTAACGAGATCAAGAAATGGGCGCGAAAGTCCTCAATTTATGCGTAGGAGTGTTACGCCAAGAGTCTGCTCGCAGTAAATTCAGAAAAGAGAACGCCTGAAATAATTTAATTTACATTTTATATCATTATGCTCACACAAAGCCTCTGGCGAAAATATTCAGTCGCGCGGAAAAAAAGTGGTCGCGCGGGAAATGTTAAAATAATAAAGCGTAGGGTTACTTTAGTTTAACCGTGGTAATGTCCAGATTGAATGTAAAGTTTGCTGAAACGAATGTTTCTTTGACATTAGTGTATCTTTACTCTTGACCACAATAATTTAAATGATAAGTAATACCTAAGTATTAAAATAATGGTGGTATGCTTACCTAATTAGTACGCGGAAAACCGATTCAGTTTCGATTTGAAGAGTTCGCTCGGTTAGTCTAAAGTAAATAATAATGATTTAAAGAAATAACTCTTGACTTGATGTTTTACTATAATATGTGAGCACTCTGAGCACTATGCTTGGTTTTGTAGTCAAAACACAGGTTGTGTGCTAGCTCAGAGGACTACCTAAGAGAGATTCTTGCCATTAGAATTCATCAGATTGCTCATACAATGTGTGGTAATACAAAAAATAATACAATTATGGTTTTCTCTTCTTATAACCCTACAGCCTGCACCAAAAAGTATATAATTTTATGAGTGCATTTTGTCACATTGGAGCTGAATTTTTAAAAAGCTGAAAATTGTTGTATTGCGCCTCGTTAAGTGAAGTACTTTGGAGATTGTACAGTGTCTGTTTTTTTGTAATTTTTCGCTGTCAGCATTTAGCTGTGAATATTTTAAAAGTACAAAGTTGTGACGTTTTCTAGTACCAAAATATTTAACATTATTTCAAATTATTATGATACTCACATGGTCCCTAATTATTATACCCCGAATAAATAGTTCATATTTAATTATTCATACCTACACGTCATATTCTTGATAATGCTTAGTAGTTAAAGTATCTGTTTAATATACTGACGCATCCTGATTCATATCCAGCCCTTCAATAATGACTTCTTTTTCAGTTAAATGTGGATTTGCACTCGCCTAACGGGGGAGGAAAACATCGCAAGGATATTAAAACATTTGAACACTACAAATCTAAAACAGAGTTTCCACAACAAATCAATAAAGCTCTGTGGGGGTCACGATCCTTAGTAATTAGGGGTAAGATTTGAGCAAGAGGAGGATTGATATCTATTTATATCTCTATGACCGTTATTCCTGACACAACATAACCGAACTTTAGCTTGTATTTTCCCCCGTTTTAGTGCTAAGTGCAACACCTTACCTTCTTAGTGGCGTTTAGAATAACAGACGTCCTTTGGGCCATTAGTTAAAGTGCTTTCGTACCTGCACTTTACGTTGCGAGAGCATTTTATTTGACAGTTAATATTAGCGAAGCTCAACTGTTAGCTCGCAGACATTTTACGGGCGTTAAGTTTAGGTAAACGGGAAATGAAACTAAATGAGAAAGACCTTGTAGTAATTATTGGGTGGTTTTTAGCACGATTCCTAATTTGAACCCTGATTTTTATGTCTCTTAATGTCTTAATACCCTTTTACGTGGTATATAGATTTACGTTTTTTTGTCCATAATTACCGAAGAATTAAGATTGCGAAATTTCTTACGGTAAGACTAAAAGCTTTCAACAAGGACAGAATTAAAAAAAAAACAGACCTGAAAACCCGATTGTTATAAATGCAAAGTGGAAAAGTTTAGAGTTTCAATGGCAATCCCAGTCTAAACTACAGTTTAAAAACAAACAGACCTATTAACTTTGTAATAATTAACGGGTCCAACAATTTAAACTCCTAAATCTATTTGGCAAACTATAAAACATACAGACGAGACCGCAAACTGGCTTTAATTAGGAATATAACTATTCTAATTCAATCAAATGGGATAGTTTTGAGATCTCTTTTAAATATGACATTAGTTTTGTTAGTGAAACCACAAATAGTTTCGTTACTTTTTAAATTTAATTTAAACAGATTAAGTCAGTTATCCTATGTTTTAATGGAAGTCAGGACAATAGAAAGCGTTTTAAGTTTGTATGAAAATGAAATACTAAACGGATAAAAACAAATGCTTCAAAAAAATTTGTAACATTTAATACGTTTTTATCACAACACTATCATAATGAGAGCTTTACTAATTATAGGCTTAGACTATGCATTTTTTTTATTACCTATAGTTTTCGCTAACATCAACCAACCATTTTTGCCAAGTTTGTAAAATCAGGCCATGATTCATCTGTCTCATTTGCACCCAGAAATTTTCTTTCTATCTTCTCTATTTTTTCCACTTTAATCTCATTTTTCTCTGGTGCTTCTTCCTTTTTTGTTTCATTAAGTGAATTTAGCCTTTGATACCTTACGATAAGGTCTAAGATGTCGTGCTGCATTTTTAGTCGAAGATCGTTTGTTAGATTCTTCATCGCATTACCCACGTATTGGCCGAAGACGAAATTTTCATTTAGTTCTTGTGTTAGAAATTCTCGACCTAGTAGAGTTAGGACATCTTTTACTAAGTTGACAGCTGTTGAGTTCGGTGGTTGGTATTTCATTTGTTTAGGGTTTGGAGCTGATTTTCTGTGTTTGTCAAACTTTGGTCGCATTGGAGGAGGTCCTATAGCCACGGAGACTACTTCGTCGTTTTCTATATCGTCTTCATGTAGAGGCGTTAGGTATCCTGAAGGCTAAAATCAAAAGAGAAAACATATAGGTAGGTATTTTAAAACAAAAAGCCATATAGATAAGGTATAAAAGACATATTACAACTTCCCTAGCACATTTTATACTTAATCCATTTGCATTGCGTTTTTTGTTCTATGTTTGGTTCCTTCTAGGCAAGCGCGCTAGATCGTAGACTATAACGTTGCTTAGCATCAGGCAAGTTGTAGTCAAGCGTAAGCCTATATCATGTAAAAAAAAATGTTGGGATAACTAACTTTAATGACGTTTGTTATCCCAACATAAACTAATGACGTCACTTTGAATAACGTCATCGAAAACCCCGCAGCAACACCACCAGTACCTATTGGAAGTGTCCACAGATAGTTGCCTAGCCACTTACCATCTAGTGTTTTTCAAAAGATATTTTTTTCATCAGATAAGCTAAACTGACATTCACACACGCGTCGCTGTAGTATCGGAGATATAGCATATTTTCTATAATACGCAATGACCTTTTCAGTCGATCGGTTGTTAAATGGGTTGACGACATTATGCAAGTTGAGAATAGAACCTGGACAAGATCGACGCAAATGGCACATACGAGTATAAAGGGAGGCTTATGGCTAGGCGTGGGATTAAAACGGCTGTGGATGATGATGACGAAGTTACCTTCTTCCTAAGCATAGGTTTGGGCGTGGTCTTCTCAGCTCGCTTGTCCAGCTTGGCATCTGAGACCATCATGTGCCTCTCGGAGTGGAAGTGCACTTCTGGACGACGCATTGTTTAAGGCTCTGAGTCTTTCTTCACTCATACGCCAAGCACACTGGAGTAGAGATCTGGGTTCATAAGAACAAGTTACCTTCTTCCTAAGCATAGGTTTGGGCGTGGTCTTCTCAGCTCGCTTGTCCAGCTTGGCATCTGAGACCATCATGTGCCTCTCGGAGTGGAAGTGCACTTCTGGACGACGCATTGTTTAAGGCTCTGAGTCTCTCTTCACTCATACGCCAAGCACACTGGAGTAGAGATCTGGGTTCATAAGAACAAGTTACCTTTTTCCTAAGCATAGGTTTGGGCGTGGTCTTCTCAGCTCGCTTGTCCAGCTTGGCATCTGAGACCATCATGTGCCTCTTGGAGTGGTAGTGCACTCCTGGGCGGCGCATCGCTTGGGGTTCTCTCTCCCTTCGCTCCTCACGCCATGCACCCTGGATCGAGTCATTTTTTTAAACGCGACAGTTAGGAATTTGAACACTTGGTCATATGAAGCGGAACCAAACTTTAGGTTGCACTGGATTCCAACCACAATATAGCTTGTACGCATGTGGTTTATTAAATTAAACTATTTGACTATTGAGCTTGATACTTGTATTATCATTTTGCATCCTATAAGTAGGCCTAATAAGTAGTAAGCATTTTGTTTAAGAAAACTGTTGTTTTTTAAATAACTAATATAAATTACATACACAGATTTTGACATAACAATATAACAACCAGACGAAAAAAACAAATTCGACTATTGTTTCCTGTCAAAGAAATGTTAATCAAGTCTTTGGTTAGATTTAATTTAAGAATTATTCTACATCAACTTTACAGGTCAAAAGAAAAACTCACCGAAAAAACCGGCGTGAAGACCAGGAGCATGACTAGCCACGACCTCCCGGCTCCGTCCATGGTCCGCCACTGACTAGCCCTCAAACAAACTTCATAAACACGAGTCTATTTACAAAACAAACTGACAATTGTCTCGGAGACAATCAAGCGAGCCAGAGGGTATTTCTTTGTAATCTATTATTGCTTGTCTGCTGTTTGTTTGGAACGTTTCTGGGAATAAAATAGATAGATTGGCCTTTTATTGGCTTGTTCTTAACTAGTTCTTTTTAAGAGGGTATCGTGTGTTTTGCGACGCACACGGGATTTAGCGGATAAAATAAATAGTAGTAGTAGTAGTAGTAGTAGTAAAATCATAAGTAAGTCGTTATTTTCACTATTTACGGTAAAAAAGAGCTATGATGAGTTTAACTGCTTACATTTACATTCATTGTCAAGTTTATTGCGATTTTATTCTTGATATCTGAATAGTAAAAAGACAAAAAACCAGTTGACGCGGTAAGTTTTTGTACGAGGATGACTTAAATGTGGCATACAAATTGGATACTTACTTTTGTACGTACATGATGGATGATCTTGTAAATTCGACTAAGTTGGCCACTCTTATATGAGCCTATTTCACACAGATTAAGTAGATAGATAACCTTCTTCAAGGGCTTAAAGCCAGCGTATTCAAACTCTATTTCTAACTACCCTCATTTTTGAAGTCAAAAGCTAACCACTAAGCCTAGTTGCCATATTTATAATCCTTATCAAATAGAAACCGTACATGTTAACAGTTTAATCCCTACATATGTTCAGAATGTAAAATCATCAAACGTTAATGGAATTTATACTGAAACCGTAAAACTTTTAAGTAGGATCGTCTATATTCTCACCGAATTGTGACGCGACCAGTCTTCTAGACCCGCGAGATCTTGACTGAAGGATTTACTAAAAGGAATTTGGATATGAAATCTTTCATTGTAATAATATGAATTTTCTTTGGTTATACCACAGAAACAACCTGAATAATCTTCGCAAAATCGAGTTGATTGACGTAAAAGAAGAACGAACTGAAAAATAATTGCAGATTTCATGTGAACAGAGAACATTATTGGTGTTGAGTCTGAAGAGCCTGCACTGTAACGAATGGTAAGAATTTACAATACAACATCTGACCCATGAAAAAAAGGCGTAAATATATTTTGAACATTGATTGAAATGTTACATTATTTTTTTTTACTAAGAATAACTTTGGTAATCACGCACTATTAACGACGTCAGCTACGGATTACGTTTTTTTCTTTGAGGAAATACTTTTATTTGACAATTTAATCTTTCTCTTCAAGCCTTCTTTATTCTAACCTGTAGGAGGTGGCTCAACTTAACTGGTCTCACCATACGTGTAGCGACGGTTACAAAAAGATGGGTATCTTTATGGTATTGATATTATTCCCATTGTGTATACTCAGAAAACTAAAAGAAAACGCAGTTAGGTAAAAACTTAAAAATAATACTTAACAGTAGTATTCAAAATTAATTGGTTTTGTTCTGCCCTACCTGATCTACCGATCGTTAACATTTTTAACGAGGGGCTAGTTTTGGTTACCGAAAATAACGCACAACAAAAAAAAAAACAGGAGCCAATACAAGTTCCGATATATTAGATAAGTTTTATAAGCAAGCAAACGGATTCGTTCATTTTAAGAAGGTTACTTATTGTTTTTAGTTACTTCGTAACGTGTAGTTTTCCAAAGTAACCCCACCGTTCTACAGAATTTTACAAGTTGAAAACAAGCTTCGTAGATTTAATTAGAAGAGACATTTAATTGAAAATATGTAGGCATTTAAAGCGTTTATAAATGGTTTGTACATGAGTATGGCTCGCAGGTTAAGTGGGGTTATTTGGGATTATTGTTTCTTTTTAAACCTTTTTAACCGGTTTTTAATATTATTTATGTTAGGGTCTGTTCATTGTGCCATTTAAAAGATTTTACAAATTGAACGGCCTTAAAAAGGGATTACTATAAGGATAGGTATATTAAAAAGTTTGCCATTCATTATGTACCCACATGTACACATATGTAATTTGAATTTGTTTAGAAGTTTTTTTTTAATGAAAAGGTTCTGATTCTAATTACTTTATAATAAATTGGACCACTATTTATTTATTTGATATTCTGACGATTATGAATACTTATAAAATAATCGATTTTATAACCACTTCATATTCAGTAATCTGTAGTGACCATTCTTATTTAGTGCCGAGCTCGATTGTAGGGTTTCTTTACGTAATATCTAGCTATAGCTAGAAAATAAGTAACAACAACGCAATAACTGAACAAACAAAAATAACAAAAAAAATAGTATAGATTATAATCTATACTATTTTTTTTGTTATTTTTTAGCTTATTTTTATGCGTTCAGTACAAGTGGTGCGCACGTATCGAGAGTTAAGTCCCCTAACTTGAGTTTAAACTCACGTAAGAAAGCGCAGACAGCTACATATTCAGGAAAAATTTGGGAATTTCTCGAAAAATACATTCATTAAAAATAATGTCCATTTTTTTATCGTAAAATAAAAGTGGTAGCTTTGTTTTAAGGCAATAAATAATATAGCAAAAGAAAGGCATAGGAAAGACATAGGAAAAACACGTTTACCCAATACCCACACCACAACAGTCACAAAAATGGCGGCTACTGCACCTCAGTAAACATTATAAAATTCGAAATTCAAAATCGGCTGTAGTAAAACTTGACCGATCGGCCGCAGCGTTGTTAAACAGTGTCATTAGTTCAATGAGTAGCAGCACAGAATACAAAAAAAAAAAACTTTCAATAGACTTGATAACCTTCTTTTTTTGAAAGTACAAGTAACAGTATGTTGGCTATTGGATCCTTTTGTTTTTTCCCAAGTCCTTCCCTGTAGTGGGATAAGGGTGCTAACGAGGGGGGAAAGTTGTGATAACGATACATTTCGTCGAGACAATGTCGACGTACCAATACGTTTGTACCCACTTTGCATGCAAACGGGATTACTTTGAATTTATCTACGCAGAACCAGGCTTGTGTTATTTTCTTCAATTGTACATTATGTTTCATTAAATTAAACAGCGTGTATGTTCATTAAATCGAACATTTTAAAAGTTAACGTTTGTAATAAAATAACATGTTTGTCGATTTTTAATGCTCATTTAATACATACTTTATAAATTTTTGAGGAGTTTAGAAAATATTTACTCGACAGAAATTAATTGCAGAATATATATATTAATTAATTTAATAAAATATCAAGAACATGAAAATCATCTTGATACGACTTTTTCCGAGAAACCAGTTATCAAACCTTACTGACTTATTCTACCTGGAGCCTTATTTTCAGAAAATCATAACCTAGAAAGAAGAAAAATCTAACCCAGGGATCTTCAAATTTAGAGTAAATAGATTTCTTCTAGGCAAGCGTGCTACAACCTAGACTACAGTGGTGCTTAACATCAGGTAGGTTGTAGTCAAACGTAAGCCTATTTTGAGTTGAAAATGTCCGAATCATAAGAATATTTCATCTAATTTCTACAATATCTCATAGTTATATGTAGATACACAACAAACATTAAATTATTAACCCTTTACATTCAAACTCAGTTGAAAAGTAGCAGTATGTCCTCCATCTGAATAAATAACAGCTAATAAAGCCAGCGAGTGTAAAACCCAATCTATCCAACTCTTCCCCGAGGTACATTATTCTCAGTTTATAGGCTGTACTCCAGTTTTTACAGGCCGACGAAACAAGTCGAATGTGGAAAAGCGAAAAGCAAATCGTGGTCAAACGCAAATCTGTGATAGTTTAAAAAGACGATTATGTCGAGATTTATAGAGTAACGAGTAGGTGCTCGCGGCTTCGATCGCGTTATGAGTAAAACTTGCATCTCCTATTTCACCCCCATAAAAGTGACATTATCAAAAATCCTTAGCGGATATGACCTACGTCATAATATCTACCTGCATGCCAAATTTTAGCCCGATCCGTCCAGTGGTTTGGGCTGTGCGTTGATAGATCACTATGTATGTCGATCAGTCAAACAGTCACCTTTGAGTTATATATATTTAGATTTTTCATCAATTTAATCAGTAGTAACAGTGTAATCTTGTGTCTTATTGTGTTTATTGGTTTGTACGTACTTCATTTTCAATGTTTTTCTCAAGAATAAAATAAGGCTCAAAAGTGACCAAGGTTACTTTTGCCCGAGAGCCAGAGAGAAGACATGGGCAGTATAGTGGTTTTTTCTGATTAATTTGTTCATCAGGTACATTTGAAAATAAATAGAATCAGGCGTTACTTTGCGGAAATCCATTGTAAATGCAACACTGGAGCAACATGTTGAGTTTTTCCGCTACGACTGCTCCTTAACCGACTTCAAACAACAAACTTGACACACACAATCAAGTTTGTTGTTTGAAGTCTGTTAAGGAGCAGTTGCAGTGGAAAAACAATACATATTTCTCCAGAGTTTCATTTATATAGACTAAGATTCAATGATAAAGTTAAAATGTTACCAATCGTTGTAAACATCATCGTGTATTAAACATCAATTTATCTTTTACATCCCAGTTTATTTTTGCAATGGCTTCCAGTGACCTCGAAGCCTATATGAGTTCGCCAGTTTTACCTGAACCCTCGGCCCTTTAATATCTTTCAGCTTAGCCTGGAAATAATGCAGACTGAAGAACTGACAGAGGTCAAGGTATGCTGGTCGGATTTTGTACTCAGAATGTTAAGGGCTAAGAGAGAATAGCGTGGAATAGCCATTTGGAGTTTGAAAAATGTTGATATTAATTTAAAGATTAAACTCGTTACTATTTTTTGTAGTATAAGACCAAAAAAAAAAATTGTTAAGTTGTAAAATAGTTTCAGCAGTTTGTAATTATATAACTTTAAAACACAAAACAAGATACAGTTTTTGATCCTTTCGTTAATTAAAGTTTTGTGTGTCTTTTGGTAGTATTTTATAGGTTTTTGAGTTGTATTTGTACCTTAGATTAACTAAGACAGGAATAAAGTTTTAACTAACTGATATCAAGTCATATCTTCACCACCTCACGGCCGCAACCAGCTCCATGAATAAGTGAGTCGTCAGTGATTGTAGTGAAACATTGAGTCGCGGGTTCAAACGTCGTGCATTATTCACCCACACTGCAACCAACATGCTTGCGGGGTTTAATATTTGAATATTTTAAAGTTTTGACCGTAAGTAAGATTAAGTAAGATTTGACCGTGTAAATATAAAAGATTGTGGTGGTAAGAGCTATTGAGATACGGGTAGCATAATCGTCAAAGTAGTTATAAATTGTTATTAGTAGTAAATTGTTAGCCATAGTATTAAAACATTGTGTGGCGGGCTCAAATGAGATGTACGATTTATTTACATTATTAATCACAACCTTTTTGGGTTTTCCGCCAACCTACATAGGTTTCATCGAATAAGCCACTAAGCCGTTTTGGAGAAATAAATTTACGGTAGTTCAGGCAAAAAAATGAAGTATTAAAGTTGGTGTATTTCATACCACTCGCCACAGTCATCTAGTGACCTACTCACTTTAAAAATACCAGAAGTCCAAGAGAAACTTTTATTGTGTCCAATTGTGGTGCTTTCTCGCTGTCCAAGCAAAATTAGCTTTATTTAAAGCACAGGCAATATTACCCAAACACAACTAACTATATTCATTCTCTATAGAAACTGTTCAGTCAATGAAATTTTCACGCGGACCAATCCGCATCTAGTTATATCGCGAGGCCTTTGCGTATGACCATTAATACGCAGATATATCACGTGATGCTTGTTACTGGCCTATTACGTCGATTTATTTGTTTTGTATATGTTTTAAACGAAATTAGGCGTCTATTATATAAAATACCATTGCTTTATAGCTTGTATAGTATTATTTATTCTACGGGCGTAAGGATGAGTGTATACAACAGAGCGCCAAGCTGTAACCGTCCAAATGGCTCAGCGCAAATTTAACAAATGGGATTGAACCTTGGTTGCATCGTAATGCATAACACCGTCCAAGTCAATGGAGATTTTTCCGAGAAAAAATAGTTATATTTTATTTGTAAGTAGCAAAAATGGTGTGAAGATATCAAATCGCCCCGAGGACCGACCAGTTTAGACCAATATAAATGTACATGGTAACAAGTCATCGGACTCACAGAAGCGTCAAAATCTGCAGCATTTTGGTCATATATCTTCGCATTGACATTATACATATATAGGTATTATCAATCAAAAACTAGCTCGTGCTCTTTATGGTGTAGTTACGTTTGTTGGTTTTCCTGTATGTAATTATGTAGCGACTGTGTCTTAACACAGTATTTCTTTATTATAAGAAATCTTAAACGCCTACGTAAATGTTATATTTAATAAATGAGAGATATATTATATGAGAAATTTGTAAGTAAAGTTAACTTAAAAAATACATACATATGTATAATGTAGGTTGAATAAATTAAATTTCATTTCAAAGAAATACTCCTTATATTTTTTAATAAAATAAAATCACCTCACCGATGTTCAAAAGGCAATATATAATTGTACAGTTTTGTGTTCCTTTCTTGTTCGGGCATGAAAACGGAAAACACATTTTATGAAAAATGTTATGGAGATAGATTTTATCCTGTAGTGAAACAAACTATTTTACATTGAATTATGCGGATAGCACTGCAGGGCGCCAATCATATAACATCAAGCGTACGTAGGTGTAAGGACCTAAGTAAGCTACTCGTATAAATGCCTTCCCAAATTCACAAGCAAACATAAAACCGCGCGAGTACAAGAAGTTAAGCCGCTAAGCCCGTGGCTTATCCCAGCGTATGAACAATCGTGGCTTTCACGCACATTCGACGATTCTACTGATTTATACCAAGAGTAAACTAACCTTTCTGGCCGTTACTGCCCATTAAAGAATTCCACGAAATTGGCCTGTATAATAAAGTCATTAAGAGTGCTTTTAGGTCGAATGGATTGTGGTTCGACAGTAAACTTTTTGTTAGTCTAGAAATTTAGCCCAGTCTTGTTAGTCTTTTTGAAAGGAAAATGTTGGCTTTAAATCGTTTGTTAGATCACGATTAAAACGTGAATTAATTTAATGTTACACTTTACTTTTGGCAAGTTGGTATAGAGCTAGCTAGCTACTTTGTGTTTATCTTGGCAGACGCGATTTAAAAAAAAAATATCTTTGAGCATGTCAATAATTATTTTATTGTGCACTCAGCCGCTATAACAACTTATATTAATAATTAGATTAATTTGCATATAAGGTAGAAGAAATTTCAATTACCTAGGTAGGGTAGTTATGTACACATAAACAATATTTTATTCAAATAATTTATAGTGCTTTCCTTGTATAAAATATATTTTCACCCGCAAAGCAATCTCTTATATTACCGCGCCATATCAAACAATTTGATGCGTTCCCAACCTCTAACGCCCTCTGTTAGACGTTATTAGATATTCAAGTTTTAGCGCCCCGCCGCGTTAAATATATTAATCAAGCCAACATATTAAATTAGACTTTATTACGTCTGAAGAGAGCTTAATTTGGCGTGACATTGCTCGTGTTAATGGGGCAATTAGAAATGTTGATAACATGAGTTTGAATAGGCATTAGCTTATGTTGAAAATGTCGTAGGCTCGTAAGTGATTACGTGCAAACAAGAACTTTTAGCGCCTTCCTTTTCTTAGGAGTGATATGAAATTTGCTGCAGCATTTTTGATAATAAATGTTTGACCTTTTATAAACAGATAAACATTTTTATTAATAATTTGTTAGAATTACATGTCATTACATTACAATTTGTTTTTATCCAAAATAATAAAAGATCAATAAAAAATTATAATAATTCAATTCAATAATTTAACAATAATATACCTATATATATACAGTATTGTCAAATAATACATTTGTTTTAATAACAAATAAGTTGGTAAAACAGTACATGAGACATGATTTATGTACTTCTTATAACTATTCAACGGCAACATTGCGTCCGAAATTATTTAAGTAACCTTTCTTTTCACTTTGAAAAAATTCGGCGATACTGTAAAAATTCTTTTTTACTAGCTAGTTCTTGAGCTATATAACTAGATGGCGGTATGGACTACTATTTATCTCGACACTATACAAACAAAGATAGTAAGAACTGTAATATCTTTTCTTTGGCATACTTAAGTAGTTTTTAATATTCGTGTATCAAACTCTTCTGGTATCGATTCTCCATCCACCACCGCTCCGGCTATCATTATGAATCCTGCCCTAACATTTCACTCGCCAACGTCCCATTTCAAACACTCTCGACCATATTTTTCAGACATATTGTAAGTCAGAGACACCTAATTGACCTTTCCTTGATATAAACTGTTCCATGAATGATATGCCTTTTACCGACTTACCAGCATCCATCTCTTTCAAGCGTCTGTGATATGACATTTAACAGGCTAAAACAGACGTTTTCTTTCAAGTTTCCTGACGTCCAGGCTCCTCAAAAGAGCATATAACTGACGCAAGTTAAATGGTATGTGAAGGCACCATTGGCTGCGTCTGTTCTGGTGATAGCGTCAATGATAACCAGTAACCGACAAGTTTTGCAAGATTATGAAAAATTGAAAATGTTTTTATAAAGAACCGTTTATGAGGTGTGTTGTTGATATTTCCCGACCGCAAAGGTACTAGGCATGCCACCTCCGTCGGCCCCATACTTCACGGGCATGTAATTCTGAAAATTGCACCCCCAGACTATATTTCAATCTTCAATCTGTAGGGGGTGAGCACAAAAGTGAAAATCTCACACTGATTTATGTTGACACCCCCTCTGATGCCACGGAGCTTTGAAGGGTTTGGCGCTAGATGTGACGTCATTAGTTATATTCATAGAACAATCGCCTAAAGCGGGTATACCTATCAAAGTAAGTTTAAAAATAAAAAATATTTTTCCATTTTCATTGAATCTTGGCTATATTATCGTAACATTATTTACATCGAAAGTTTGTAATTACTATAGGAGTATAGATACGAGTAATCTTCCCTGTTTGTGGCTGAACCGTTTTAGTTATCGCACAAGACCGACATCTTTTTTTATCTCGCCTGGTTAGCGAAGGCTCAATGCGCAAGTTAGAATTCTGCCTACAATAACAATAAGCCGTAGGTTGGTTAATCCGTATAGTATTTGTTATTAGTATTATTTGTTTTATTAACTTAGTAGTAATATGTATATTTAGGCTAGTATTAGTAATTTTATGTTAATTATTTAAATTGTAAACAAATTGATCCCCTGGAAGATCCTGCCTTCTACAACACAGTTAACACTACAGTAGAAGGCAGAGCAACATTATATTGTACCCCATTAATTGTTTACAAATAAAAATCTTTTATCTTATCTTTTATCTTTATCAGTAAGCTATCGAATCCAAATAAAAAATTGACTGACATATTTGGTTGATTTTTTCTTTCAAATTATTTTGAAATAATGCTTCTCTTTTTTGGTAAAGACATTTTTTTTTTTATTTTACTCCAATCTGAATCACCTGTAAGATTGCAAACAAGCACTGGATAGTAAGGAAACCTTTGCTTCTACAATTAGGCTACATTGATGATAATAATAATAAATAGATTAGAATAAAGATTTATGATGAGCTATAATATAAATAATTTTTAAGATGCTGGTATATCAAAGCATGCGATATGCCAAATTATTTAAATATTAATATCTCATCCAGAAATGTAGTTCATTCGTATACGGAGGACTTGAAAATACTTAAGTGGTAAGTTTGACAGGTGCATTTTGAAGGAAAGTTGTTCGAGATTTATTATTTTAACTTAGCTATATATTTTATGAGTAAGTACGTTTAGTATTATGAAGAGAAATATTTTCAATCTTAAATATTGGTCAGTACCATGTTACATAATATTCTATCGCAGATTGAACGAATTAGAAAAATAAAATCTTTTTTGATTCTATTTGTTTTAATACGGAATAGGCTAGCGTTTGTCTACAGCCTGCCTGATGTTAGGCACCATTGTAATCTAAGACGTACTCGTATTTTCATTCTATTCTTTTTTTAATGATACACTATTTCAAAAACTGTTATAGATTTAATTAACTTTCGTATAATAACTTTCTTTTAAATTATTTATAGCTATCTTTAAAAAAAACGTTAAAAACAATAGAGGAGGAGTGACTTCTGAATATCTGACAGAGTTCATCGTATTCTGGCTGGCCTGTTAACTTAGTTGGTAGTAGTTCTGCCTTCTAATCTAGGGGTTGCGGGTTCGATTCTCCCGTGACACAAGTATTTATGAATAAAAAATAATACTTGTGTTGAGTCTGGTCGTTTGTATGATAGATAGATAGATAGATTTTATTGACATACAGAATTACAACTAACTTATTACAATGATAATAGGTGTTGGCATCAGTCATGTCTCGTCAAAAAAATTACTAATTAAAATTACATTGAAATAAAATTAAACTTATAGTTATTTTAGCTGTATAGGGCTGTTTATATGTATAATAAGTATGTATTTACTAAATAAAAGTATATAAGTATTATACCCACGACACAAGCGTTTGCTTATTGTGGGGCTAGATGGCGATGTGTGCAATGTCCCGGAATATTTATTTTATTCTTTCACCAAACAAGCTTCAATTTCACACAAAAACCTCAATCTGCTACATCTCTCGTAAATGTCTGTAAAATTCAGGGCCCCAAGCAAGCAATTACGGTCTTCTAAGGACATAATTGCGGCTCGTTTGTCATACTAGATTCAACTGGCGATAAGAAATGACCACTAACGTTTTGGGTACTTGACTACTAGCCAAGGGATTTAAGTATTATTCTTTTACTAGATTTAGTTTGGTTTACTGTATTTTTTGTGGCGTGACTTACCTTTCTATACATATAATAAAGCGGAGATGAGATGAGATACAAAAAAAATGTTTCGGTATCCTTTAAATCGATAAAAAACACGTTCCAGCAGTTTTTTTTTTAATTTTTGTCTATTTATCTGTACTACTTTTGTCCTGAAATAATGCGAGCGAAGCCACGAGCGTCCCCTAGTTATTATAATAATATGTCAAGGAAATTATCTTTAGGAAACTAATAATCCTATAGACATATCCCATAGACAATACGAAAACATAATGTATCTTGTGGATATGGATGGATACCTACCACAATGTATCTGCCCAAGACATCTTCCCAAAATAATGAATTCTCCGGAAATCACTAATAAATGAGGAATACGAATGGAATAGTACGAACTAGGAGTATAAAAAAGGACAAAAAATATGACATATTACTTAAAACTTACAAAAATATTTCTTTTTAATGCATTTTTTAACCATGTTGCTAAGCTATGTCAGAGGCCCTTACGGCGGCTTAAGAAACTGTCGACACCAGAGTTAGCCACTCTCATTCGATAAGATGAAGAGACAATTTATCAATAAGAATAAGATATTATAATATTATTATCATTATTATTATATTATTATCTTTATTATCAATAATTATAAGATTATTGATTTATTTTTTTCATTTATTTATCAATTCTTTTGAAAGTTTTTTTTTTCATTTATAAATTCACTAGTTGCAATTAAAGCTGTACCTCCCTAGGTATCCTATAAGACGCTACGAGTACGTAATGCGGCTATAAACCCACTATCACACGGAACTGCACTCGGGACAGCAGGTAGCAGTATATGGGACCTGCTTTATGAGAGTACTTATTCTGGTACCTGTTATTTCTGAGTGTCTGTATTTTGGAAACTTGCGAATTGAAGATATTTTTTAAACGTAAGTATTTGTCCTAGGCACATCTCAAGTCTGATTTTGGAGCATTCATGTGGATTAAAATAATTATAAGGTATTCCCTGGAAAGGCTTTTATAGTAGTTGCATCACTGTAGAAAATAATCCACCATTGTTTTTGTTACCCCTTTCAAAATGTAAAATCTGTCATCAAGCGCTTACTGTAACGCAAACAGAGAACTAATTTCATTGCAGTAGAGACATGCCTCACTTTTGACCACAGATTTTCTAGTGCCGCCGTTACATACAGCGGTTTGTTGCTCCAAACACAAAAGTAATTATTGTTATTGAAACTACACATAAAAAATCATGATGATCCGTTCAGCCGTTTTTACGTTATGAGCGTTTAAATCACAGACAAGCAGAGACGCAGATATATAGACAAAATTCTATAAATTGTTGAAACGTGTTCTAAAATCAGTTCTAAGTATACCCAAACATAACTTTTAATATCTTCAATGTACAGACTTTTGACCCTCTTCAGCTTTATCATATGTATAGATTACACAGCTATTTTGTTACTTAGGGACAGGTCATCCTGATAATAGCTTGCTACAAAGGTTAGGTTAACCATTTGTTTATTATGATTTATTACTCGCGTTGAGTCTTGTCGTTTCTATGTATAATAAGTATGTATTTACAAAAGAAAAGTATATATGTATTATATCCGTTATCTAGTACCCATGATACAAGCGTAAGCTTAGTATGGGGCTAGATGGCGCTATGTGATATATCCTGAAATATTTATTTATTTATTAATTTCCAGAATACTGCCCCAGATGCAGTATTAAATGCACATTCGTGTATTTACGAGTTCTGATCGAGTTCTCGAAGTAACTGCCGTACATAATACAGCATGTACTGAAGACTTGACCTGCCTGAACTCTATTACCTAACTATAACCTAGACTCTGAAACTATGAGATTGGCTAGTAAATTTATTGAATTTAAATTTACTCGAAAACTCGTTATAATTATGTCAATAAAGCCAAAGTTCGTAAGATCGTAGTTTACAACGTTGCCTAACATCAGGCGAGTTGTAGTGAAGCCTGAACCTATCACAACATTTCCATTTTTATTCCCAACTAAAAACACTTTAAGAAACAGAAGCAAAATCTGCCTAGGCACTTAAAATACATAAACGGCCGAGTTCGCATGTTCGAGGATCGTTTGTGGGCTGGTTTAATTTGACAGCTACAATTTATTCTCCAGATAGTGTCGTACTGGCCTTATTTATACAAGGTGTGGGTTATTTATACTCAAACACAAGAAAGCTAACCGCATGCTAATGTTGTGGCTGTTTTAAAACCTGATTATGGAGATGTTTGTAGACGATACTGTGACCATAGCTACTTAGGTACTCCTTGTATCTAATGTGTAGATAGAAGCTAATTACCACATGTATCAATGAATCAATAAATAAATAAAATAAATAAATATTCCAGGACATTGCACACAGCGCCATCTAGCCCCACACTAAAGCTAACGCTTGTGTCGTGGGTACTAGATAACGGATATAATACTTATATACTTTTCTTTTGTAAATACATACTTATTATACATACAAACGACCAGACTCAACACAAGTTTTTTTTTTTTTTTTATGTACATAAATACTTGTGTTATGCGGGAATCGAACCTGCGACCTCTAGATTAGAAGGCAGAGCCACTACCAACTAAGCTAACAGGCCAGCCAATAAAGTATTCATGTTGAGTTTAGTTTAAATTTTTCTTATCATTAAACTTTATACACTGTTTCCATACTACATATGCTATGCACGATACATTAATTTAACTAAGCAACGATATATTTCCTTGATCCTTGTATCTGTTCCTTGTCCTTGTATCTGTTCCTTGTCCTTGTATCTTTTCCTTGTCCTTGTATCTGTTCCTCGTCCTTGTATCTGTTCCTTGTCCTTGTATCTATTCCTTGTCCTTGTATCTGTTCCTTGTCCTTGTATGTGTTTAGTTATAAGTAAAGAGTAATATATAAAAAAGTCGTCACTTGAACTGGTCAACTAACTAACATTTAGCAACATTTGTTACCAAAAATTCAAATAGCACAGTCATTCTCTCCACTTTGAAGCATTCACCGCTTTTTGTCGCTTTCGCCGCTGAAAAAGCGGAGTGCTTGGGGCGTACCACGAGATGTCTAAGTAATACTGAAACAATATTACATTAAAAAGTAGTAAAACAAATACATAACGTTCAGTTTTCCGATACAAAGAAATATTACTACGTTGTGTCCGTATCATACAGAATTTGAATTAATCCAGAAAACAAAGTAACACACGCATTCATAATAAAAACTGTCACATTAAATGTTTCCTTTCCATATTTCTTTTCTAATACAGAGGCTAATCTATTTTTATACCAAACTAGCTGTGCTCGCGACTTCGTCCGCGTGGAATAGTTATTTTGGGCATCATACTTATTATTGCAAACAACCTCTACAGCTTTATAAATTATAGCTGTTACCCACGACTTAAACCGTTCGCAGCGCACGCAACGGAAGCCCTCAAACATGAATAATTTACCTCGTTTTTTTTTTACCTCATTATCTTTTGTTTCTTCGCCCCTATTAGTTGCAGCGTGATGTTATATAACCTAAAACCATCCTCGATAAATGGTCTATTCAACACAAAAATATTTTTTCTATTCGGACCAGTAGTTCCTGAGATTAGCGCGTTCAAACAAACAAACAAACAAACTCTTCAGCTTTATAATATTAGTATAGATTTCCTTCAAGTCGGTTCAGCCGTCAGGGGAAGTGATTGTTGATGTAAATATTGCTTTAAAATCTATCCCAATAAAAGTTTATTTATTTCTCTTTTTAAATGCCTTTGCAACAAGAACACTGAGAAGAAGATTATAGTAGGGTTCCTGTAAGATTTATCGCAAAGGAACGAAGCGGTCAAGCAGAACTCTGTGACCGCAGCCAGGGTTCCGTAGATCCGTCCGTATTGTTACCCCGGAAGTGGCTTCCGTTTTTTTGTTGAATGTCGATTCCCTTTTAGCTATTGAAGGGATTTTACCGGATTTCTTTCGGTGAGTGTTTGGGTTGTTTAAGTAGGGATTCATGTAAGTGAAAAGATTTGTGTGCGGTGGTAGGAAAATGTTAGTTGTAAATATACATTTTAAACATATTATATTGAAAATTAAATTTAAAGAGATATTGTAATTTGTGTAGCATATTCTATGATATAAGCACTTGTATGTATGTCGCAACTTTACAATATCAATAAAGATTCTTTACCCTTATCTTTTTTCTCATGAGTATTTCCAATCATTCTATTTATAGTTTGTATATTTGGAGTTTAATTCTTTACCTAACAACTATCTTAGGTGGCTTATATTTTGTTCTGTCAGATATGAGTACTATAACTATTTCACCTACAACAATAGTATTGGTTATGAGCAAGTCTGTTCAGACAATCACATTCTGTTTAGTTTAAGAAAAAAGTCTAAAATTTCAAAAAAAGTCTAAAATTCAAATTAAATTCCGAAAATACTTCAAAGTATTGGTTGTATTATGTATTCTGTGCTATAGGGAAGTTTTGTGTGCTTATCAGGTTTCTACACGTATAAAAAATTAAAACTACTAAAATGATTGCAATCACAGAACAGAGTTTTCTCTATTTCGTGGTTGCAATGTTGCCTGTAAATATATCAGAAGCAAAAATTCACGAAATTTAATGAAGCGTTTATTAGATACTAGTGGACGCCCGCGGCTTCGCTCTCATTATTTTGAGATAAAATGGTTTAAAATGAACATTACCTTTTTGTTTACGAACCGATTGAAATGAAACAAACACTAAATGTTAAGTTAAAAATGCACCAACATGTTAGTGAAAATCGTAGACAAATCGGTTCAGCCGTTTTTGAGTCTATAACGAACAAACATACCGACAGACAAACAGACAAATAAAAAATCATTTTTAAAACATGACTTTTGTGTTCTATTGCATCAATCAAACCCCTCAACTTTTTTTCAATTATCTTCAATGTACAGACACCGACCTGTTACAGCTTTATTATATGTATAGATAACCTCGTTGCTTCAAAGCAACAACCAAAGCAATTAGACAGCAAGCTACTCGCACAATCAATTCAATAGGTATTGTTTGCAATTACGAATCTAATTAGACACGCTGACATGTGTTGTGTTCAATTCGCAAATTGCTCTGTCAAACACAATATCTTGCCATTGTGAATAGATAAGATAATTACAATTACTGCAGGCACTTCGCTCTGAAGTTATTCCGAGTTCAAAGCGAAGTGCTTAAAGAAAAATATAATAACTAAGAAGTTAAGAGATATTTAATTTTAATAGCTAAATGGAAATGTGTATGTTTTGATTAATAGATATTCAGCCAATTTACGGCTTCGCATGCATTGTTTCGGGGTAAAAAGTAGCCTATGACACTACTAAGACCTCATACTATACCTATATACTATGATAATCCATTCAGTTGTTTTTGCGTGATGAGCGTTTAAATAAGCAGACAAACAGAAACACACAGAAAAACAGACAAAATTTCTATAAATTGTTGGAACGTGTTCTGTTAACAATTCTAAATAACTCCAAACATTTTTGTTTATTATATCTTCAATGTTCAGACTTTCGATCCTCTCAGCTTTATTATAATATGTGTAAGCGCCATCTATGTTTCTACGAAAACGTTATTTTTATTGAACAAGTATAGAACCCGATAGAACCATGTCGACTGGAACGACATCCAGCGACACAGGCAAGCAACGTCGTGCTTGTCAAAACGAGATAGATATTTGTAAAATACAGTATGTTAGAGTAAGACGAAGGAAATAAAGACGCCATTGAAATCAACGTTTGGGTTTTAATCAGTCGCCCCTAACATATGTATACATAGATTGTAGTCGAAATTTCCAATGAAATAAAATGATTATGATTCACTGTTAGTATGCGAAAAAATAACAAACAAACCAGCATTTACCCTCACTCTAGCTACATTTTATTTAATGATCAGATAAACGGACAAACAGATAAAAACTCGTAAACTGCTGAAATGTGTTCTGTTATCGATTTAACGTACATCCAAACATTTTTTTTCTAATATCTTGTATATAAAGATTTTTGACCCAGTTCAGCTTTATTATATGCATAGATCTTGTACCAATGACACAAGCGTTTGCTTAGTATAGGGCTAGATGGCGTTGTGTGAAATGTGTTAATTTATTTACAATCTATAAAATAAAAATAAATAAGTATTTCAGGACATATCACACAGCGCCATCTAGCCCCATACTTAGCTATATGTTATATTAATTGCTACATGTACTGTTAGAGGGAACATTATCAGCTACAAGGGGTCTCATGTTTCCCATGATTGTGTGTGAGATGCTATTCTATATTCTAATTAAACCAATATGCTCCACTCACACGATTGGCAAACACACGTCAAATACCTAACTCTACAAACAACAAACGAATAATAAAGATGTTATTTGGCAAATACATTGAATACGATAACAGAACAATGATATTATTTTGGAAGCACGCTCCTAGAGACATACTTTTATTTTGTTAATACATACTTATTAAACTTAGCAACGATTGGACTCCACACAAGTAATAACAAATTTTAAAATTAATAATTACTTGTGTCATGCGGGAATCGAACCCGCAACCCTAGATTAGGAGGCAGAGCCACTACCAACTAAGCTAACAGGGCAGTCACTGCTTACATCATTTACAGCTTTTGTATTTGGATAGGTACAAGTCTGTTAAACTTCCACTAAGCGCTCTAATGAGATAGCTATAATTATCTCGAGTTGAAACACGATACATACGTCTGAGCAACTTCCTAATTGAATTCTATGATTTATGTTGCAGTATGAATGTATGTGTGTTTGTGTATCCGCTCAAGTGATTACAAACTGAGAACTTGAATGCTGAAATGGGAAACTATAGGGTTCTGTATAAATAGGGTTAGTTGCAACTTAGTTGTGTCTTGATCATTAATAAATATTATATATTCATATCCATAAAGTACACATTGATAAGGTATATTTCTTTAATAATGAGTCTATTGGGCTTATTTATTCAAAACTCATAAAACATAAAGTAACTAACTGAAAAAACTAAATACTAACAATAATAATAAAAACTTAAAGTACATTTTTATTTTTTATCTTCTCCTTTAAATAAATACTATTCTGTATTCAAAGGAGACGATACGAAAAAAATAATAAGTATTTTAGCACTTAATTTTATAATGTTGAAACGTCCGTAGTTCAGCTAGAGAAGGCAATCGCATGCCAGTTATTGATCACTCAAAGCCAATATTAGGATGGTGACCATATAATCAATTAAAACTTGGGAGCATCCATTACTGTTATAGTAAATAGGTATACGTGTAACAGTCACAATGCATTTAACTGACTATAATTTAACACACTCACATTTAAGAACAATCATTTAATTATATAATAATTGTGTGTTTGGCTAAAATATTGGCAGAAATCTAATATATATATATATTTAAAAACACAACCTTTTCCTTTAAAAACTTAGTAAAAAGCATCACGTACAGGATCCAAGCCGCAAAGATCCAAATGGAAAATTGTAATAATCCTACTTCTGGAGAGTTTTGCACGAAACATGGTCGAAATCAAAACTGTTACGGTTTATATTAAATTCAACAGCACTGGATTACAATATTGAATAGCGAATGAGAGTTTGTGAACGTAAAAAAACTACCACGCAGGGATGGGTCCAAGTGAAATCAAAAACATTTTATTTTTTGTCGAAAAATAGACATATGTTTGACTACCGCTTGCCTGATGTTAAGCATCACTCTAATCTGAAATGTAGCAGATTAACCTAGAAGAGAGAGACTGATTATATTGTTAGTAAATATTACATACTTTTGTCGTCGTAAATTTATCATACGTTGGATAAGTTTGCAGTTGACTACACTCACCACTCACCTGATTTTAAGAATTGCTTTAGCCTAGCCTAGAAGGTTCCTAGAATTAGTGCAAACCTCATCCATAGAGTATCCGCTACGTACTTACTATATCATCGGCTCTTCTCTCTCTTTACCTATGTTGACTCATCTCTCTTAATCTATTCTACCCTATTTACCTCAACAGTAACGTTTCAAAGTACTTAAAAATCCCACCGTCTAAAAATAACCCCCCCCCCTGCCGCCGGCCGGCGTACCCTTTGAATAATTCACTCACAATCACTGGTGGCCTCATTTATTCATAGAGACTGGACGGCCGTGCAGTATCCTTTATTTTACACTTTTTCACCAGATCTGATGGTTAGGGACGAATAAACAAAATATGCTTGGAGTTATTCCTCTGCTGTGTACTAACTTGTAAACAATTCAATCTTATGCATTCACAATACTGAATTCAGTTCAGTAATTACAATAATATGCTTGAATTTATTCCTAGACTGTCTAACTTATAAACAAATAAATCAATCAATTGCATCCACTGTTCTAAAATAGTAGAGATATAAATAAAAAAACTGAACCCTATATAACCACTGTGACTCTTTTTAAATAACCAAACACTTCAAATACAGTTTTTTTTCATACAAGCAATTGCTTTTTTTAATATAAATTTCACAACATAATTTCAGTATTTTCTCACTGTCTCGTCCATGAGTCCATCACAGTATATCTGACAGCTGGAAGCGGCCAGTTGAGAACAATGACCACGTGATACATTGTCGAATACTGACCGCCACAGACTATATAAACTAGAGACCTATTTTATTAATAAATTTAGTTACAAATATTATATACCTATGATATTTAAAACAAAATATTATAAAAAAAATAAAAAACTTTAGGTGTTTAACAGTATTTTTGCAGTTTAGTTTGAAAGCTGATTCTAGTAGCAGGCATGCTCTTTCACAGTTCAACCTGGTTGATTAAATGTGCAACTGCTAGGCAATGCAAAAAGAATATCATCATAAAATCATGTCGTTTTTTTACGATGTTTACATTAATTATATACATACTTACTCGCAAATTAGATACCTTTTTGGCAATAATTTATCCAAAAGCATCAATTAACAACCACATTTAACACGTGATATTTATGGTGGTACACAATGCCTTACTTATGTGTGTCAGGATTCTTAAAAGATGTCTTCTCTATCAGGTGTGAAGTCTATGTGACTGCAGATGGCTGGTGTATTGAAATTTTTGGAGATATGAAACATTGCTGACATATTTGGAGTGGACTTTATATGGCTTTCTTTTTTAAAATATGCAAAGTGAAACAATAGACGGAAGCGATGGTTATATTTTAAAATAAAAGAAGAGTATTTATAAGTCTATGCATGCGTCTAGCTTTTAATTGTGATTTTTCAACACGAATTAAAAAAGAACCTCTTTATTTTATAAATACTAATTTTGTGATAACGTCGATAATCATAAGATTTTGATCTTATTTGAAAGTTGCAGGCGGGACCACGATTATTTTCAAATAAAATGTTTTCAAAATGCATTTCTCTACATCGATAACTATGCTGTATTCCAAAACCACTATAAATAAGATATTTTTTTAATCTAGATAAGCGAGCTACGAGATGGGTGATACACGCGTAGAGCAGCTACGTCGTAGACGTGTGGGTGCTTTGATTGACAATGAATTGACTATGAAAGCAGTTTATTATACAACAAAATGTATTAAACAAAGTCGCAAAAAGTGTCTGCATAATTTATGGATTTATAAACATAATAAGTTACATTCAACTCTTTTTACGATCACACAGCGTTTTATATTCAATATAATTCAATACCTACTTTTATTCACTTAGGTGAGACGTTAACATAGTTTTCTAAACTCACAAATGTCAAAAATTGAAAGCATTTAACACTTACTAAGGAAAAACGGTCTCACTCTTCCTTAAACATTATTTAAATTTTTGAAATTCATAACTGTACAAAACTATGTTTAGTATCATAATAACTTACCTACCTATGGTTTTCGAAGTGAAAATTTTAAATGTTAACCATACTATACTAGAGGACATTTTATTCAAAAAACTTACATGTTGTTAAAAACTAATTTAAAAAAACTAAATACTAACAATAGAATAAAAACTTAAACTACTTCTAAAACTAAAATACTTAATCTAAAATGCCTGTAGTAGAAGGAAAGGTCCCCAAAATGATGGCGGCATTTCCGCGTTGTATAGTGTAATGCTCACCTTTTGAGCAAAGTAGCAGCCAGCATTCTGGAGACCTGTCACTTCCACCAAACGCTTGGCCAGGTCCCGGTACAAGTCCAACGCAGCTGGACCCCACGGACCCAATGTCTCCACCGCAAACGGCACAAACATATAAACGCGATCGAGTTTTTAATATTTATGCCGTTTGAGGTTCTCGGCTTGGGCGGCCGCGGCGCCAGCCTGAGCACAGGAAACTACACTATACTATACTTATTATGTTTTATGGTGTACATTAAAGTTATATTCTATTCTACTTAAGGCTTTGTTTGACCAACAGAAGCTAACTTTAATTCATTCCACTTTCCCGTGTAAACAGGCTGGGTTCTCATAAATCGTGAATTCATCACCTGTTTAATTTGTTAACGGCCTGAATTCCTGCGTTCCGGTTAATTTGGCCGATTGGCAGAGATGTCCCCTGCCCGGGATAATCTGCTGGGTTGGGATACAGGCTTTATCTTCGAGTAGATGAGGCAGTATTCATCAAAAAGTTTTGGTTTTGTAGGAAATGTTTAATTAATTGATTGGAAACTAAAATAAATCAATAACAGGAGAAACACTCATAAAACTAGTAATGTGTCAAGTTAACTTTTCTTTTGAAAGGTTTTTATTGAAAACGTAGACCTGCTGTCAGATGGAAGCACGTGTTTTTCAACATATTGTTCTTTCTAATGAATAACCGATCACTGTTTCAGCCAGCAGAGGAGGCCTATAACTAGCAGTGGGATGATGAATGTTGAAGATAATGTATTAAAAATTACAATATCATTGCTAATTGCTATATTGTAGCTATTGCGATACTTACTCCATCTACCTACAAAACACAAGTACCATCAGTAGCAGGATGTTTTTGCCGGGATGACAAATGGCGATCGCGCCCAGCCGAGGGACAGGGCTGGTGCGTATTTAATGGCGCCACTCTGGGAGAACGCTTTAAAGATGACAACCCTGCAAGGGGGGTTTTTGTTCGTGGATATTATGTGACGAAGATTGGGTGACAGTTATGTGAGATGTTTACTATTTTAGTGCAGTATGCAACTCTGATTTAAGTGAAGAATCAATTCTACAAGAGCTCTTATGTATAATTATTAGCTTGGTATATTGCCTGTTTAAGTACTCTTTTACAATAAAAGCGTCTTGCCGATTGTCATTTATTACTAGTATAACGATGGCTGTTTGTTACTACGAAGTTTAAATTTTGAGCAACTATTAAATAGAAGTGTAAATTTGAAGAGTGATCGCAATATAATATACTTAGTGCTGAAGCAATAAATATAAAACATGATCATGCAAAGTTTCAGTTCCTTGCCTGTAGTTTAGTATTGTCAACTAAACTCCATTCCCTTCCTAAACCAAAATCTATAGTGGTTCTAAAAACGGTAGGTACACCTATGCTGTATGGATCCATTGAATGCACCCTGTGTTCACAAAAACCTTTGCCTTGAAAAAGTAGCGCTAACTGAAAAACAATTTGCTTCGTTTTAGGGGGTACTACGAGTTTTTATCATGTTAAAGCGTTCAGTATCTGAGACACTTTGCTAATCTATTTTATGAAAAATAAATATGATGGTGGTTTTACGCTCGGCATGACTTGCAAGTTGTTATATCAATTAGAAGTCTCGCTTATGCGGTTTCTTAGAAAATACAAAAAAAATAGTAGTCGAAACCGACCATATTTTTCAATTATAATTAATATTTTCATAAGCCAAGAAATGTTTCGTGCGATATAGAAAGAAAATAAAGAAAGAAATAATTAATTCTGTGACACAAGAATTACATAAAGATAAACAAGATCAGTACGGTGAACATAAAGAACGCTCCACCATAGACCAAAATAATTGATATAAATCTAACTAATTAAGATCAAGTGCAAATCAATTTTGTGACAAAAAAAAAACATGGCTAACATTTAACATCTAAATGTGTTTGTTAGTAATCTGTTAGTACCCCCACCTGGTAGTGGGATAATTCCGCCGTTTGCCGCCACCTCGCCGTAACAACAAAATGATAGCATTTACTTTGCCTTCAGACCGCTACGGAAGGTTCCTATGAATTTTACAACAACTCATTTTGGCTTGTCTTATACTAGATTGTTTCTATTTTGCCGTGTATTTCCAAGGATGCTAGATTTTATTATGATTTTATTTTATTAAGAAAAGAAGCCCTGACCGTCAAAGGATGAAATGGCTAGATGACATCAAAAAATGGACAAAGCTAAGCTACCCGCATCTAAATGAAGCAGCATGGGATCGCAAGAAGTTTTGCCAACTGACCTCCGAACTTCAATATGAAGATGGCACCCGATGATGATGATAGATTTTATTATGTATATTACATGTACCTATTTTTGTATGATTTGGTCAATCTAAATAAATATTTTCAGGACAACAACGTCATCTAGCCCCGTATTAAGCATGGTTACTAGATTACGGAATGCCTAAATTTTATAGATTTTTACTATTGTTCGGTGTGTTTTTTTTTATAAATAAAAACTAAATATATAATTGAATCGATTAAATTGTGATACATTATCCTCATCAACACTAACCATTTAATTTTAGTAATGAGTCTGTAATACACGATACAGACACATTTTGGTGTGGCATAGGAATAACAGTATCTATCAGGCGTTTTTTGAATTAATTACTTTCAATTGTAAATTTAAATTTTAGAGGCAGAGCACCAGCCCAACAGTTGGATGACATTTCTAAGCATGTTGGTAGGAGATGGATCATACAGGCTGAAGATCATAAATGGCGCATTGGAGAGGAGGCCTATACTCAGCAGTGGGTGAACAAAAGCTGACATGATAATAGTGATGAATTGTCAATTTTCATCATCTTTCTCATAAAACAGGAAAAAAATAAAGACAAAGATAAATTGCAAAAACAAGCGTGTACTAGTACAATCCTTATCAGTGTCCATTCGGGCCCAACATTCCTGACCCCACATTCCGGCAGATTTACTAGTGGGCCTAATACGGGAACTTTGCTGGACTTGGTCAGAGTTTGGATTGGACTAGCTACTTGACGGAGTTTTTTAAGTTAATTTAATAAGTAGGTACTAAATTAATAATGTCTAGCCTGTATATGTAGGTACGTACTTTAATATGATTATTATACCTTACCACTGTTATATAAAAGCGAAATTTTTCACAATATATGAATTCTTCTTCTTCTTACCTGATAATTTTTTTTTTTAATATTTAGCAATGTAATCAATTGACTAGTTATTCTTCTTTCACGCCATAACGCAGTTTTTGGTTAAAACAGAAATAAGTAACGGAATGTTGGTTGTTATAACGTTCAATAAAAATATTGTCGACAATATTAGACATTCCATTCAAATATTGAGAGTCACAAACATTATTTGTTTCAAAAAATGATGTACGAATTTAAATATTATTTAACAAATACAAATCAATTTGTGTCACTGAAATACGTCAGCCTTTCTGTATATTAAGCAGTACACTATTTATTTAAGGTAACTATGTGTAACAAGCATATTATTTATAACTTATAAACCTACGAAATCACTTTAAAAAATATTTCAAACTGTCATGATCCAACTTACTTCAACTCTGGCCTACCAACTATCCCGATCCAAACATACAAATTATCCATGCGCGAATAAATATTGAATGTATATGGGCCTTGACTAGGTATATTACATGGATAAGATTCTGTTTGGATGCTGTTTTTTGTATACTAAATGAGAACGTTATACTTAGGGGTCAGTGAGGATAAGTTTCCGAAGATAATACGGACGTGGCTAATACGTTCTTAGGTTTTAAAGAGGGTTGGTAAATTGGTTTATTTAGGCATATTCATTTAAAAATTTGTCGTAGTCTGTATTTTTAGGAACCTATTGTAATTATTATTGTAGATAAGAACTATTAGCAATATTTATAATATTAAAAATGTGACTGATATAACGATCTTATTATAGAAGGAGAGTGGCCAAGTATATCAAGCCGCCCTATGGGCCTCTGACATGACTTAACGACTGGTGAACTAGACAAACAGCCCGAAACTTACAATTTAACGATTATTTAATGTCATAAATAAATATTTAAGGACATATCACACACCGCTATCTATATTAACTGTATTTTATATTTTTCATTATTATATACATCAAAACACGAAAAACAAAGTTAGTTACACAAACGCAACTTTTTCATTTCATCGCTCGGTTACGCCACGAAAATCCTCACAAATTTCTGTACGAAGCCAACGATATCACATGGAATAGACATCTCATTCTCTTGAAACATAATGCAATATTATTTAAAGCCAAATAAATTCACGTGGTAGAAGGATTTCATATCATGTGATAAATTGACAAACGTTTCGCGTTCGTGGTTCGCGGCCATAATATTATTGTAAGTTTGCGTGTTATGCGTGTTAAAACTGCAGTCGTATGCTGATTGGACCAACCTAGACATATAAATATATATAATACTAGCTGGTGCCCGCGACTTCGTCCGCGTGGAATAGTTATTACCTACCATAAAACGGTTCTAGTGAGTTAACCTTAAAAGATAGACATATACTGTTGCAGATATTTTATTAGATCATTTCAAGAGGAATAATTCTTTGATACATATTTTTTTGATATCTTGAACCATTTTCGCAGCGCACGCAACGGAAGCCCTCAAAGATGAATAATTTTCCCCGTTTTTTTCACATTTTCTATTATTTCTTCGCTCCTATTAGTTGCAGCGTGATGTTATATAGCCTAAAGCCTTTCTCGATAAATGGATACATATTTTTTTGATATCTTGAACCATTTTCGCAGCGCACGCAACGGAAGCCCTCAAAGATGAATAATTTTCCCCGTTTTTTTCACATTTTCTATTATTTCTTCGCTCCTATTAGTTGCAGCGTGATGTTATATAGCCTAAAGCCTTTCTCGATAAATGGTCTATGCAACACAAAAATAATTTTTCGATTCTCACCAGTAGTTCCTGAGATTAGCGCGTTCAAACAAACAAACAAACTCTTTAGCTTTATAATATTATTAGTATAGATAAAAACCTATAAATTAAAAATAATTAGCTAGGTGTCTCTGAGATGTACGGTTTATGTGCTAAGCTAACCATGATGGGAATGAAGATGTAAGCTTAGAGCGATTACATATGTTAACTTACTGAATGAAAAAATAAACATCATAAATTACCAGAATGACTTTGGGCAGCCTTATCACTAATATAATCACTTACTTAGTTTGAACAAATGTGGAAGAAATCAGTATCACTGGTGGGCTATATATAATGGAACTATTTTATGCCATGCCTTGGAGATGAAATTGAAGTTTGTCATACTTATTTATTTACGTATCAATAACTTTTGGAACTCCCTGCCTGACTTCCTGTTCCCCACGAACTATAATCTAGCGTTAAAATCGTGAGTGAACAAGCAAGCCAGTAGTTATTGGGGAAGCAGACTTCATCTTGGGCCAGTAAAGCCTTGTCAGTCTTCAAATCTGTTCAAATGTTGCTTACCCTCAGGAAAATTGTGAACAAGTGCAATCCCGTTCTAGTTTAAAAGTCTTCTCTGCTTTGTACCACAAAAACGCAAAGGTCTTGTCAAATATTTGCGTGAACTGACGACGTTGAGCTCCCATTGTTTACTCTCCCATTATATTTAGATCGAGCAAGTTTGTGTACGTACTCTTTTCTAAAGACGGATTGGGTTGGGAAAAACAAGTGAGCAAACCAATATAATAGAATTTTTCTGCGAGCGTCAACCAGTTTTTATTGAGCAAGAAAGTTTGTATATATCAAAGGTTAAGAAGATTCCAGACTATTTGTGTAAGCTCAAGGTACTTCTCCATGGTTTTATTAGTATCAATTATGATAAGTAGCCTGTATTTTGACATACCCTTCAACCAATCGAAGCAAGCCCAATGCAATACATTTCTTGGTAGTACTTGGTGCCCATCAAAAAACTACGCACGTTGACAATATTATAGCTAAACTTTTCTATAGGTTATGTCTCCTTAAAATCGTTAGCATTTCTAGATTACTACTTCTATACATAGAGGTAAGTAAAACAAAAAAATACGAGTATGTGCACGGTAATGATAATTTTAAATTAATATTAATGAGAGTACAACTACTATAGCATACTAACACCATTGCCAATTCATGGACCTGTGCTTGACCCAGTATTTTCTGGTTTTTTTTCTTTATCCTTCTTTTTTTAGATATTCAAAACCCCGTGTGTCCCTCGGCCACGTCATGCGTTCTCACGTACATTACTGCCAGCGCGCCGTTTGCGCATATTCAGGGCCGTCAATACTTCATGAGCTGTCTGTACTCGCCCTTAGGGTGGAAATACGCTTAGATTATAACAATAAATAAACAACAAAATAATTATTATGAATCTGTACTTTATTTGTACAAGATTAGCGACGCCCCATGATGTTAAAGATAAAAAAGATAAAAAAAGATATAAAAGATAAAAATAATTTTATTTGAACTAAAAACATGTTGTTATTTTTACACCTAGAAAAGTACATATCTAGATTATATTTAGGATTAACAAATAGGAACTAGTTTTTTTTTTTAATAACAATTAAGAACAATTTTTCTTTTGGGGATGTCTACTGCTGAGTTGCAGCAGACAGGGCTCTTCCAGTGTTTTACATATTTATACGAGTATGATTCAAACTCGGTGTATGCTATATTTATGAAAACATTAAATAATTGTACATTAATAACATTTTTTTTTTCAAATAAATTTGGAGCAAAAATTAACCTATGTGTTAATCCATCTATCTAAGTATTCTATTTCCATAAAAATAAAAACTTCCAAAACAGTTTAGTTATTTAATAAAGTACTTAATAATCATACCCAGACGCACAAACTTTCATCTTTATAATGTTAGCAGTGTAACATACACAAACCATATCCCAACATCAAAAGTGAAATCACCAATTATGTTATTATAAGTTAGTAAAATAACTTATTTTAGAATGCTTGTGGTTTTATACCCTCTGCGTAGGCCTTGATAAGCACCGGCGTTACCGACACTGAATTACTTATGAGGGTTCTGTGTGACGGAGTAATTTTACATGTACTAATAGAATAGAGACTTCAGAGTTAATTGTTTTTTAAAAATACTGCACTTATGAGTCCCCACGGCGTTACCTATGTTAGTTCGGAACGTATAATAATAATTTAATAATAATAATTTTTTATTTCAGTGAAACACTTATGAACTATAACAATATGTTCACTGCACTCCACTCTAGGATAACCTGGGTTGTGGAGGGCAGGCTATGTTATTTATAAATGAATGTACAGTTTACTTAAATACATTAAAAATTCAGGTTGCTGGTAGTGATGATTTTTTGCTCATTTTCCAATGAAAAGTTTAAATTAAAAACACTTAAGCACTTGATAAATAACTCATAACAATATATCATTATATGCCACGCCAAAATGTTCAGGAACAGTAGAAACTTTTATGTGTGCAGGTATTGTTAAACATTGTTAATCTCAGATATGAGTTGCTTGATTAGCTTCTGATAATAAAATTCCATGGTTGTTTGAATTTCTACAATACACTGGTATCAGGCAAAGAATGGCCTTTTAAAATGCATTTTGCAAAAGTAATTTCTAGTTTTAGTTTTGTTCCTTAATTTAAAATCAGTACATTTATCATTTACATACAAAGTACACAAGAGATAAGATTCTATTTCAGTACCTTAGTATCCAATTTTGGTGGAAGTGTACGCTGGGCTGTACACTAGGCTTGCCTGTGTCGTACAGCCCAATTGCACTAGTATCCACTAAAATACTAAAAATCTAAAAATTAAACTTATTTTCTAGGTTTTGAATAAAAATTTGATACATAAACAAATTTCAAAGAAAAGTAAAACACTGTTAATGTCAAGTAATGGCTATAGAAACAAACATTTTGGCCGAACTCAGTGTTGTCATAGGAAAGTCCACAAAGTACCCGTACTACTTGTTTGATGTGTGTTTTGTTCGTATGAGATGATTGTTTTTGTTTTTGTTGTTGTGTAGTGTGACTGGAGATAATTCAAAGTGCATATATATATACATTATATATATCATTTTGTATTGTCGTTAGTGTTCTAGTTTTGAATGGAAGAGGATGTCTCAATTATCAGTGGATTAGATATCTCCTCTTAAAATTTAATGTTATGTTCAATTATATAGAATTAGGCCTATATATATATATTTTTAACTAGGTATAAGACCCAAACGCTTTAAATATTTACTTGTTGTAAAGATTCGTTCCGTGTCATAGTAGTCATGTGTCAATAGCCATGTGGTAATTTTCTTTTTACATTTTATATCGTGTGTCGGATAATATTTGTAGTTCGTCATCGATTATTTTGTAAAGAAAAGGCCCTTTATATAAGAAAGAATTTTGGACAACAGTATTCATTGCACGAGGTTTGTGCCATGTGGTATATCGAGAGGTTACATGTGCTAATGGTTTCGCTGATTTATGGAAGCGGAGTGTCACTGCTATAGCCTATATTAATGTTAATTAAGGAATTTTATCCTTAAGTACTTTACTAGTTTTTCTCCATGGTGTTACCCATTTTAATCCAGATCATGTAGCCTATGTAATAATCTAATCTATATCAAATTTTATCCAAATCTGATCAGCCACTTGTATTTGCTACAGGGACAATCAATCCGGTTATAATAGTGACGTTTTCTACAAACTTTAAGAGTATAACATTATATTGTAAAGAAAGTTGTACACAATAGTTAGACTTATAAATTAAAAAAAAAATCATATATAAGGTTAAGTTTGTTTTTTATTATAAGTTTTAGTTTGTAAGTTGTTTTTGTGTCTGTAAATAAATAAATAAATAAATACACTTGATTGTATGGTCATTTTGGACAGTGTTAACTAATAAGACATTGCTGCTGTTGTATTAATTAATTGGTTACTGAAGATTATTATTCATTAAGGAGCTTCGTTATATTACTCATAAACTGGTTAGTGAAATCATAATAACAAATTTACCAGAAAAAACCTAAAGCCATTCCTGTAATAGAAATTGAAAAAAATATGAACACTTTAAAAAAAGGTGTGGTTATGGAGGTGCTGGGATTTGAACCCAGGACTTTCAGCATGCGAAGCAGACACTCTACCACTGAGTTACACCCCCGGTAGTGAGGGGTACAAAAATGAATATGCTATTCGAAACACATACATACATACATTAATATGTAATAGGCGTTGAGTATAGAATGTAAGTAATTACAAGTCCAAGATATATGTACAGTAATTTTGCGTGTGGATAAAATCAACACTAAAATCTAAATAAAATGTTGTAGGTCAGTCAGTGTATAATGCTGCCAGTCACACTTTATGCGAACTAGTTTCTTGTAGCCTACTATGTAGGTACTTTCACTGCCTTAGGCGTCCTAAAACTAGTTTATTACGCACATGACTCGAAGGCTTACATGTTTTTATTATTTATGAAGGATTGTAACGAACAAGAGCAATATTACTAATCAAGAAGGTACTCAAACAATATTGAACTAATTAAATACATTTGCAGCAAGTTATATTATTTATTGTACTTTTTATCAAAATTATTCGTAGTTTTCCACCATATTAATTGGGTCACTTCATAACTGACAAACACAATAAAAACTCATCTTTGCCATCAACAATAGCACATGTTACGGGTTCGCAATAAATCGCCGACGGATATACCCGGTTTCACCCAGTTTTACCCGGTTTACCCGGGGATTACCGGGTACTTTGTGGCTTTCAACCGGACGGTATTTTCAGGTCGCCTTTGTATGTTACGTGTAGAATAAATGTACGCGCGATAGACTTGATTATGAACTACTTTTGTACATAGGTTTATAATATTTATTATTTAATCTCTTTTTCGAAAAATAAATGACGAAATAAACAGGTTTCTGGTAGTTAGCGTCACGCTTGCGCATGTTTGATGTATGTAATAATTTATTGTATAGTTAATATAACCACTTTCTTTTATTTTGCTGTATGTAGGTACTTACTCGTAAATTACGTCAAAGCGGAAAACAGTAGTATCTAATTCTTGTATAAAATTTTGCCTTTCATAGCAAAAAATCAAATAAGCTTCTTTTTTCCACGTTTTCATGTACAGTGGTTCTATGTATAGAAATTACTTATTATGTAAAAGAAACCTGTGCTTTAAATATAATTAATTTAAGTACTTAAAATCACGCCAAATAATTTTAATTATTTCTTAATTTTCTATTTCATACAACTAATAATATGATGCTTCAATTCTTACAAAAAAAATAAACTTATAAGACTGACTTCTTTGCATAATAAACTTTTTTCGGAACCTACAGTAACGTACAAGTGCACGCAATAAATCTTACGTAACAAACGACCGTATTCCAATTAGCAAAGTTTGTTGAGCAAAAACTTAACAAATGATCAGCAATCATTTCAGAAGTAACGGCTGTCGATTAGCGTGCAGTACTCACAGGTATTTAACTTAAAAATATAGAATGGCCAATGGAAAACAGTGAAATCTTCGAGTGTTTTTTTACACTGGACAGACAGGCATTTAACGACAGTTCACCAGAAGCGAAACCCGCACAAACGTACCTACACATTGTCCAAAGTGGATCATGCCTAAATTTATACTGAAAATGAAGTGGTGTAATGTTGCCTTCTACTTCTGCTGTTAAATATGTTATTATAGGCAAGCGTGCTACATCTTAGACTATAGTGGTGCTTAACATCAGGCAATCTATAGTCAAACGTAAGCCTATTTCGTGTTAAAAAAAAGTAAAAAAGTTAGGGAAAAACCAGAAAAAACATATGTTTCAACATCTGAGTTTTTAGGTGTGCAAATGAAAATTGATAATGTTTTTTAGAAGTTGTAGTTATTTTGTTCTTTCTCTGCATTCCTCCTTTGTCGTGTCACAGAGAAGTCGTGGTCACAATGGGGCCTCTATATCGTTGAGGTAGACAGTTATTGCTTTCTGCACGATCTCCTTTCATCTTTATCGGTTAGCAGACTTGCTGACAACTCGTTTATTTATCTAAGTTTATAAACACCTCAAATTACGTGCTTGGTGTCTTGCATCCACAGATAATCACCTTTTCAGATAAAGTCAGTTAAATTGCAATAAGCATACATATTACTCGTATCTCTCTCTTGAGTTGTATTTCCTCATGACTGAGGGTCGTGACTCCTCCTCAGAATTAATTCGTTAGGGGAGTTCTCATGGGCAGATACATCGCGCCCAGGTCCTTCCACGGAAGACACATGTCCTCGGACATTGAGGTCCTCAAACATGTCAGTTTCCTTACGATGTTTTCCTTCGCCGTTAAGCGATTGCAAATCCACACATAACTTGAAAATGCAAGTCATTGGTGTAGGGCTGGATTCGAACCAGGGTGCGTCTGCATGAAAAGCAGAAATTGGAACCGCTGAGTCATACTCGCTTATACTGTGATAAATAATAGAATCCAGTCTATTCTCCCCAATCTGCCAAGTCTACGTCCAGTTCGAGTAATTTTCTTAGGTTGGCGCGAGAGAGGGAGTGAGTAACAAATCGTCGACCATCATGGCCTGTCCGGAGTTAATATGTACCACGGATGGGAGAAACATGATGTGGGGCCAGGGGAACTGCGAATGAGGTATTTTTGTTAGAATATTAGTAGTAGTTGACCATATATTGGATAATTTAAGCAATTTTTTTGGACAAGAAAAGCACAAGACAGACATCAATGGCACCTCGGGGAGGAGGCCAATAACCAGTTAGCGGGTCGACAAGGGCTGAAGATGATGATAGTTTTTGCTATGAAATAGATAGTTAATTAACACCTCTATTCAATAAAATCAAATTTTAAAATTTGTATGACCATAAATCATTCATTAGTAATTTGAAAGTTGGTAACTTAATAACAAAAAACTCTTTGCTTATTTATTTAATACTAAATACTATTAACACATTAAAATTTTCCAAATTAAATATTATATAACATCCCATAAAGCTGTAACTAAAATTTGATGGGTAAGTAAAACACAATACATATGAATCATCATACTAATAAACATACGTAATTACATTATAATACAAAATATCTCAAGCACAACGCTCACAAATTTAATTTTAATGATTCTCTTAATCAACCAATTAAAAGAAAATTGCACCACCCATCTCGCTAATTCGCTAGCCCTAACTCTAAGAGCAATGCCGAAAACGCCCCGTGGCCTTTGAAAAACTCTAGTCTCTTAATTGTTTTACAGTCTCTATTACAGGGGTGGGTCCCTACAAGTGGTGCTTTGAACAAGTAGGGTGATGGGAATTACCCCTCTGCTTGATGGTTTTTGTAGTGGCGAAATTGTTATTTTATTGAGATAGTGCTTTGATGGAGTTTGAGAGTCTTACTTCGTTATGTAAGAGTGTTTTTAAAGCATTTGAATAACTTGCAGTGTCTTTTGTGACTATAGTTTTAACGTTTTGTTAATTTGTTTTCTCGTTCACGCCGCAACGGTGCAACTCTGTTGAACTTCGTGATTTTAACTAGTACATCCCCAGAAATTGGCAATATGACCATTTAAAGTCGGCTTTTTATATAAAAAATCCAACTCTTTATATTACTTTTAGTAGCTATGGGTTAAGCCTGAAATAAATGTATTTTATTTTATTTATAACGATTTTCGGAGATATATTCGAGAAGATGGTGATTTTTAAGAAATTTCATCTGATGTAATAAACTTTTTGTATCGATTTTCTAATTGGTAATTTTTAATAGTACCTAGTACAACAGAAATCATTGATATACTAAAACATAAGTCACCAAGTACGTACATATATGTATGTAGGTATGAATACTTAATACCTTATCCCCTTTTTCTGACCAAGGGCGTAATACACAATTTAAATAGGTATGGAGTAATTTCGTGTGGTATTTACCCTTTAGACCGCCGTCGCATCTTTGGCGGGACTTTAATCCGGGTTTTAACCTATTTCCCGTAAAATGTGTTGGTCAAGGATTTTCTTGACATTACACTGATATTATGAAGGCAAAAGTTTACATGTCTTTATGTGTGTTTCAGCATGTGTATTTATGATATTTTAATGAGAAGCTACGAATTACAAAGCTCAGCTGAAGCTTATCTTCTTCACTTAAGAAAATCTGTTAATACTTCGTTATAGTCGTTAAACCGTGTCAGAGGCCTTTAAGGCGGCTTGAAAATTCTGACACCAGGAGTTGGCTACCTCACACTCACCCCTTAATAAGACCCGTAATTCTTTAGGACCTTAAACAACTCAGTTCTTAGTAACTTCAACTTTTATTGGAAAATGAGTGAAAATAATTACGATCGGCAGGATTCGAACCAGCGTATTTCTGATTACCAGTCAGAACGCCTTAACCGGTAGGCTACGCTACGAACGGTAAAAGTTTAAGTGCGGGTTTAGCTCTTGACAAAATAACTCATATATATATATATATATATATTAATTTTAATTTCATCAAACATATAAACCTAAACTAAACTCTTAATTTAATCAGAGCCTCGCTTTACATTTACCATGTTTACGGAAATGACAGTTTACGTGCTGGTGTCAGTTAATTTCCAAAAACAATACAAGTTCAAGTCATGCGCCGCCATTTTGTATTCTCATTTAATGTAATACGTGAGGGTGTTAGGGTGATTTTACAATGGACTGTTTCAAAACTTTAATAGTCTAAAAGTTGCAGATGATTTATAGTTTCATGTTTTGATTTAATGTGCCTGTCAGTGAGTAAGGAGGTACGTTATGTAATACATTTTGTATATTATTTTGTGTTTTATGATAAAAAAGATATTGTGTAAATTAATCTAAGAAATGTGTTATTTCATATTTATTTATTTATTTATAATGGTACACAAAACAGAATGTGTTCCCAAATAAGCTAAGTATACATTCAAAACTGGTTTTGATCCAGAACAAATTCCTAAAATAAGTGTACACAGCTTGAACAACATATATGCGATTAATAATTTCAAAAACCTGAGTTAGACAGAGAATACAGTATGTACCTAACTGGTACTGTATTTTCTGTATATTAGGTTGATGTGTAATTTAAGTATTATATTGAAACACCTAGTTCAATTTTATTAAGAACATAACTTTGTTATGAATGTTTATAGTTATATTTTACAGTTAGCTGCCTTTATTTCGATAAAAATATTATGTAACAAAGCTTATTAAATGAAACTTCACATATGAACCCGAACATCATGAATACGAAAATTAATTATAAGAGTGTTTTTTTTTTCACAGCCATATATCTACAAATTTTCTATTGTTTTTTTTTCACAATCACCCAGTGAAACAGTCCCCTTACTACATAGTCTATAAAGGCGCCTTCACATTAACTCTTCCCACTACAATGTTCACAATTTCCAATTTCACAGTACATTTGCCGCGTTTGACTGGTACGAAGGTAGTTGTCGACTCATTCCAAGGAGGTTATAATACTGCAGAGGGCTTATACTTTATGTCTTGGTATCACTTAGGTATCGCATTATAAAGAACCTGGCATAGAATTAGCGGTGAGTCGCAGTTTAAATCACGTTAAACCGGGATTAAAAGGGTTTTATGTGTTAATGCAGGGTCTGTCTACCTACAATCGATATCCATATCAAATGCCATTCATATTAGTTCGTAGTGAAGAACTACACTTACAAACGCACGCATACATTTTAGTCTTAAAAATAATCAGTTAGTGAGGTTCATTTGAAAAAAAAATACACATCATTTTTGTCTCTTCATCAAAATGTTAATATGCAAACAACTCTTGCTCTCTTTCGACTTGGTTTGAAATTGCAGTCCAATGGGTTTTTTATAAAAATTGCATACTAAATTGGACTCTTTTTTTTCTCTATTGTATTACAAACTCTTTGAATCGTTCGGCCGAGTTCTCACGTAGTGTGAGGGGATCTTTACCTTAAGATTTTCCGGCGAAATTGAATGGAAAATTTGGGTGGAATTTGTTTGTATTTGGAATTAATTGCTTGAAAGATTTTTGCTGTCCTTTATTTGATCTAAGTTTATAACATGACTTGGTATAAAGGTAAGAACAATATTCATAACTTCATATTTTAGATCATCGGCGAAAATCAAAGTGAATCTTAACTTTATAATTCAAATTGTGACACTTCATTTAAAAAAAGTGCTGAGGTTCGTAAATGTGTGTGTGTGTTATGTATGGACAATTTGTCCGATCTTCATGTTTAAGGGGCTAATCAATGAATAAAATTTGATGTTATTTAATTAAGATTATTAAGATTATGAACTCATTGGTAGGTTACTTCTATATCTTTGTTTTAGCAACGAAACACTGTGAAGTGCCGCTAGTGGTATCATTAAACTTATAGACAAATATGTGTACTAAAAGCTCAAAAGCTAGAGCCTAAAAGCATCCAATAATAGTGCATTTTTCATTAAGCGTGGAGCAAACAGCGAGTATCAGGCAATATCTCGGAGAAGCTTCGGGCGGCTCAGTACCGATCTTAGACTTGTTTCACGGAGCGAACAGGAATCAATATTTGATACCTAATACACTGTAATACAGCAGGTTCGAGCTGAACTACTTTACTGTCAACGTAGGCTCAAGTTTTTGAAGGATCGATGTAGTGAAAAAAATAGCAGGCACTTTGTTGTCTTAATAATATGTTAATTGGGTTTAGGCTATTTGTAAGGCGGCTGTTAAGTTTTGTCTTAAGTTTTAAGGTAGTTTGAAAAGTTTTGAATTCAGAATTTGTTACGTCAGTATACATATATATATGACATACGAAAGCGATGCTAAAATTAAACTATTTATCAAACTTTATACTAATTATATATTTGTAGGATTTGTAAATGTAACTATGCATGGTTATGATTGCCAGATAAAAATAATGTAAATTTATCAAAATAATTATTGTTTTTTTTTTTTCACGAACCAATTAGTATATGTTTACAAGTCTTAAACATAATATTAAAATATATAATATAACTAAAATATGAAGTAAAATGAAATAATATTATTGATTTAAACTGATTTGTTTTGGACTGGCACCTTCTTCTTTGAAAGATATATGTTTGATGTAAGAATCGCATAGCAGCACCGATATTACACGTATTGTAGTTTTATGCTTTTTATTCAAGCTCTGTCATAAACTTACAAGTTTTGATGTATCCATATAAAATATTGTAGTGCGGTCTGTTTGTACTAGCTCTAGCGTGAGTTACTGATACAGTCGGACCAAATAAATCGGCGGTCGGCCTACGCCAGACTAGACGAAACCGAAGGGCAATATATAGCTAGGTAGGATCCACTAACAGTACCGTAGTGTAATAGTTAGTAGTATATTTGGAATCAGTTAAGTTTTACAGTACTTACTATAGGAGAAACAAAAACGTCTCTTAACATTTATAAAAAAAACTATTCTCATATAATAGCACTTCAAAACAAAACACGACGAAAACTACTGTTCATGTAACCTCCGCAAATATAATATAAACATAAATTATATTTATTAAAACATCTGGCATTTTGAAACAGAAAAGAAAGAATCATTTACTAACACAGTCCAAAAACTCGCTTTGCTAATAACAGGCTAAACCTAAAATATTATTTATAGATATATAAAAAACATTCTAGTATCTTCTACGAGCTATTCTTTGTTCACGATCCGTATTGATAAATTGCTCACCCGTGCGCCCGAAGACTTCTGCAAATGACATAATAATTTCCACCAAGATGAGAAATTCAATCTGATGTGCAGCGCTTTTTCGCTTTATTTTGTACGGAATTGTTAATTAAGATGGTTTTGTAGAATGGGTATTGGCATTTAATAAAGTGGCCGCCGAAATACCTAGTATAATAGAATGTTTCCTAAGAATTACAATAACGATTCACTTAGTAACTTTAGCTTGTACTGCGTTGACTATTCTTGTACATTGATTTTCGCGTTGTGCTTTTGTTTTTTAGTTTACAAGACTGTACTCAAAACTTAAGTTTCTATTTTATATTTATAACAGTGAGACTTTTAATAATAAAATAAGTTATGTGACGTAAAACACCGTTTATTTGTTGCAATGATAAATCGTAAAAGATTGGATGTGCATACATACGTACAACGTATGTAAAGTGAGGAACAAAGCATTTTGCTTCTACATTGATTCTTGTAAGAATGGTAAAACTTTAGAATATATTTCAAGAAGCTGTGTTTCAATAATACAATGCAAAACAAGTTCATAATGATGAACCTACCAAACTTGCGTAGATAGAATAGGGCTGATATTTAATACCCAATTCATCGGCCATTTCCGGCCAAACAAGCAACGCACGGTTAAATAGATTCACGTCCAATTGGAGACCAATGTCCGTCACCGCATGAAACACAGGCCTAGGAGACCCCTAACGGAGCGTGAAAGCCGAGGGTCTGACAGACCCCAGCCCTGCCGGTCAACCCGAACTAATAAACTAGCTCAAATTAATTTTCCAACCCAGCGTTTAGACCGTTTTTGTTGGGAAGCGATTTGGGTTCCATTTTTTACGGACTTCTAGAAAAAGGGTTATTAATTTGACCTCAATCAATAGTTCGCTAGAAAGAAATACGTACTGCTGAAAACAGAATATACATTTTTAATACAGTGATCAGTAAGTAAACTTTTACAGGTATGTAGGTATATATATCAAATTTCATATTCATATTCACATGCTATTTCGTAGTGGTCGCTTTCAAAACTTTGTAAGTATTCCTTAATCATTAGTGCGGGATTTGCGACACTACATTCTAATTAAAATAGTTCACAAGTTTAACTTCTGGCTGCATAGAAGAATATCTTTCTCATGCCATGAAATTATCATTTACATCTACATATATCTATACATATAATAAAGCTATGGAGGGTCGAAAGTCTAAAAAAAGGTTACGAGATAATTCGAATTTAAAGTAGAACATGTTTCAACAATATCTAGAAATTTTGTCTGTTTATCTGTGTCTCTGTTTGTTTGTTTATTAAAACGCTCGTCACGCAATAATAGCTGAGCGTGACTAGGCTACTTTTTATTCTGAAATAATGCGAGCGAAGTCGCGGGCGTCCACTAGTTTATTTATATCATCAATGATTATGCTTAGCAGCCATAATTTACGACAAATTGCTCAAAATAGCGAAATTTCTTGTTCCAAACAAGTGAACTACTTACAGATGTGTTTGGAATAATTAATGTTAATAAGGGTCCGTATATTTATCATGGCGCGGTCAGGCCGCCTGACACGAGGAACACAAATTAAGGGATTTATAATTCGACCCTTAACGTATAGTGTCCAGTGAGAAATTTCATACAATCTGTTGTATGTTGACTTAAGCACTAAAAAATATTTAAATAAATTAAGTACATAGCCTTTATTCTACTTCCATAATATTAATATGTTAATTAAAAATAAATAATATATATTCCGGGACATTGCACACAGCGCCATCTAGCCCCACACTAAGCCGACGCTTGTGTTGGCTAAATAATTTAATATTTCTTTCGAATTTTATAAATTTCACACATGACTTTGAATTTCCATAGTTTTGTCCTCTTATTATTGTCCCATGTTGTTTTCTCGATCACCATGTATGATTAAAAAATATTAATTTTATGTCAATTGAAGGTTATCTTATAAAAATATTATGTCTATAATATATATTTCACATGTGTTACAGGTGTACAAGGAGAGAGATCTATGCTCAGCAAAGGGGGATAATAGGCTGATGATAATGATGTGTATGAAAAAACTGGCTTCTAGGCAACAAAAATACAGAAAAATAACAAACATTTACAACAAATCTTAGGTTGGTTTTCTAAGTTTTTAAATCATACTACGTATGAAAAATTGTATGAAAGTGTGATCGAGATACTGCATCTAAATGGTAAATGGAAGCCATTTGGAGGAACGTTAATCTTCTACATTAGGCGTAAATAAGAGGGAATTAAGAGTTGAAATGTTTGTAAAATTATACCGACTATTTTAAGCAAACAAGCGGAATATAAATGTTGTTCTTATAAAATTTCACGAAAAAATAATAAGCTCTTTTACATTTATCAATTGCATATAGTGCATACAGTTGCACATCCTTAATAAATGGTGAAATTTAAAACATTATTACCAAATTACCTATGTACATACGTCGTATGGTATGTGTAATAATGGTATAAAATTTATGCTAATAAAAAGCGATTTGTTTTATCAAAGAAAATTTACTTAATTATAATTTCGCCGACTTCGCTGAAAACGCTAAGCAGCTTTGTTTGCTAGGTTCACCGTTTAGCCTTTTAGCTAATTCAGCGAAAAATAATTTGTCCAATAATGTAATACTAAAATCATTTTAACAAAATCGTACTACGCTGGTTAATGAGTTTTTTAGGTTAAACCATGCTTTAGAAACGGTTGACTAGTCATATTTTTAATATTTGACTTTTACAGAAGACGCGCCAATTATAAATTAACAGTCACAAGTAACAAGTTTTTAACGACCATTCTGACCGAATAGTATGTTAAATTAAAAAAAGGTACTTAACTATAACTAATTTTGTAGCCAAGTTAGCTGGAACGGGTCGCTGAAGTACCAATAAGGTCTTGATCTAGGAGTTTATAGGGGGCCAATAGCTCAGCCAGTGGGGGTAAATACACGATAACTTTTTTTTTACATGATATAGGCTTACGCTTGACTACAACTTGCCTGATGTTAAGCAACGTTATAATCTACGATCTAGCGCGCTTGCCTATAAGAAACCGGTAACTGTAAAGCAACAGCCTGCGCTGTCAGTCAGTGACTGATTGAGTCGTGAAAATTGGCATTCCAATTGGGCATTTTTCCGTGAATGAGATGACGTTAATTAAATTTCTTAAATTTCGGTTGTGTTTCGCAGAACGATGTAAGTCAAGTTTTTATTTTTTTATTTTTGTAATTAACATCAACAGTCACACCAATGAAACCCAAGCAATTTTAAGTATTAACTTTATAGTCTTACTAAATTTGTTCCCCCTTTGAAAACATCTTTACCACCCAACACTATGACTTATTTTGTTTTTTAACACGGAATAGGCTTGCGTTTGACTACAGCCTGCCTGGTGTTAAGCCCCAATGTAGTCTGAGATAGAAGAAACCTATTTACTCTGGATTTGCATACCCCTGGGTTATAACTTTCTGGAAACAAGGCAACGCAACCTCTCTAAATCCGGCCCTGCTCGCAGTTAGCCAGTTAACATTTCAAGGACCACTCCAAACTTATGCAAGTCGATAATAGTTTTAAATCGAATATTGACTTTGCTGGCCGTAGACGGGAATAGAATTTGTTAATGGGACTCTGTTTAGTAGTTTTGGTCACCTACGCACGGTCGTTGGTTTGAGTAAAGTACTACAACAGCGGCATTTCATTTCATTTTGGTTATCTTTACATACAATAAAACTGAATATGGGCGGAAGTCTGAAAATTGAAGATATTTAAATAAAAAGTTTGGAGATACTTTGACTTGACAGCAGAACACATTCCAACTATTTCTAGAAATGATGCCTGATTATTTGGGTCTCTGTTTATCTGTTTATTTAATCACTCATCACGCAAAAACGGCTGAAGGGATCATCATGATTTTTAGTATGTATGTAGGTAGTATGAGGTCTTAGGAGTGTAGGCTACTTTTTATTCTGAAATAATGCGAGCGAAGCCACGCGCGTCCACTAGTCAATCAATATCTTTATTGTCCACCAGAGATAAATTTAAATACAATAACAATGAACATATACTTAGAAATTTAGGAACAGTGGGCGGCCTTATCACATTAAGTGATCTTCTTGGAGTCATGGCTCATCTTGAATGGGTGCCACTATATTTAATCAAGAAAATTAAAATCGATGCTGAATAAATGCAGTAAGATTGCTTGGTAAGTTAGTAGTTGCACTAACCTTTATCCTTTGAGCTGGTTGATGGTTAGTTTTTGTACCAAACGTCGAATTTTCGACGTTATTTCAAAATTCCGATGCTCCTTTTCCTAATTTACCACTTGAACACATGAAATAAACACTTTTTTCCACGAAAACTTCAAATAGTAAAATTTTACGAAATTTATGATGTTGCGACGCCCGCATACAAGAAATGAATGAGGTTTGACAGGAGTACGGCGCTACATGCGCTACATTGACAGTGACATTTGTTCAAAAGTTTTTTTCTTTTTTTTGTGTTTTTATTTTCACAGCTATAAAAAGTGTGACGCCTAGTACATACAGAAGTGAGACTACATAGTTAATAAAGAAATCTCGAGCATGTAACGAAGTCGTAGTATAATTAATGGTTAAACGAACTTACCTTAAGTGAGTTCGACCATAATTATACGAGACGACGTTACATGTCATAACATTACATCGAATTCTAAGATCTAGTCAAGTGTCAACATATTATGTTCCTTCCAAGGTATTTTATTTTTGTATATTGTATATATTAAGATGATTATTTGACGTTTTATTTACTATGATTGTTTGCAGATGTGTTGTTTTTGTCTTGCGATGTCTTAGTAAATAAATAAAGTATCATAAATGTGTATATCTAAGCGAAATTATGTATGTAGGTAGGTAGGTACATATGTTTTTGATGAATTTGTGCAGCTGTACTAATTTCTGTGAGTTAGATTTTTTTTTTTCTATACTCAGGTACATAGGTTATACATGTTGTTTTTATTATCACTTGTAGTTTTTATTTCATATACATCTATGAACCAACGGAAAGAGCCTACATTGCACGACACAAGTTTCGACTTAGTGTGCAATGTAGTGCACCCAGTGCTTAATGTCTATGTAGTAATTATTATCTTGTTAAATATTGTATTCTACTTTAAGCAGGTACCTACATTTACAAGTACCTATGTACTGTACATTAAGATCTGTAACTAGTTATTTAAGTGTAAATAAAAAAAAAGAATATTGTTCAAATAATTATCTTATTGGCGGCTTTATCACAAATGGCGATCTCTTGCTCAACCAATTAGTAGAAGACATAGAAACAAGAGTACATTATAAAAAGTAACAGACGAGGTGTTTAGTTTAACCACAGAATACCTAGTATAACTACATATCTGTGTACTAATTACAAGCAAACAAAAGCCACAGACTCTCACAACACTTCACAGCCTTCTGTCGCTTTTTGAAGTGGTGTCGTTATTTGACAACTAACTACGAGTACACTGTATCTTGTTAGCTAAACATCAAATTGTGGTAAAACACAGACTTGTTATTTCAAAGAGAATGCTAGGAATTTTCAGTTACGTATTGCTATGGAGAATTTTAACACTTATTGTAAAATACACTTTAGCTTGCTATTTTAACAGTAGAGAGTGTCATACTGTAAAATATTTGCCTCTTTTGAGTGCTATTTCTTTTTCAGGACCACAGTGCTTTTGCTTGTGCGAGTGTAGTTTTATTGAGCTTTTTTTTACATACACTTACGCTTGACTACAACTTGCCTGATGTTAAGCAACGTTATAAACTACGATCTAGCGCGCTTGCCTAGAAGAAACCGGTTTCCTTTGACTTGAAGACCGACAAATTATAGTTCAAGGGGAATAGAGATTCGGGCAAGGAGTTCCACAGTTTGGCTGTTCGCACGATGAAAGTCGAAGCAAAACGCTGGGTCGAGCTAACGCGCAACAACGCACAACGTGTTGAAATGGTTTTGATAAGAGAATTAAACTGATCGTCGATCTAGAAACCAGCATAGGGATACTCACTATTGTATTATATAATTATAATTTTTCAAATTGAAAGTATTTTTTTGAAACCATGTTTACAAAAAATAGCAAAATAAAATCGTTATTTAGAGAGACATAACATAAATAGCTTAATTTAAGACTTTCAGAGACAGTCTTGACCTTAACTACGAAACTAATTTATTCCTTTGATAGAAATGTTGGAATTAATTTCTACTTAGACGCAAATTGTTTACGAATAATTATTTTATTGCCCTGAAAATGAAGTTTGAATATTTATGTTTCACTGAAAGTGAGAGAAATTAGGCTTTTACGTAATTCCACAATAAAACCATTATTTAATTAATGTTGAATATTAAAATGGAACTTTAAATTTTATTGTTCAGTTCAAAGTGACTAAAAATGGATAGTTTTAATTAAATATATATTTTATTTCATTTTGTGAACATTAATTGTACATTATTGTCAATTCAAATGATAAATTATGATTTAAAAGATGATAATAATGTTCATAAACCATTTTACACCGTGTGTCAATTTGTGAAACCGATGAAACAGTTTTTTTTTCATTATGCAAAACATACTGAATCAACTTTAGTAGAAATTTGTTGGTGTACAGATACAAATACAGATGTATATTGATAAATTATAGAAATTTACATGAATTACGTGCTTTTAAGCAAAATTTATTGTAAACGCTGTTTTTGTTTATACTCGTATTTGATGGGTATCTGTCAGACCAACGCGCGTAACTGTGGGATTATGTAAAAAGGGTGTTATTAATGTCTTTTTTAAGTGATACAGCAGGAACATAAACAGAGACAAGTAACATTTTCCTATGTACTGAATTCTTCATAGATGTCGACTAAACTTTATCAAAAACCTTTGCTCCGCTTGCCCTATAAACATTTTACACCCTTACTAAGCTCGTAAGTCGGACATCCTATTAAATCTATGTTGACAGTTCCAAACTAATTCAGCGACATCACTTGCAAAACTACAAAGCTTCGCAATTTTCGAAAACCTAAGCCCATAGTCAAAATTAAACCTTATCCTAATAGTAATAGGTTTTAAATTTGTCTATCAAATTATGGCTATTATAGGACGGTAGAATTGTAGTTCAAACATTTCAAACATTGTAAGGACGCAAAAGTCAAACTTGTAAACTTATAATTCGGGCGTAAATCCTTTAGGGCATTAATTTTATAAGTTTGGGAGCAGAGATAAGGGCGGCTGCATTTGGGATGGAGCCGGAAGAGGTATAAAGCTAATAGTGGGATTCATGACATACTGAATAATATAGGTAGGGTTTCAAAGTTAAATTAAGTAAATATTATGGTTAAGTTTTTTTAAGTATAAGCGAGTAAGAACTAATAAACAGTGTTCAAATATTCCGCAAGAAGTCTAATGTCCCGACTTTGAAATAACGGTGATTGAAGGGTTGATTTTTTTACTCAAGTTTATCAAGTGTTTGAACACAAATAACTATTCTTTTCATTCATACAACTACATGATCTCTGTTGGCCAAGAGTAAATCAGTGTTCTTAGCGCAGATTTTGTGCCCTAAGCGAAATAACTTAACTGACATGAAAAATATAACTTACTTAACTAAACTTTGTATTTCAGCAATTCATTATTAACAAACATACTCCTAGCTAAATATAATTACTCCCGTCACACCCGGGGCTAATTCTGGCCCGCCAAATTAGGGGGCTATTTTCAGCCTGCCACATTGGGGGGCTAATTCCGGCCCGCCACATTGGGGGGCTATTTCCAGCCTGCCATATTGGGGGGCTAATTCCGGCCCGCCACATTGGGGGCTATTTCCGGCCCGCCGCAGCCGACCAGAAGTCCGGACCCGAGTCTGGAAGCTAAAACCTAGTTTGTGAGTTCTTGCATAACTCCTGCTACTAACTGGTTTTGGAGACGTTTGATTATAGCGAGGTAGATTAAAAGATATATTTATTCAAAAGAAATACAAAAAGAAACAGTATCGATTAGACCTGAATGTGTAGGTAGTTCTTGGAACGAAATACAATTTACGATACATCATTATCTGTCTAGACTAAACATGTTTTGTACAATTCGTGAGATTTTGTCTTCCAATTACTAGGAATCCAATTGTAATTTAAGGGTTATTTTACACTATTCGTTAGGGGAGTTATCTTGGCAGATACATCGTGGTGAGCGCCCAGGTCCTTTCACGAAACACATATTGTCCTCGGATACCTACGCAATAATGTAACCTACCGACTAACGCAATATACCTAACAAAAAATATTAATTTGGTCTATTGTTTATTATAAAAGAAATGTTATTGAAACGACGTATCTTCACCCAGACACATCATTGGTAATCAAAACTCAAGGGATCCAGTTCCATCGAAACGAAAGATTTCATTAAATCATATCTTTATGTAACTTGACGCAACTTGAAGCGTTCGGTTGAAGTGTGATAGCGATTCTTACTTACTTTACTTACTTAGTTCAACTTAACTTGTTATCTGAGGCGCGGATTTTATGAGATTTTGGGTTCAATAGAGTTGACACAGAATTAAATTGAAAGGGTTGGGTTTTCTGGGTAACTACGCTAATAGCCCTGTAATACAATTTTATTAATGCTATTTAGTTTAGTTGTGAGCACGTCATTAAAATAGCTACGAATATATAGCTATTGCTTACCATCAGGAAAACTATGGTCTTTCAAAAATAATGATAACATTAATACAGTATACGTAATTATAATTATGAGTTATTTTGTGAAGTGCTAAGCCCGCACTGTGGTTATTCAACTTTTATTGGAAAATGAGCAAAAATAATCGCGACCGGCAGGTGTCGAGCCTGCGTATTTCTGCTATCTTCAGAACGCCTTAGCCGCTAGGCTACAGTCTACTACTCGCTTACTTTTCAATAAAGGTTTAAGTAGAACAAGCAAAGTGCGGGTTTAATACTTGGCAAAATAATAATAACGTACTGCAACTTAGTATTACAATGTATTTGTTTATGTACTCCGATACGACTTTCTTGAAAATAACTTAGAAGTTAGACTATTTCTCTTCACTTATGTATTTGAAAACACCGACCCCGTAAAACAATTTTATTACATAAGGAACGTTTTAAATGTGACAACAGCAACGTTTTACAAAATGTTATTCAACTTCTCAACAGGTTTCGCCCCATCCTATTAAAATCTCACTTTAAAACGCCCTCCACGTTTAATGTATCACACATGTGTCACACAATATGTGTTTATGTTTTATGTACCACGTTTATGTCTCATTCGAGCTACAAAGTGTGAACAGGAATGAGAATTTATGCGGCGATTTTAATGAACTCCCTGGGGAGGTACTAAGATACTTAACCAAACTTAACTTTTATACAAATTTAGTCATAATTTCACCTGCAGCCTTTCTACGAATGTCGTTTCAGGCAATGTAGTAGAGAAATAACAGAAAAAACACTCAAATAAATTAGAGATAAAAAATATATATATTTTATTATTACAAATGGATGCCCGCGGTTTGGCTCTCGTTGTTTCAGGATAAAAGTAGTCAATGACATTCAGTACCGTAATACTACCTATCACTATAAAAAAAAAACAAGATGATTCGATACATCTGCAACACATACAACCATACATACCTATACTAGAAGCAAAGGTTACGTAGAAAATACCAGTCGATCAACTGTAACAGCAAAATATTTTTGATTTTAAAATCAAAGTTAGGATACTACTCAAAAACACATTTTTTACTTAGAACAATTCTAAACATTACTTATACCATAATTTTTAATAAAGGTTTGAAGGTAAACCTCCTAGAAGTAATTTGTAGTTTAAACACGTCGTTAAAAGTGGGATGAGATAACTTCGAATAGTGGGTAGTTTTATGACGGCCATAGACACTGTTAATTGGTGTCACTCAAGTGATATTAAATTGCTTTAAGGGAATTGAGATGAACATCGAAGAATTAATCTTTTATAATGTTTTATTGAATTTTAGATTCAGTGGATGTGGATGAAATTTGTCATAATTAATTGACATTTTTTAGGTTCATTTATTCTTTTTTTGCGCTACAAGAGAGCAACTGATCATCGTTTTTTTAGTAGTAGAATAGGATTAACTAAATTATTAATATTATATAATAAGAAATCAAATATAAATTACATTTATGTCACATTAAAATAAAAATAAAATATACAACCAAACAGACAGACAACGAACAAAACATCACTTCCCGCGCGCGGATCTGAATGTCCCCTATATACTGGCGGCGTTTCCACGCTGAATAGCGATGGAAACGCGACTGAATAAGAAAATATTGTACACACTTTATAATAATTAATTTTAATTTTAGCTACGCTCTCATTCTCTCATAAACAGGGCAAATTTAACATTTAAGCTAATAAATAAATTGAAACTGGAATGGATTGTATCTAGATAGAGATAGAATGTGTTCAATTTGTATAAAATATTGTATCATAAATGGACGCTAGTGTAACCACAGTTGCCACTAATCATACAAAACCTAAGATACCTAGTGAAGCACTAACTTGGCATCTCCTAACAATAGAGATCTAACACTAAGTTGACAAGTCAACTTCAATCAGCAGCCGACTGTAGGCAGACATTACGTCATTAACCCCGTCTCAGACCATAGTGGTAATGCCGCACGTTATAATAGTTAATGTGGTAGGGTGACCATTCCATACCTAAAGTAAGTATGAAACCATAATAGTGCCCAAATCCAAAGTCGAGGGTTAACAAACCGTAATAATGCAAGTCGCTGAATAAACTTAAAAAAAAACAAAAAATTGCGGAAAAGCGAAAAATTGCGCTTGCCTGCGAAACCTGTCCTTACCGGGACGAAAGGAGATCGGTAGTTTTTACTAGCCCTCAACAAAGACATAATAAACTTATCAGGTGATGAAGTTTTACTAAAATAAAATAAAATTACCTAGTCTTTTAATAAACCAGTCTCTGAATCTGGCCAACGTTTGTCACCACACAGTCACATCTCCCCACCATCTAACATACGTGGCATTTTTACTATTCAGCCGCAACACACGTCGACTGCTAGGGGTTGTAAAATTTTATGCCGGATTAACTACGGACACAGATATAGGATGGAGTAAAAGAAGATGTGGCAGATTCTCTTTGAATCGTACCTCATTATCTACTTTTTAAAACGTCGATTAATCATTATATTGTTCTTATTTTTTTTCTTTCTACAATTTTTTTATTTACTTAGCTTTTATATGAAGACTAGTGGGTGCTCGAGGCTACGCTTGCATAAAGAAATAAAACTTGTATCCCCTATTTCACCCCTTTAAAAGTGGCATTTCCAAAAATCCTTTCTTAGCAGATGTCATAATATCTACCTTAATTCCAAATGTCAGCCCAATCCGTCCAGTTGTTTGGGCTTTGCGTTGATAGATCACTAGATCCTTATATCAGTCAGTCAGTCACCTTTGAGTTTTATATATAAAGATTGTTTTGTTAAAGTAGCAGAGTCGATTACTTCCTGGTTATGCTCCACTTAACCAACGCACTATACTCAAATACACTCAATCACAATCACATCAACACGCTTTGACTCAGGGAAGGTATGTCTGTCAACTGAACTGTAAGGCTCAAGGAGAAAACTATCTCTCATTTACTTAGATCAAATATTTTATCGAAATCGTATATATTTCTGTTTTTTTGTAATAAATTTATTTGTTATTATATTATTTTCGATTGACACTTTTACTTGTCCATAATTCATGCACGATAGTTAGCAAGTCGTAGTGAAGCGCGCGCTCAGCTGGCGGAGGCATTCGCTTGCGATTACCAATGTTAAGCAATCGTTGACGCGGTCAGTCCTTGGATGGGTGGCCAAAAAATGCCATTCTATTGTGGGCGTTCCCATGGGTCGGATGACACGTTAAATTGTTGGTTCCGGCTCTTTGTCATAGTACGGCAGTCGTTAAGCCATGTCAGAGGCCCTTAGGCGGCTTGATTAATTTTCGACACCAGAGTTGGCCACTCTCATTCGGTAAAAGAAGATGAAAAAAAGTGAAGAGGTTCCTTTTGACTTAGGTAAACTGATAAGAATCAATTCACACTAGTTTTGTTTTTTGCAATTTCATTTCAGGTATTACAACAAAATTTCACATCTATTTCCACAAGTTTCATATAAAATCATTCTAACATTCATCTTCTATCCATGGTAATATTCCAGCAGATACAATAATAATAAAATCATCGTGAGTGGAGTCTACTTCCGGTCGCCATGTTTGATTTACGCCATTTCCGGTTTCCACTGTCTGCTGGTTCTGTGAAAAAGTATTTCCCATTTTCTTTATTGTGGACCTTTAATGGAAAAGAAATCCGATTTGATTGCGAATTTCCTTAAATTTGGTCACTCGTAATTTTTTAAAGGGTTGGACTTAAACTTAATTATTAATTCTGAAATTAGGAAATTAGGAAATTAGGAAATTAGGAATTCTGAGCGAATTTGGTAAGACCAGACTTCATTTTATTTTGAGTAGTATTTTGGGAGGTATTCAATATATAATACGTTTTCTGAGACATAATACTCACGTACTTAGCATAAGTTTACTTTACTTTTTAATTCAATCTAAAAATCGTGTTTACGTAACCAAGCACAATAAATTGACTTATTTCTCAAAAAAATCAAACACAAATGTTGTAACTTAGATGCTATTTTTATTTACCTTCAAATTTAGGAGGAATACTTTAGTTTGAAGTATTTTAATTAATTATTTTGTAATACATAGTAAAAAAAGTACGATTCTTTTTTTCTTCCCAATAAAGAAATCTTAAAACAAAACACAAACGTGCATTTCATGCATCTATCAACATTTACCTTGAAAAGATTTGCAATTTCCACACTTTGGTACTTGTAAAATCGATCTTACTCCGTTCTAATAAAGTACTAATTGCTTCGTGCATGTTTCACGTGAAATTGAAACGTACTCCTTGCGGCGTACACTCATTCAATTATGTTAGCTAACGAACTGTAATGTCGCCCCCAGGTAGGGTTACCGCATATGTTTTTTGGACTGTACCTTCATATAATTTTACCTGTTTAGATTGGGTTCATACCACGGAATGACTAAAATAAATAATTTATATGAGTCTGAGTACATACATGTTCTAAGTTTGGGTGGTGTATGAACATAAATTGTAATTGGGAAAACAAGCTGGTTTTTACAATTGAAATGTTATGTAATTGTTTAAATTACGAGCCAGAAATTTTGCAAAGTATTGCGTATGTCTAGAAGAAACCGATCAAGTCTGGCGTTAAAAAACTTTTAATTATTAAAATTACTTACTTGAAAGTCAGTCACTTATACAAAAAATCTCGGCCAGGGTTCCAAATTTACCGTTCCATAAATCATAAAATGTACTTTAAGGAAAAGAGAGATACCTTTTTATGTTACATTTGTAAACCCCAGCAACCCTGAGTAAGTTGCAAGGGGTGCTATTAGTAAAGCTATTACCTTCCATAATTGACAATCAAATATGAATTTGTGGTTGTGCGGGTTTAAAATTCGAACATTTCGGTTCCGCCCGGTTTACACACACAATCTAGTTTTTTTTTTTGGATTCTTAATTAGGAACAAGATAAAGTAAAATATTCTTATAATTTTATTTAACAGTGTTTTACTAAGGAAAGTAGTAAAAATCCTTTGAAGGAATCGTAAAAACTATTACAAATTTCTCAGAATAGTATCCACTGCCATCATAGATCTTACAACTTACAGACATCTAATTGCCTACGTATGCTTTCATGCATATTGTTCCGTAAACAATACTATGCGTTTACAGAAAAGGCAAATCAGCAGTTGGAAATGTAAATTATCAGCTTGTCACGTAAATTCGCAGACTTTAGTTAATATAATAACAAAAGTCTAATTTGCCTACGAATACATTTTTTACTTTTGATAGTCTTATGGCTTATTAATGCCATTTTTTGGCACTATTTTATGAAAAAATGACATTATCTTAAGTTTTTTTCATAAGTCCAATAACGAGTTAACTATCAATCAGGATTATAATTGTTTATGTAAAAGAGACCCAGAGATGCAGAGGTCCATTGGTTTAAAATTCAATGCTTGCCTTTTTTATCCTTAATGAGGTCTCCATTGTTGCTATGTCGATTGTAAGGGGTTTGTTACGGAACTCTTTAAACACGAGCCTGGTGCAATTAACAGAGGTTTATTAAGTTTTAAATTGGTGCAAGGTTTTTAATTACCTGCTTGTTTTAACTAACTTAGATGAACTTTACGGGTTTCGTGTGTTTTTGACGTAAACCTAAACGTAATATTGCACGTTTTATGTAAATATGAAGCTATGAAACTGGGAATTCAAAAAATTTATTTAATTTCAGATTATGTATTCTAAAATTGTAACTGTAAAATACTCCTAGAAAGGTTTGAATAAAAAAAATATGTTACATACCTTATTAGCGTCTTTTTAAAAGTTTTTTTTATATAGTTTAAAACTCAAACATGCTATTACTACTTTTTACACCATTAACAAAAACAACAGTTCCTCACACAAAATGCGAAACGCAACAGCCAAATCAATACAACCTTTCCTATTCAGTGAATAATCGTCAAAGAACTTCCTTGGAGGCCTCCTGAAAGATGCAGACGGAGATAAAAGATAAAAACACTCGGAGATATAATAAACCCTCTTTTATGCCCGTCGGATATCCGCCCAATAATAACTGGCACTGCAGAGCACACTTTATAACTTCAGGATGTATAGGCTAAGAGGCTGGAGATACTTTCTAAAGGTGTAAAAGAAAATGTTTTTCTAGTGGTTGATTTTAGTGGCCTAGGGGTTAGGTATCCTGACGTGGAATCAGAATGACACAGGTTCGAATCTTGCCGGTCCTGATTATTTTTACTCATATACAAATTTTACATAATTGCAATGTGGCTGTTAAATAGGAGTAAAAGTAACTAACAAAGCAATCGCACTTACTTATATGTATGAGACAGTAAATTGCAATTATGTACATATATCATTGCATAATTATCGTTAGACTATTACATAAGAGGGAAACCAACCAACAAATACATTGTCTCTTCTTCTTGCAACGGCACAACGTATTACGATAATTTTGGTGCGAGTCATGGTTTAGTATCAGATTTCAGATTCTCAAGAGTGCTTAAAGGCAAATTTTCATCAGGTGGGCTTCCTAATAGATGAAGATAATACACGTATATATTATAAACTAATCAAAAATACACTCAGTACTAGATGGCCCCTAAAAACGTGTACCTTCCTATGTACGTGTAAGATTGTTTGACCTATCGCTTTGATCCCGACCTTCACGTAGGCCTGATGTATAGAGATGGGGAGACGATTGCTACGCAACAGGGTTACTCAATACTTTTAATAGTGTAATAATGATGTATGAAGCTAAGTAAGTTTTTATGTGATGTGTTCTGAAGTTTAAACTAAATAGTTTTAAGCTTGTCTAAATGTCTCTGACAAGGCTTAACGACTACCTTATGATAATGGTTGCCAGGAAGAGATTGCTTTTAGCAATAAGGCCGCCACTTGTAGCACTAGTATAAGTATTTTTTTTTTTGTAGGTAATTATTATCGTGTGTTGCAATAAATAATTTTCTATTTTATTCTATTCTATGATGGCAAACCGCCGGAATCTACAATTTAATGTGTTTTCTCTGAAAATGTTCAACATAATGCCTATTTCAACCCCTTCAGAGAGATATATGAATGTACATAAAAATGTAAATCTCGAGTAAATAGGTTTCTTCTAGGCAAGCGTGCTACATCTTAGGCTATAGTGGTGCTTAACATCAGGCAGGCTATAGTCAAACGTAAACCATTAAAAATGTACTCATATACAAAATGACTAATGATATACTTGTGTGTGTGTGTTTGAATGACTGACAATTATTTTACAGTAAGGTTAGAAATATTAACATAAAAACATCAGCAACAGAAAATTTTCACTAGCACTTGTTCCCAAAAGCAGAGGTTATATTAAAATCGCTTTAAAAAGGTTTTGCTTAGGTTAACATCACGTTGGTGCAGATTCACTCCACAAGATGGGCTTAGCTGGCACATGTTAAGAGAGGTATATTCCCAGCAGGGTGATATGGATAGCTGTGGATGATAATGACGAAGTTATCATGAGCTCTGTATAGAGATGGGAAAGACGATTGCGATGAAAGAGAGTGATACCAACTCAAGTGAAAGTATCGCTTTGAAGTACGCCGCGCTCTTGCTTCAAGGGTGGAATCACTTGGAGTCACGAGTAGGTAGTCTACAGAAGTATATGTTTTACGGAAGTTTAGTGTTATGTGAGATGTTGTATTAGTGATTAGGTTACAGTATAATCATGGTATGCTATACGAGCTTGATATTTATTATAGAGAGCTTGATTTTTATTACGGATTATATTTTCGACGCGATTTTATAATATGATGCATACTGTGCTACCTAAGGAATTTTTATGTATTCATTTCATAACATTAATAAATATCTTTATCTTATCTTTTATTGGAGTTTTCAAACCAATTATGACCATGAAAACAAATCTGCATACATATTTGACAAGCCGTTAATGCATGCCAATAATGTTATTGTAAACTTATTTCTTATACAGCCAATTTTTATTTTATTTTGTTCTTATTCATAATTAACTGTTTCAGTAATATTGATACAGTAGCCTACATCAAAAAGGTGTGCATATCGAAGTCCATCATATTAATCGCCCAAAAAATCATCTATCTATCTCTCTATATAAATTTCCTACTCATCGCTTGGAATGCGTGTGCCGTATGTAAATTAGAGATAAGGATGGATAAGGTACGGATACCTATTACTCGTGCTTGATACTTGCGAGATATTCGTACAAGATATGTACTCTGAAGGACACTTGATTATTCCGGACGCGCGTGACCCGTTTTATGTGTCTTCTTACTGATATGTAGGTATGTTGATAATAAGATAGAAATTGTAATGAAAAATTCTTTGTGAAGTTTACTTTGAAAATCGTGTAGTTTGTACAACTATGTAGGCGCGCGTAGATTATAGAAGTATCATACTAATGTAGATCGCTTTTTTATATTTGTATCAATTTATAATGTCAACAAAAATTTAAATTCATTATATTCATTATACTATGACTATGGTTATAAGATCTCCTGATAATACTTTCAACTTTTTGGCAGTTATTGGTTGTGAAAAAAAAACATTTATTTACATTGTTTTGTCCTTTGTAAGAGCAAACAGAGCAGACTTTTTATAACACATACTATAGTAAACTTTTGAATCACGGAAGCTTTATTTATAGCACAATAAAGCACTACCATGTGAGCTATAAAAAGTAACAAAGCGCATATAAAGTGCTTTGTTTTTTTGGGCAAAGCGCAAATGTACGGGTTAAATATATCGTTTGCAGAAATAAAGGGAACTTGCTAGAAAGAGATGAATGGGTTTAATTTGTATTAAAATTAGTCTCAGTTTTGTACTTGACCGATCGCAAAATGATGTAAGATTCTCTTACTAATAAGTGTAGTATGTATGTACGAATTCATGCTTATCTATACTAATATTATAAAGCTGAAGAGTTTGTTTGCTTGTTTGAACGCGCTAATCTCAGGAACTACTGATGCGAATTGAAAAAATCTTTTTGTGTTGAATAGACCCTTTATCGAGGAAGGCTTTAGGCTATATAACATCACGCTGCAACTAATAGGAGCGAAGAAACAATAGAAAATGTTGAAAAAACGGGGAAAATTATTCATCTTTGAAGGCTTCCGTTGCGTTCGCTGCGAAAACGGTTCAAGATATCAAAAAAATGTGTATGAAAGAATTATTTGTCTTAAAATGATCTCACAAAATGTCCGCAACAGTATATGTCTATCTTTTAAGGTTAACTCACTAGAACCGTTTTTATGGTAATAACTATTCCACGCGGACGAAGTCGCGCGCACCAGCTAGTGTTAATATATTTTTTAATGATGAGTAACTATTTAGGGTGTAAGTCGGCTATTAATTATGAGAAAGTCGAAGAGTCTTATCATCCAGCGTGGTAATTGGCCAGTAGGCTGGAGCACTTGCACCAGCTTTAGACTTTTCAGAAGATTTTCAACGTATCTTCTATAATTTTTATAAGTAAGTGTTATACTATTTTTTTTTTTTTTTTTTATTTTATTTATTTTGGCTTAACATTGGTAATAACATTGATACATTTATCTTACACTAGTATTTTTGTATATATATACAAAATGTATTACCTATTGAAGTTAAGCACAGCATGCACAATTTTATTATTACTACAATAAGTAAAGATAGTGAAAATATATTTACAAACTAATCCTAGTTGTAAACAATAGCAATGGTGTTTAGGAACTTAACAAGTTATGGATTTGAAATTTATGCAACATTAAAATATATTTAGTGTGATACCAAGGGTACTTACTAGGTACATCAAGAAGCTTAATATGGAAATTTGGCCACAGTACAGCATCTAGCAAATATACAAGGAATAATCTGTTTTTATGAACAAAATAGTTTAGTTTTAACTGTGGGGCACCGTCGAGTACCGCCAAGCAGCTAGCTGGGGTGACGAGGATGCCCACACCCAGGTTCTGAGACTGGTTATACATTTGAGCCTCGAAGTGGGATTCCACTGCAGGGCTGGGCCTCGCCGGCTCTCAACGCAGAAGTCACATGCATTTTGAATTTGGATACAGAGTCACAAAATATATCTAGGTCACTTACATTACTGTGGTATCTATTGGCTAAATTAACTATTCTAGGCACTGGTGAATTCGCACCTAATACAGTTCTACGAAGGACTGGTGCAAATGGTGTCAAATTAGCAGGTTTACGCGGGTAACGGTATGGCACTCTGAGTCTAAATTTTGATAAAAGAATGGGACAGTTTACTTTGTTATGTATAATTTTATGGAGAAATATTAGATCCGCCTTTATATGCCTATCAATGATCTTATCAATTTTAAAGAAATCTAAACGCTTTTCGTATGAACGAATTTCTTTTGCCTTTTTGGCGCAGTATATTAGGTGCCACATGAATCTTTTTTGAACTCTTTCCAATTTTAGTTGGTGAACAGCATAGTGCGGCCTCCACACTGGACTACAGTATTCTAATATACTGCGCACCAGACAATTGTACAACAAAATTTTAGTTTTAGGGTTACGGAAGTCTTTAGCGTTACGTATGAGAAAACCTAACATTTTTGACGCTTTTTTAGTTATTTTATCAATGTGAGGAATAAATGTCAGCTTTTCATCAAAGATTACTCCAAGGTCCCTCATGTTACTAACCCTAATAAGTTTAATGTTGCCAATAGAATAGTTATGAGTTATGTTATAATTTTTACGGCTATAAGTAATTTGGTGACATTTATCCGAATTCAAAAACATGCCATTTAACTTACACCAAACATGTAATTTTTTTAAATCATTTTGTAGAGCTACGACGTCATCCAAATTATCAATTATTTTAATGATTTTTAAGTCATCTGCATATAAATATGGAGTGCAATGACTCAGGCAATTTGGCAAATCGTTTATAAAAATATTGAACAAGAGAGGGCCAAGAATTGAGCCCTGAGGCACACCGGAGGTAACATTAAAATTAGAACTAGAAACAAAGCCAGCAGCAACTACAGAAAAAGTTCGATTATTTAGATATGATTCTATCCATCTAAGGAGGGACCCAGAGAATCCATAAAATGATAATTTAAAAATGAGTACAGAAAATGGTAATTTATCGAATGCTTTGCTGTAATCTGTGTATATAACATCTACTTGTTTATTACTATCTACAGCAGCTACAAGATTTTCAACAAAGGTTACAAGATTGGTACATGTAGAACGTTGTTTAATAAAACCATGCTGATGGTCAGATATAAATTGTTTAAAATGATTGAACATATACGGGAAAACAAGTGATTCTAATACTTTAGCAAAGGTGGAAATAATCGAGATAGGTCTGTAATTACTTGCTAAGCATTCGTCCCCATCTTTGAATATCGGAAGAATAAAAGCAGATTTCCAAGCGTTTGGAAATATACTGGATTTTAATGATTTATTGTATATAAGAGACAGAGGTAACGATAGAGACTTAGCACAAGATATTATGAATAGAGGTGGGATACCGTCTGGTCCCGCTCCTTTTTCAGTGTTGAGATTTTCGAAAGCTTTTTGAACATCTTTAATTGGGATAACTAACTGTGATAAAGCAAGACTAGTCTCGAACCGGTTTAAGTAGAAGGAGAGAGCTTGACAGTGATCTTCATCAATGTGAGCACTTGCTTGGTATACTGTAGAGAAATATTGTCCAAACAAATTACACATGTCATCACCACTAGTCACTGTTTCCTCACCATCGGAAAGCGAAACAGGATAAGTAGATCTTCCTTTTCTTTTCGCTTTAATATATGACCAAAATAACTTCGGATGAGTTTTTATTTTGTTCTCGATAAAGTCTCTATACTTTATATAACATTCCTTAGCTAATTTGTCACAACGTTTATTAAGAGTACGGAGAATGACGTCATCCATAGGGTTACCATATATTTTAAACCTCCGCAGTACTTTGTTTCTCTCACGAATTGATCGAATTAGGTTTCTGCTTAAACCAAACAGGATACGAAGAGTTTTTCGGATGGGTAACAGGCACGTTCGTTTTAATAATTTCATTCAAAGTGGAATAAAATACCTCTAGAGCATCATTAACATTCTCGTTTCCATTTAGTATGCAATGCCAATCAACCTTATTTAAAATTATATTTAATTCTGAGTAGTTACATCTGTTAAAATTGTATTTAGGGCTGTTCTTAGTTTTTAATTTATCGACTTTATGTATAGCCTTTACAAAAATCTCCAAAGGGGGGTGGTGTTTATCTAATTTACATAGTTGAAAGTCTGATTTACATAGTCGAGTATTATTTAAGTCGGTAAAAACCAAGTCAAGAATTTTGCCATAGTCGTTAGGTATCCTATTCAATTGTGTGAGATTGTTATTCACACAGAAGTCTACAAGAGGCTCTGCGCGTGAAGGAACTGCGCTATTATTATGGCTATATACCAAGGACCAATCTATGCAATTTAGATTAAAATCACCTATTATTAAAACCTTATAATTATGCTGTTCTGATACTCGATTGCAGTTGTCCAGAACATGTTCCAAATAAGGTTTTTGTACAGGATATGGCATGTAAGTGGCACAAAAAGCTATGAAATTATCAGATTTACCAGTGCATACACCTAATTTAAGCCACAGATCCTCGCCATCGCTCTCCCATTCTGACATTCTCTTTGATGAAATTTTATTAAGAACAGCGACGAGTACTCCACCTCCTTCTTCAATAACTTTATTTTTACGCATCCTTTTCATGCTCAACTTGGATGTTTGTCTGTCTCTTCTATACACACGATACCTACTATCAAATAGTTCAGATGTCATTACATTCTTATTTAGCCATGTTTCTGTTAACACTATTATATCAAAATTAGAACAAGCCAATTTCCTAGTAAACGTTGATATTTTCGATTTTAAACCACGTACATTTTGGTAGAAAATATGTAATGAACTATCCATAATGAGTTTATATTAATAACATAAGTGTCATGCAAAGTAATTAATTATAAATTATAAATTAAATTATTTTAACTTGGAAATACATTCGATGTCACGAATATGATTGAATTCCGAATCATCAGTTTTTCTCATGTATATTCTACCATTCCGCACCCAAACATATTTGTAGTTCTTTTCCTTCGCAGCTTGACGAGCGGCAGCGTGCAGGGCTTTGTTGTGAGCGGATAAATGTTCAGCGACGTATATTGGTTTCTTTTCTCCTTTGATGCCTAGATGAGACGTGTTTAACTTGCTGCTGGAGTGAGATTTATTGTATTTTATCACAGCAGCAAGAACACTGTCACGTACTCTGGGCGAGTTAAATTGAACAATGATGGATCTAGGCCTAGAGCTTGAAGCATTCATCTTCGCAACACGCGTGCAGTTCAGTACGTTCTCGTCCTTAATAGCGCAGCCCACCGACTGACAAAGCTGGCTGGTGATACTTATAAGATTTTCAGCCTTGCTCTCGGGAACACACTGGATCTCAATGTTACTTGCACGGTTGATTTGATCAACCTGGTTGAATTTTTTACTTATGTCTGAGATAGTCACAATTAAACGACTATTTTCTTCCTGTAATTTTTTTATTTCGACATTGTTCTCAGATGTTTTTATCTTCATTTCTTCGTATTCACTTCCAAGAAAAGTAATCGAGCTTTTTAGGTCACCTATATCGGATTTTATAGTCTCCAGTTCTCTTGATAATGTGCTGGATAAAGTGTCATTTATTTTTGTTAAAAATGCACCCAACTCCTTTTGAATAATGGTTTGGACATCATTGCGCGTGATCGGAGTTCCCGGGTCCAGTTCTGGGGAGGACAGCGCAACTCTTTTTCCAGCTCGCACAGGAGTTTTATCATTGATATTTCTAAATTTGGCACTCAAACACATGGGACATTGCCATCTATCCAGATATTTGCCTTCAGTGTTCAGACATTTTAAATGATACGCCTTTTTGCATCCCGTACATGTCCAGTACTTTTTGTCATTTAATCCCAAATCGCAGCATCCAAAAGTGACTTGAGACTGGGCCATATCGTTATCAGTATTCAAAACAGTCAAGCAGTATTATGAAATAATCAGAGCAATTTAATTATAATCTTTACGTATGTGTAGTATCAGGTGCTCCTGACCATTTCACGAGAGCAACCACTTGAACATCTTTTTTGCTATCAGCTTTATGCAGGCACTTCAGCTTTATTTCAAGTAGGAGGTAGGATTCCAAAAATATAGTGAAATTGTTATTTAATCACCGACTGTATCTCCTTTATTAGTTGATTTATACTCACAGTTATAAACTATAATTTGTTGCAAATACACTCAGATGTTGCTAATAAGATGCGTTATCGCCTCAACTTGTGTATGTTCGGAAAGCACAACTTTTAACACTTTAAATTGTAATTAATTTGCGGAGCTAGTTTGTAAACAACTTGCTTGTATTACGTCTTGCGGTCGAAAAGTGAACTAACCTACTACTAACCTGAACAGACTATGTTACTTACATAAGAACAGGCAGACTGTTGTAGTCGCTACAGTTACAAACTCGTCTTTTTGTAATAAATAGTAAATCAATAAAAACCTCATTATTCACATACTTTTGCGCCTTACAAAGTGCTACTACGTCACTTTACAGTACAATCATTGTACACCCATTACAACCATCTTTTACACACAACAGACACTTGCCAACTTCCAAGTGGCATGTAAAAAGCCAATGACAAATGTACAGGCAGTAAGTCAGTGACTGGCTCGGGGCCAAGCCAGTGGACTGGAATGTACACTGGTACCGATACTGAATGGATCGACCACTCGCATGGCGATTGGAAGAGTTATGGCTACTGGCCTTGGATCGTCTTTGTGTGTATTTATTTAGTGTATATAATGTATTACATTTTATATAGTGTATGTATAGTGGAAATGATGTTACCAAGATATATGAAAGTGTACTATTTAGGATTGTTAACTGTTGATATGAACAGGCTTAGTTAGTCAAGTAATTGAATCTAACCGATATCAAAGAAAACTTTTTGGAAATTTCGAGTCATTTCTGAAATATAGGGAAACGGCAATGTACTATGCCATAGTACTATCCTTTCCTTTCCTTTCTCGAAGAAGTATAGACCATTTTCAAGCTCCCTATAAATTCGCGATAAAACTTTAAGCCTACTCGTAATTGTTTTAACTAAACATTTATTTATTAAACATTATGTGTCATATAATTATTTATAAAACCCCGATAACGATTTCACTATTTACGTTGACAAGCCATAACGAGTTATTTGTATAACAGAGCTTTATATTTTGTCAGATATTACTGATATTACTTATGCAAGATTTTCGAGCATCAATTGATCGTCAAAGTGCAAGATATATGCAATTTTTGTAGTCTCGTGTCAAGCCGCACGAAGGATATCAATGTAAGCTTTTTCTCATCAAAGTAGGTCCGATAATTTTGTCAACTATATCACTGTATCCGTTAAAGAAAATCTTCTATAATGAAAATGTCTATTGGATTTTTACCACTGCAAAGAACCAACGGTCGCGGCAACATAAAATCATATTTTACGATTTTCTCCGGTCACTTCAAAGAGGCTTTAATCTGGAAGTATACGGTACTCTGTCACGAAAAAACGCCATTTCTATGGGTCACTCGAGAACCACTGTAATAGTTCCAATGATCAAAGTCGCCTTTGGCTGGTCCACTCGAACCGAGGTGCAGGCTACATTGATAAGCGACAGCGATAATAGAAAAATCTATAAAGAAGAAGAAAAGTATCATAATCTTGTTGCAAGCACGTAGTTTTTATTTTAAATTACCTAACTTACTGTTTATATTGAATTGTAGCGAAATAGTGAGATTGAAAATCGCTATTGGTATTTGAAATACTTTTATTAAACTGCACCTACTGATTGTATCCGTATGTTTGTAATTGAAATCAAAATTTTTGAATGTCAAAAAGTGGTAAAACCACTTCTTTTATACTTAGTGTGTTATGCCTGGCATTCATTAAATCATACGAAAATTTCTTTCAAAATATTTGGGTACGAGTGAAAATAAAGTCGCCGCGGTCGGGATTCAGGACGTGTTGACTCCACGAACGTCGGTCCAAAAGACATTTCATATTTTCCAGAGTTTCATTTATACATTATTTATAGTTATATATTTATATATCTTCATCAACAACCTATTAAAACACAGTCCATATACGCTACATACTACATTTTCTCTCAGCTTGCCACTAAAAGCGCACCCGTTGCAAATAATCATATAATATGAATAGTAGGGTCCATAATCATTGAGTCGAATATAATATTTCTACGGTTGGAAGATCACAGACTAAAATTATATTGCTGCGATGACATTTTTTTAGCGTTCGAATAAAAGAAAATGGGTTTCTATTTGAATATAGATAGGTTTCGTATTTTAGTACGACGGTTCATGCAGGATAGCTTCGAGCATAACTCTGTTTTATTTTATTTTATAAGCTTTTATTTGAGTTGTAATATTGCTAAAAAATGTGTGTTCTATTTAACGGTAAAACCGTGGTGACTGTGATAAAATATGTTACATATTACATTATATTATTTTCTCAAGTACCTGTAAAATGTAAGACGAAAATCAAACTAGGATCTTATTTTGATTTTATGAAAAGGCTATTTTTTTATAATAGTAGTTTATGCAACTGTCATATAATGAAGGGTATTAAAACACGAGTGTGAGTTTATGAAACGAGCGCAGCGAGTTTCATAATAGTAACGAGTGTTTTAATACCCGTGTTATATGCAGTTGCATACACTACTTTATCTTCACTAACATTTTAACTTTTAATTTATTAAATTAAATTCACGCGTACGTGTATTGTCACAGTGATTTTGCCGCCATTAAAATCTAACCAATGAGAGCGCAGCTGCGCGCCAATCAGGTTGGTCGCGATTTATTGATTAAAACGCAACCAACCTGATTTTGGCCCTGCAATCAGGTTGGTCGCGTTTTATCGATGTTATAATGAGCTAATTACGATATCGATGTGGATATTATACCATCATGTGAAATTGCTTAACTTGAGTGTTTTGTTGTCTGCGCTATAACAGTAGTAATTATAAGTCAAGTATTGGAAACATAAGTAGAATGTTACAACATTAGTGTAGATAAAGTATATAATATAATACATGCTCATTTGTTGATGATACTGAATTTCAAGTCAGCTATTCATTACTTACTAGTTACTCTATTTTACAAGATTAGGTATCAGGATCAATACATAAATATATCATATACTTAGTAAATACTATCATATTAGTAAATGCCTTCATTTAATCCTAACAATAAAAACAATTAAGTATGTATTACTTATACATATATATATTATATTATATCTAACGCTATTAAATTTATTCCTTGCTATTTTAAAAGCAAATTGGGCATAAAAGTGGTGCCAAATGTTTTCAACCAATCTCAAATGTGGTTATTCACTTATTTCTATGTTCAAAACTAAGCTATTCAATATCATCATCATCATCCACAGCCTTCTCTATCCCACTGCTGAGCATAGGCCTCTCTTTGAATGTGACAGCAGCAGCGATCTTGTGCAGACCATAAAAAAAAAACTCTTTAATAAGCTATAAAGGAGTATCTTTTGATTACCAATTTTTGGTGTTTCAAAGCTTGTACTCTTTTCTTTTAAATTTATTATCTTCGTTTTTTTACTAAATTTTTTTTTTTTTAAGTGCAGCTTGTTTTTTAGCGCCACGGTGCGTCACGGGTTACCTTGACTTTATATTTTTTTCTTTTATATAAAAAGTAGTATACATAATCTATTTCTATAACAACTTCATCCAAAACTGTTTACCCTATTAGAACGTGAAACATTAACAAAACATAAATAGCTACAAACTTTACACTCAATATTAATAGAGTGATAATTTCTTGTATTTATTCTTATTGTTTTCTAGTTTGTTCTTTGATCTCTTAGTATATATACATATATATAAATTCTATACAGTATCTATTGATTTTATTTGTAATGAATTGATTACTCTGGGGAGTCAGAACCCTCAGTGATGAGGAATACAACTCAAAGCGAGAGACTAATTGGCCCGACTCCTCCTGTATCCACCCGTAAGACTCATCCATATATGCTGTATCTTGGAGGTCCTGATCTTGTTTCTCTCAACCTTGGCTTCTGATTTGAACAGAACCCAGTTCCTGCGCTCAGACGGTGATCGAGGACCCCAGGTTGACTTCGACCTGAAGGCTTGTCTGGCAGTCTGAAATACATACATTATATTATTTGAAAAATTGTGCTAAAGATGAGATAATTGCAGCACCTCTGGAGTTGCAAGTGTCCATAGGCGACGATAATTGCTTACCATCAGGCAGATCGTCTGCGTTTTTGCCAATTATTTTATAAAAAAAAAAAAAAATGTTGTTCACCTACATTTATAATTGAATTACGCAGAAATGTTATCTTGAGTTAGACATATTATCATATTACAATTTTGTATCTAAAATTTTACGTATGTAAGTACCTATCATAGTTTATAATTTTATCTTTAACTGTCTTTAAATCTGTCGTTAAATCGTCTATATCTATCTATAAATCGTCTATAAATTAATTTACATATATAGCTGTTGTGTGATTAACATAATAGCAAAATATATCATAATCAATCCCTCAAAACAACGTTTTTTTTTTATTTTAAGTTGTGCGGACGTGCCGCACAACTTAAAATAAAAAAAAAATGTATAAGTCTAATAGTGTAGATTACACATAGTTAAAATACAAACCTCAATAAAGTTTCCAGTCCTGTACTTGAACATAGTAATGCCAATAAAGGTTGGCACCAAGAAGATACCAAGAAAGAGGATAAGGTAGCCACAAACTATAACAAAAATATTTTTTTTTAAGAAAAGAAAAGAAAGTAAAAAATAAAAGAAAGATAATTGAATTATTTTGTAAAAAAAATATAACATAGAGAAAACTCGTTTAAGTTAATCGTAACAAGGTTAGAGATGAATTAAAACACAAGCTAAGGTAAAATAGTAAATAATAACGTTATACGACTGCCAAAGTTGAAAAAGTATTTTACCACAATAATTTTAATGTAAACCAGGATATTGGATAAGGAGGTTTCGGATATAAAAAAACGATTAACATGTAAACCAATAACATTAATAATACGGATATATTATCGAATTTGATTAATCATTTACGTAATTTTTGATGTTTAATGTCAAAAATTACGTAAATGATTTGAAGTCCTATACTATAATCTGAAAAACGCGCACCAAATCCAAGAAAAAAATTGATAAAGTTAGCACGTGATTGGAATAAATTTTAATTAATGAAATCGTATGTCGATATAGTAATTTTTTTTTGACGAGACATGACTGATGCCAACTCTTGTTATCATTGTAATAAGTTAGTTGTAATAATATTATTATTGATAAGGAATTATGAATTTTATTCCTGACGAGATTTTATAATGTGATACATAGGTACTGTACATAGGTATTTTGATGTATTCATTTTATAATATTAATAAATATCTTTATCTTTATCTTTAATTCTGTATGTTAATAAATGTTATCTATCTATCTATCTATATATTATAAAGATTATCTATATGTATTGAATGAAATTACGATAACTAATCATATCTTCATGTTATTACTGATAAAGAGATATATGTTTTATAAATATTTGGTTAATCCCACAAAATAACAATGTTTTCCATTTAGTTGAAACTATGAATCAACATCACCTGAACATGAGAAACTTTCAAATTCCTCTCATGGATCTCAATTTCACGGAGAATAATAAAATTACTTCAGATACCATTATTTTAAATAATGACCTATATAAATTATTGCAAAAGAATATAATGTACATATGTCCATATGAATTAAGAACTTAACCAGCAATAAAAAAACAAATAAAGAACAAGAAGTCAAACATACCGTATCCAAAAGTAGGGTAATAGTAGTAGCCGCCAAAAACTAGGGCCTCAAAGGACGTGAGACCGTAGATGAAGACAGTCAGCATCATAGCAGGTGTGACGAGACCCCAGCAGAATCTCCAGTACATTGAGGTTCTGCCAGCACCGAGCATGTATTCGATGTCCAGACAGATGTTCTCCAAACCTGGAAGAAAAGAATAAGGGAATTTTTATTTTCCAGTAATGCAGCTAAAATTCTCGGCACACTGCCTGTTGGCTGTGGGCTGGAGCACTTAGATCATCTTTAGAGTTTTCCAAAGAGTTTTCCTTTTTTTTATGCAGTAGCCAGGAGTAGCATAATTCGTTTTTTCCTAAAAAATTGTAACTTTATTTACAATAATAAAATATAAAAACAAGGGAAGAAAAACTAAACATACTACTTCTAACTACTACAAAAAGGGGCACTTAGAAAATCTAGAGAAAAGCCTAAAGATAATCTTAGTGCTCCAGCCCACTACCAGAGGGCAGCATGTCCAGCATACTGGCCGCATTACCTCGCTGGATGGCAATGCTGATACGTTGAGCCAGAAAAAGGCCAGCATTTTGGTCAGTTTTTTCCTTGCTTTCCTTTAGAGATTTTATTGTAGACATAACAATGACCTTCGATATCGTATTCCCGATAATGAACAGATAAAATTTAAATGATGATGATAATATTTTTGTTATAATCTGATAACATCTACGATAAACGAGATAGTAAAAATGTAAGTAGTCTGTACTAATATTATATTATAAAGCTGAAGAGTTTGTTTGTTTGTTTGAACGCGCTAATCTCAGGAATTACTTGTGTGAATTGAAAAATTCTTTTTGTGTTGAATAGACCATTTATCGAGGAAGGTTTTAAGTTATATAACATCACGCTGCAACGAATAGGAGCGAAGAAACAATGGAAAATGTGAAAAAAACGGGGAAAATTATTTATCTTTGAGAGCATACGTTGCGTGCGCTGCGAAAACGGTTCAAGATATCAAAAAAATATGTATGAAATAATTATTTTTCTTAAAATGATCTAACGAAATGTTTGCGACAATATATGTCTATCTTTTAAGATTAACTCACTAGAACCGTTTTAATGGTAATAACTATTCCACGCAGACAAAGTCGCGGGCACAGCTAGTCAGCAATAATAATTATTGTCTTATAGACGAAGAATGTTTGATGTCTTGTATGAAATTAGTGTAAAAACAAAAAAAATGATAGTATTGTTGATAAATAATACCATAAATCCAGAACACGCCAATTATTTCACTGATAGCACAGAACAGTGCTAGGAAAGTACCTCCGTAGTAGTCAACCAGTTCCAATATATATTGACCTCCCTGAAACAATGAAAACAAAAAGAGGTGTTTAGATAAACAACAATTTGATTTGCCTAAATCAAAAGCAAAAATTACACTAGTAATTAAGGAATTATATTAACAGTCTAGTTACCTATATAGGAAATCTAAAGTAACGCCGGTAAGTGTGATGATGTCGTTGTTCCTGTTTTAGAAAAAGAGTCACCGAATGTTAAGGACACAGAATAAGTTACACTATCGGAAATAATAACGCACATACATAAAAGCCATTCGATATCCAACGAAAGCAAAGCTTTAAAAATCCGTACCGGAGTAACATAGACGAGTCCAAACAAGAATCCACAGGTACAGCAAACAGCAGATATAAACACAGTGGGTACTCTCGGGAAAGAGTCTAGAGCAATCGTGTTGATGGTCGACAGAAGAGCCACGGCTGAGCCCACTCCAAGGACAGTCATCATGAGGAAGAACAGGACTGAAAATAGCTAGAAAATAAAAGGATAATTAGGAAAGGCATCGTTGTTGTTATGTCGGTTTTTAATAAAACCTTTTCACTGACATACATTAATATAGTTTCTAAGACGAGACAAAATAATTACTAACTACTAACTTGTAGTTCATAAGTTGAGTATTTCTATTGATGAATAAATGATTATCTTATCTTTAGACTACGGGTTTGATCATTACGCAAAACTTGAAATGTATTGCGTTCCTTCATTATACTAGAATGACTGGATGAATAGATTAAATGTGCTATCGTTGTAGGTTAAGTTAGGTAATATTGACAGATAGATAGATAGATAAAACTCTTTATTGTAACACACATTGAAAAAAAAAGACAAACAAAAACACAAAATACTTAAAAAATAGTCTAAATAATCTCTAATAACAATTTCTTCCAGGCAACCGTAGGATGGACAGGAGTCGAAAGAAAAATAAAGGACGGGGTGTTCAAAAAAGAGAAAATATATACTAACAATAAATATTCAATATTATATAATAACAAATATGACATATTACATATAAGTGTAAATAACTATAAATATATAACACATATACATATTATACCTACATACTAACGACAGAAGCAGACAACTATAAACACACGATTTCAACAGCAGATTATTGAGCTAATGATAGATATGCTACTTTACTTTTACTTTGTTAATTCTGGCATAGAAGCCAGAATTAACAAAGCAGTAGTGTCGTAGCATATCATTAATTCAAAATTTAAGAGCGATGCTCTAGTCTGTGGAGTATGCGCTATTCTCCTCGGGTTTCGGCAAATTCATATCACTAGTAAGTAATACATTTACCTGAGGCAGAAAAGTCTTGGCAATAGCATCCGGGTAAGAAATAAAAGCGAGTCCAGTTCCACCAGATCCAACCACCTGGTCGACTTCAGTGTTCAGTTCGTATGCAAGATTGCCCAGGATACCGAATATGGTGAACCCAGAGAGGAGAGACGTTAAGGTATCCAGGGTTGTTACTATCATTGCATCCCTGAAAAAAATAAATATAAATCTGGTATGCTGTTATGTTTCTCTGTGATATTGATTAGTCAGTATACGAAAAGTATCTAAGACTACACATTTATTAAAAAGTGTATGTATAAATATTAACTAGCTGTAGTTCGAGGAATGGCCAATAGATGGCGCTAGTGGTAGAATTAGATCGCAGTTTTGTAACAGTGATGCATATTAGCGAATAAATTTGGAATTAATATTTATTTGTCTTCTGATCCAGCAAATTGTAAATGTTTTAGTTACATCAATTCTTGCAAAGTGATCCAGTAGGCAGTACTGGAGATACTGTCATACTGTTGTTACCTCAGGTAGTAGGTAGCAAGGGAGTCCATACATTTATTACTACTTTAAATAATATGCACAAGCTATTGGAATTTATACTATTGCAGTAAGGTTTGGCTGGTAATTATGAACTTGAGTATTTTTGTTTCCGAGTAAACTTTTTGATCTTGCTTGTTTACTTAAGTACTGTCTTATTTAACAAGTTATTTAAATACAATATGGTATACAAATAATATTTACCTGTATACATTTTGTCTGAATCCGTTGTAAGAAGAGAACATAATAATGGCTCCAGTACAGACTGACAGAGAGAAGAATACTTGAGTCACTGCTGCATACCACACCTGTTAAGTAATACATGGAGTTATCAAACCATTTCAGAAAGTAAGGTTATCAATTTGATCTCCAGATATTAATCACATACATACTACAGATACATATTATGTGACATTTGAAATAGTGTAAAATTTGCAAAGGTAATAACAATGCTCAAAACTTGTTGTAAGTGCCATAAGTTTGTAGGCGAGTTTATTCAAAAATAAAAAACACATAAAATGAATTAATGATTGCACCTATGTAATGAATTGAGCGCAAAATTAAAATTACTTTAGAACCATTAGTGTTCGGAAAGCTTACTATCCTATAATTATGAATGATAATAATGTTATGAATATGGCTTCAACCGAGAGACTTACATCCAGTTCAAGAAGTTTATCCCATTGAGGTGTGATGAAAAACAGGATTCCATCACCGGCTCCCGGTAGAATGGACGTTCTGAAACAACATAAATATATCTTAAAACAAATTCATGTTCTCTGATCTAATACCTGCTACATTATAATCTTTTACTTATTGTTATAGGAAGTGTCAGATCAGTCTTTATTTCTAATTAACGGATTTGCCAGAAGTTTGAAAAAAACTATAGTAACACAATAGCTATGATCTACATAACAGCGGTGAAGAACACCATTAAGTATAAGAAAACAAAACTTTGGGAACAAAAATAATTAATTATTATTCATTTCTGAATTAAACTCAAGGTGTTTTTTTTTTTTTTTTTTTTTACATTAAATAGGCTTACGTTTGACTATAGCCTGCCTGATGTTAAGCACCACTATAGTCTAAGATGTAGCACGCTTGCCTAGAAGAAACCTATTTACTCTAGATTATCATATGTGTCACGCGTTCACCAACAAATGTGAAGCAATTTTATTACTTTTTTGATACGTCATCAGACGTAATCTAATAATAGTAAATTTTAACGTAAACGTTTTTATTTATTCAATGATTCAGTAATTTAAATAGTTAACTTACGTGATAAGAAGCGTGATCATCACGACGTAAGGGAAGATGGCTAGGAAGTAGGCCGCTTTGCCGGAACTCTTGACTCCTTGAGCCACGATCAGGAAAATGACGAACCATGACGCCAGCAGGCACAGCGTCAGGTACCAGATTGGCATTCCTAGACATGAGACGATAGGTAAATAAAACTACTATAATACCTTGCAAATACCCTATATGGCTATAATTATCCTGTGCAAAAGACCTGCAACCTAACAATTGTAACCAAAAAAGTTAAGTGTGTAGTTTCATTCAAAATGAAATAATTTGAAACTAAGAAAGATGTAAGTGATTAAATCAATTAATTATAGGTTCTCGAAAAATGAGATTAATAGCTATTTAAATAAACCAAAAAGAATCCAGAGCCAATAACATTTAACACAAAAAACATAGCATAATTACCTAAACCACCTTCAATGCCGTCACTCTGTTGTAAAACGGTGTTCCTGAAATCAAATTAAAGTTATCCAATTTATATTGCTGACTGTAAGTTCTCGTTGAGTCAGAGATTCCCATCTGTTCGTTTCTCATAAGAAATTTTCTTCACCCTCTTTGGTCCCATTTCATTCTTCTTCTTCACAATTTAGCTTCATATGAAGCGTCTAAAGCGGTGGAATCTTAGGTTGTCTCTTTGTCGACTTGGGCTTACTATAATCTCTTTTTTTTATTGGACCATCAAGATAGTTACTGTCTCTCATTTTAGTTTAGGGATTTAATATACGAGTAAATAAGCAGAATGGTTTTCTTCTTTGATGTATCTATTCTGGCCAAGACATCAATGTCTATCAAGGACTGTTATAGATAAAAATATCTGCTTTTAACCAGAGTCAGCGAAATTGTACTACCATAATCAGGTTAATTACACTTTTGGGAAATTATGAGAATGACATCACTCATAATAATCATTATAATCCGTGTTTCAAAGAAACATGCGATAATATTGTTAGTGATAAGATATTCATAATGAGTTGTAGAAAACATATTTAAATATAAAGGTAATTCCCCCTATCTCCCTACAACCAATCACAAAATTGACGCAACTGGCACTTGCAAAAAGAGGCCTATACCCATCAGTGGGATAAGATAAGCTGTTCTTAATGATGATGATGAAAATTATACTCACAGAAAGTATAGCTCAGCACTGCTGCTAGCATTCTCCGGAGCAGCCCCAACTTGCAATGAGGGGTCTGAAGGGACGCAGTTGGTCCATTCTGGCAGACATACAGCCCACGGAAGCGTCGACTGGAAGCTCATGGCCAGGTAGAAGAGGCACAGCGCTATGATCTATGATGATGAAGTAGTTATCTACTTGTATTAAAATTCATAAGAATCTTATACTATTTTATAATTACCTTTCATAGCAGGAGACATGGCCCACACTCTAACCGAGTTCTTTGAGCTGAACTGTCCAATCACACACTCCAAGTAGTACATGGGCTTGCCAATCAGGAACAACACGATCAGGTATGGGATGAGGAACGCTCATCCACCGTTCTGGTAAGCTATGAATGGGAAACGCCATACGTTGCCGAGACCTGAAACGATAAAGAAAATATTTCTAATGACAAGAGATATTGATGCCCTAGTGACCGAAACTACAATATACTTGCTCAAGATAAAGTCTCTAATTAGTAAAATCTGCAAGGGAGTAACAACCCTTAAAATTTATAACTATTTCTATAAAGCTCATGCAATAATGAGTGGGGAAAACACATGCCTATGCATTACTATGGAAATACTTGATAACCATTATTATTTTACTACATTGTAGGGTCACGTTTAACTAGAGCATGCCTGAATATTGAACATCACTGAAATACCAGTTTTGCTAGAAATAACCTGCTTACTTTGCATATGGACCGTGGAATTTGATTAATAATCATGATGTCTCACCTACTGACGCTGCTATACAAGACATGAGGAATTCAATCTGGTTGCCCCACATGGCTCGTTCTGGGGCTTCGGATTCTTCTTCCGGGATCCTCTTCTCCACCTCTTCTGGTTTGTCATCTTGCGGTTTGGTGTCCTGTAAACCGAATATTCTGGATTATGACTAAATTAAGTGAAGCGCCCGTAGCTCAGGTAGCGGAGGCAATCGCATGAGTCAGACCTTAGGGCCGTTTGAAAACTGTGACACCAGCGTTAGTTACTCGCATACGAACTTTATTTTTGGTAACTTAATAAAACTATTCATATTTATATATTTTCGTAAAGCCTATTTACACGTCCAATAAAAATAAAATAATTACATGTATCAAAATAAATTAAAGACATTATGTCCTTCGTGTAAAGATCAGGGCGTCCAATACAAATTGTCTGAACAAATATTCAATCAATCAATCAATCAATATAGCTTTATTGTACACCAGAAAACAAAATACAAAACAATTAACAGTAAAAAAATTACTTAACCAAGGTACATTGGGCGGCCTTATCGCGTGGAGCGATCTCTTCCAGGCAACCTTAGTAAAGATCGCTAGGAAAGAAACATGTAAAAGTCGGTGGCGTACAAACAATAACATAACAGAAACCTTAACAAACAAACATACCAAACACTAAATTATTGCTAGGAAAGCACAAAAAAAACAACTAACAATGTAAGCAAAGGGAAAATAAATACAATATTATTATTCTATTAGATGATGCCGAAATGCTATGTACTAGTAGGTATATTAAATTGATTGGTACTAGGTACACATTTCTCTAATTTTCTGAAAATTTGTATGTAATCAATAGACGATAATAATATATACAGCGTTAAAAATAATAAAATTTAATTTAGGTGCCATAAATCTGTCAATACATACCATTGCTAGTTAAAATATTTAAGTTTTATCAGACTTCAAGAAAGTTCAAATTATCACAATGTCACTAGTAAAATAAGTGCTATTTGGTTATAGCTATTTTCATTTTCATAAGTTTTTTCTTCGAAAAGAAGCCATTGGAAGCCGATAGAATTCACAAAGAGAAATAAATTAAAATGCCCATATGGATTGGTTTTTATATATGTTTTATCTATGAGCCGTTTCAGCATAAGATAGTTTAATCATAACAGATTAAATGTAAATTAATAAATAATTGATAAAACTTATCGCCATTGATGACTTCGAATTAGTATTCAGAATCTATTTCCTAGTTGAGTAGCTGTCTGAAGCGGCTAAGCACCTTTTTTTCCTGTCCAGAGGAGGCCTATACATAGTATTTTAGGATGCTAATAATGATTACTTACTTACTCATATGGCGCAGCGATTACAAGAGAGTCTTGGCCTCCAGCAGAAGAGAATGCCTTGCTGGTCCTGGGTTGCCAATTTTCAGTCTGCAACTTGAAGTTTCTGTTGGTTCATTGAGCTGATGATGACAGGTAAAACATTTTTCTTTTACTCTGGACCGTCAGGCTAAAAACCACCAGGTAATTTCAAGCGACACTGTGGTTAAAGAATTAGAATACTCTGTACTTACTAACTCAAACTCTGTGTATACTCAAAATAATCTTTCGCAATTAAAGTTGTTTTACTCTGGAATTACCTGCCTGTGAATGATAGTCAGGCAGGCTAAATCTCTGTCTATTTTCCAGAGTATGTGACATGTATTATAAGAATATTATATCTCAGTGTCGTATATCAATCGCGTTTATTGGTGTTAAATTCATAGTTTATTGATATTATTATTTGTACTTTTATATTTTGTTTTTCCAATGTTTGGAATTCATAACCTGTAACAAATGTGTTGTTAATGTATAACTGTATTGTTATGTATGATAAAAATATCTTTTGATAATTTGTTAATAGACAGTTTGTCCCGACTGTCAGACAGGTGACGTTTTTTCCAAGTAATTTTATTATTGTCACAGACTGGTTACATCCGACTTCATATCTCGGGAAATCAATCAGATAATACATTTGTTATTATATGTAACTCCGATTTAAAAAAACAATTATCTAGACCTGATTAAAACACGTGTTTTTGACATCTTTGATAAGGTTATGAAAATAATTATTGTAATTTCGTCACTTACAACTTACTTAATTCGTCACCCGTGCATAGGTGTGACGAAATTCGACATCAAAGTTACTTATAAATAATCACGACGCGATGATTTGTTACTCTCAAATCCCGTACGAGTAGGGGTACGGCAAGGAGGCACCGTTATACAGTTGAGGTTCCAAAGACTCGCACCAAGCGCTTTGCGTCGACTTTCATCGTGCGAACAGCCCAACTGTGGAACTCCTTGCCCGAATCTCTATTCCCCTTGAACTATAATTTGTCGGTCTTCAAGTCGAGAGTAAACCGGTTTCTTCTAGGCAAGCGCGCTACATCGTAGACTATAACGTTGCTTACCATCAGGCAAGTTGTAGTCAAGCGTAAGCCTATATCATGTAAAAAAAAAAAAATGTATGTTAGAAACGATTGTTGAAAATTTTCAATTAAAAACAAATTTAATCTGAAAATTAGTACTCAAAAAAGGAACTTACTTCATGTTTACATATAGAAAACGGTCAAAATTTGATCATTTTAGCTTTAAATAAATATTCCGGGACATTGCACACAGCGCCATCTAGCCCCGCGCTAATACTTAAATACTTTTTTTGTAAATACGTACTTAATATACATAGAAACAACCAGACTCAACAAAGGCAATTATAGATTTTTAAAATTCATTATTACTTGTGTTATGCGGAAATCGAACCCGCTTTGAATTATAAATGTTAGGTACCATGAGTTACCGTTGCATCAAGTAAACCTAAGCTTACCAAAACATTGTGACTAAAATTATAAGAAGCTACTTTCCTACGCATATGCGTCACAAAGTGTACAGTTACAAAGGCAAGTCCGCAAGTGACAAGAATTTAGAGGAAACGATAACGTCACTTTTCTTCGTTAATTTTTTTATGTATTCGAATTTAAAATAAGTGGTTAAGTAAATGAGAAACGTCAACAAATACAAATCATATATTGGTAATAACACCAAACATTACTTGTCCCATTTATTCCTATGAAATATGCATAGGTTTTATTTTCTCTAGATAAATATCCCTTAACATTAAAATATAAATCTATTAAAATATATAAATTTGTATATTATGTTAAACTGACTAATCTTCACATGTCAACCATTCCGAATTTGTCACGAATATGTATGTGGTTAATACTCATGTGACAAGTTTTTTTTTCATCTGAGTCTGGCGTATTATGACAAATATTAGGCGAGACGTACAAATTTAATGTTTCATCCAACCTACGGATGCGATTACGATACGGTCGATTCAACGTATTAAACAGTAACCATTAAACCATTTAAAAAAAGTTATTTCTCATAAGTTTATGTCTTTTACCAAGCCAGTCTCAGGTGAAACAGATGTCCAAGTTGTATACCCTCGTCAAGTCCGAGATGTCATGTATACTTCCGTTGTGAAGTTTCGCGCCGCCACTTATGTACCAAATATATATTTTTTATCCAATTTCAGAGAAAATACATTACACAAATTATCATAAAAAACAGCATTAATTAATGAGTTATTTGCTACTAGTGATGCCCCGTGGTTTAGCTCTAGTGGGTGCTCGCGGCTTCGCTCGCATTAAGAAGTAAACTTGCATCCCCTATTTCACCCGTTTAAAAGTAGCATTTCCAAAAATCCTTTCTTAGCGGATGCCTACGTCATAACATCTACCTGCATGCCAAATTTCAGCCCAATCCGTCCAGTGGTTTGGGCTGTGTGTTGATAGATCACTATATCAGTCAGTCAGTCAGTCAGTCACCTTTGAGTTTTATATATTTAGATATGTACAATTATTAATAGTATTTGCTTATTGAATAGCGTATGTAAAACGTCAGAATTCTCGAAGGTTCCGAAGAAGATATTTTTAATCATGATTTTTTTGAGGTTGACAATTCTGCTGAACGTTTTTTCTGTAAGATTGATGTGTTTATGTAACTGTAATTGTATTTTTATTTACTCAAAATTCGAAAATGGAGTGCCAATTTAGAATTCCTTGAAACTTCTATGACTTCTAGGTTTGGTGTTTCAAAGACATCAGTTAAAATAAACCAATATAGACATAATTGATGGAGTTCTTTTTTTTATTGTTAAAAACACAAACTGAAGTATGCTTACAGCTGTAGAAAAAGTATTTTAATCTTCCAAAGATAAGTTCTCTTCTAGGTAAGCAAAACCAAATTCATAACTTTGTCACGTTTGAGAAATTGTGCGCAAAATCTTATAAGATGGCGGAAATACTGTATAGAAGAGAATACTGTCATTAGGTAAACTAAAGTTTAGCAAAGGAACTGTGAAAATATCATCGTCTCTGTCATTATTCGAATAATATAAATGCAGAAGTAACAGAGACAGGCACACATTGTTCGTAAAACATTCTTCAAGATCGGCCTTTATTTTCTGATGCTGATATTTGTGAGATGGGAGCCTGGAAGAGTCACCTCAACGATACATAATACAATGTACAAGTTGTTTGTGTTTGTTGGTATGCTGTGTGATATGTCCTGAAATATTTATTTATTTATTTTCACTCGTGTTTTGGGATAATAATAATGTAATTGATTAATATTTAATTGTAATCTATACTAATATATTAATATTATAAAGCTGATGAGTTTGTTTGTTTATTTGAACGCACTAATCTCAGGAACTACTGGTCCGAATTGAAAAAACATTTTTGTGTTGAATAGTCCATTTATCGAGGAAGGCTTTAGGCTACTATAACATCACGCTGCAACTAACAGGAGCGAAGAATCAATGGAAAATGAGGAAAAAACGGGGGAAGTTATTCATCTTTGAGGGCTTCCGTTGCGTGCGCTGCGAAAACGGTTTAAGGTATAAAAAACTATGTATAAAGAAATTATACCCAAAATAACTTATTCCACGCGGACGAAGTCGCAGGCACAGCTAGTTAATACATATTCGTTTCATACAAAAGGTGCTATACTTTTACTGTTGTAAGATTACATGACAGATTACAGTAGACAAGATTACAAAAGACATCACGGACTCACTTTTAAACTTTTCAAATGTTTGCAATCAAGGACTTAAGATTACATTATGTATGATTTTATCGGTGCTTAGTTATTGTTTTATCAAGTTGCGTAAGTATAAATAGTAAAATGCATTCATTCATTCATTCATTTATCACTGTATTATAGTTCCCGTAAGGCATGATTTAATTTAGTTGTAATAACCGGCTAGCACTTACGTCAAAAATTACGTCGAAAAATTAGCTCGACAAGTTTCGGAAATCTGAGGTTTCCATCATCAGGAGGACGAGTCAGCACACGCGTCCCGGTTGGCCGCCTCGTCCAGACTGGTTCGCCGATCCGCTGCCGCACCCCCGCGCCTCTGCGCCCGCTCCGCTCTCGCAGCCGCTCGCGCACCGCGACGGATGAGGATAGGCGATCGAGGCGCCACCGGAGGATCGTGTATTTCTTCCTCATCGCTTGAGACCCGTTGCACCAAGATATTTGGGTCCGCGCACACTCATTTATACACACATTCATTTATACTTAAACTACTACTAATTACTTACTTACGTCTTACTTTGTTTGAAATTTGAACAAGAAATACCTCATGTAACACCGGTCAAGATAAACTATAATACACAAAGTTGTTTTAATTGTATGTACCAATCACATAAGTCTTTTAGCTACTCCCAATAAAAGTATTTTATTTTTTGATTTTAGAATCTGTCACAATTCGTTTAGTTTTATCTAAAATGGTCCAGTTAATTTCGAGACACAATTGATACCTAATTATTTTCTGAGTGGATAGTAATATTGTTATTGTCAGGTTTGTGGTTAATAAAACAAAACAACAGCAGCACAGTATATATTTACTAAGTAAAGTCACAGTTTTACTTAAACTAAAAAGCTAGAGTGGACAGCCACCTGAAAAAAAGTTTAAAATGACCCTAGTAATCTATAAACATACAATACACACATAAACTGTAGAGGGTCAAAAGTCTGAATCTTTTGAGAGGCATTTTTTTCAGTATAAGTATGCAGGTGAGAATAAAATAATTAATGTATAGTATATATTAATTATATTTTATCTTACTCATACTTCTTTTTCACATCTTTCCATTTTTCAGCTTCAGATTTGGTTGAAATTGCAGCAAAACTAGAAACTGCAAATTATTGAAAACCAAAATCAACTTCTACTTATGTACTTAACGATTTTATACATTATATACATACACATAGCATTCAAATTAAAGATAAAAGATAAATATCTTTTATTTTTAACATAAATCAAAGCTAAAACTAATCGCCATAGCTGACGGAATCGACAAGAACGCTAAATAGCTTATTAAATTTAAAAAAAAGATCGGACATTGCATTTTTTTTACAAGTAATTTTCGAGAGATTTTGTAATATAACATATGTAAAATTGACAAATAAATATTTGTAAGCAGGTAAACGTGATATAATGTAGGTTAGCTTTACACGTAGTGCCGGCTGTGCTGTAGTAAAGTGCCCAATAAATAAGGAAATCGCCACGATCACCACAATTGAACAAACATATTGTTTTCTGTACTTATATAAAAATTTACCTCACAAATTACAAGAACTTACTGTTTCTGACTGTTGGAATTGGGCTTGCTATTAAGTGAAAATATGAATTAATACATAAGTTTTGTTCTATAAAAACAGGGAAAATTGATAAAATACCTATGGATTAACATAATAATATTATAAGCATGGAAAGTATCTGTGTTTTAAAAAAAATGTCATTTGTAGTATTTAGAATAGAATTGAGAATTATTTATTGCAACACATAAAAAAATACTTATACTATTGCCACAAGTGGCGGCCTTATTGCTAAAAGCCATCTCTTCCAGGCAACCATTGGATGGAAAGGAATAAATAAGAGCTAACAGAGGACGTGGTATACAATAAAAGGAGAAAAGATTATGTAGATTAAATATTCTTTTGATTTAACTCCTCGTTAATCGGTAGTGTAGGTACAGATATAATGTGTTACCTGTGTAATTAGAATCTTCGCTTCTGAGTCTTGTACCTGCAGAAAAACACAACTTTAACAACGCAATGATTTAAATTAAATATTTTATTGCAGTAAAAAAACAACAACTAAGACAACATAAAATTATGTAATCTTCAAGGTTATGTCATTTTCATAGTTCAACATTGTCTAAAATCCTTAATACCTTAGTTGATTCCTCATAAGGAACGAAAACTTACGAACATATTCCTTTACGAATGGTTTTTTTATTGTTTTCCATGCATCTGTGAAAAATGTCTATAAGATTGAATGTTATTCGTTATTGTTGATATTAAATAATGTCAAGTAGAACCCGCTATAGATATAATTATCCTTCTTTATTTCTGTGATACAAGCGTTTGCTTAGTATGGTGATAGATGGCGCTGTATGAAACGTCCCGGAATATTTATTATTTTGTTTATTTGTATTTTTGGCTGGGTTTTCGCAAAATCATCTTAGCGGGTTCTAAGTGGTTTATAAATGCCAAAAATACTTACTTCCATATTGTCCCCCACTTTCTAAAAATATTTTGAATATACATAATAATTATAATCATAAAATTATTTTGATTTTTAGGTAGCTTTTTAAAAAATAAATTTGCTATTTACCTTAAAAAAATCCTGCAAAAATTCAGATATTACTGTTTTTAATATTCTTATGTATTTTTTGTAATGTATAAATATGAATTCACAAATAGATGCACATTCAAATGAAGAAAGCGCAACATTTTTGTGTAGATCATGAAATCTTCTCAAAGTTTATACTAATAAGGTCTTAAGACTTATGTACAAATAAATTTGATTCTTAGATAAATTCTTCTGAAATAAATATGATTTCTTTTTTTAACAGAAAGTATATTAAAACAATCTGCCACGTTATATTATGAATTTTGGAAAAAATACTCACTTGTACGTCATTACACTTGCATTCCCGAACCAGGAAAAATATGAGACACAAGATCGTGATAGATAGTTTTTTCATCATATAAGTATTCTGTAAACTATTAAAAACTTTGCTGTAAACACTTATTATTGTTATTGAAAAATGAGCAGATTTTTTACGTGTTTTAATTAGACTTAAATCTGCAGTATTTTAAACAGCCACTCACTTTTACTTTAACCGATCAGTTAAAAAAGGTGGTATTCAAATTTACCGACGAAATAGCTTTGTCATATTTAAAACTTGTTATTTATCCTTTTGAAAAAGATTTGATGTTGATTTATTCTGAACATTGGACGATAAGGTTTTTACGACTTTTAATTTTTCTATTCGCTATAGTGTGATAAAAAGGTTAGGTAACTGCCTACTTCAATCTCAGGTCCATCTATGAAATATAAAACTGGCACAAGAGATTGCTTACTAAACGAACTTATTTTGCTGAAGACAGCTATCAGTGGTAGTTGATATGAAATAATGTATTTATATAGAAAATGAATAATTTTATAAATGATTTGTAAGTCTACTACCTATAAATAAAACAAAATTGAATGAATATTTATTCTTAATGTACGATGTACGGGAAAATGATATGTTTTATAATCATATGTTTAAAAAATAGGTACTGAATAGTTTATTTTGGCTAATCATAATGACCAGTTTTTAAACAGTAAGTTAGGTTAATTCACATTGTTGTAAGAAACATGCGGTTTACAATAAAGTTTTAATAATACACACTGTTCGTATCTATTCATTTGTAACAATATAAAAAAACAACTGTACCCAAGACTATAAATAATTTACAAATAATATACTAAGCTTATTAAACAAAACCGCATTAAACGATTAAATAGTTTTCTTTCATAGTAATTGAAACACTCCCTAACTCTTTGAACTACAAGTAACAGAAACAGCCAGCCCGGTATTGGGTACTAAACTTATTCTGGTGGCGTTTCCGTATTTTGTATTTTGTTCAATTTATATCAAAACGTACACAAGTTATTTTTTTATTAGTAAGATTTTTGCTAGTCCTTGATTATTTCGTAATAATCTATAGGTGTTAGCGTACTGTTGTTTTTCAGGTAAGATTTTTTAAGTTCTATCGGGATAAACAGTTCATTTTTGCCGTCTTGCAGTTTGATTTTGTGTGCGAATTTGGGTGCTTGTGTGGGGATCGGTGTGTGTTTTATTGTAGGTATGGGTGTGCGTTGCGGTATGTGTGAGTATGATTTGTATGATTTCTGTGGAACTCTCGATGGCCGCGGTCCGTAGTAGTTTTCTGACCATTTTTTTATCATGCGGCGACGGGACTCGTAATTAATGCCTGAAAAGTACATACATTATGTTCATGATTTTCTAGTTAGATTAACGTGGCGGAATTAGAATTTCTGCAAACTAAATTAATACAGTCATTAGTTTTTAAAATTATGCGTGAATTTCAATTCGAAATGAATTCAAAACAGGAATCGAAATGTTATGGGACGCCGTAACACTTGTGTCATTTTGGGAAAAAACAACGCGTTTCAAGGTTATTTAATAAGTAAAGGCTAGTTAGGCGTCTCTATATAGCATTAAAACTTATAAATATTTTAAACTTATCGCCTCAAGAATTTTTATTTGTTTTTCTTGATATTTGTTTCTCCTATCAGAAAATTGACCAGCTTCTTAAATTCTTTACAATGATTATTGTAAATATATCCTTGTAATAGGTTAAAAGTATGAATTACCGTTAGTAAGTGCATATCTAGGTTTCTGCAGTAGATTCCAGTGATGCATCCCCCTCCAGGATGGCGTCTGCAGGACTGGTATGGGCAGTTTCTTCAACTCCTGAGTGACCGTCACCTGGGTGGTGAACTCTGCTGTTACTTCTGTAGCTGGGCTTGAGGCTGGGGTAGTGGTGGAATAACGTATTTTCCTCTCTAGGGAAAAGTAAAGTAAGTTTGCTTAGCACTATTTACACCAATTATTAATTATTTATATTTCGCGCGCGCGCGTGCGATTTCACTTGCATTATTTCAGGATAAATAGTAGTATGTGATACTTCTAAGTCCTCATAATACCTATATACTAAAAATCATGATGATTCGTTCAGCCGTTTTTGCGTGATGAGCGTTTAAATAAACAGTCAAACAGACAGAAAATCTAAAAACTGCTGAAACGTGTTCTGTTATGGATTTAAAGTATAAAGTATAAACATTTCTTTCTAATGTCTTCTATGTTCAGATTTTTGATCCTCTTTAGCTTTATTGTATAAAAGATGCTACATCTAACTATATTTTTGTCATTAACACTTTCTTATTTTTTTGCCCTTGTGCGGCAAATAAAAGTAACGACGTTGCATACGTGTTTACGAATACAAAGCATTACCATTTTAATTGTGGCAAAATATCAAAAAACTGTAATATATAGGAATATAATCCTCTAATTTATAACCTTTAACATTTTTCTAACTCCAACATACTCAAATACATACATGTGATAAGCTTCTTCTATGATGTCGCTTAAATGTTTATTGCTCTTTTGCTGAGCCTGCAAAATCATATCATAATATTGTATTTTTTTTGTAAAGTTTGTATGAAATAAATTATAATAAAAATGACTTATAATTGTGTTGAAAGTGGGTAACTCTGGTGTCTAGAGTTTTCAAACTACCTAAATGCTTCTGAAAATAGTCGTTTATAATTATGTCTATTTTTACTAATAAAAATGGCCAGAAACGTTATCAGATTATTTTTACTTTAATTAGTCTAGCCATCAAATTACTACAATATAAGATAACAATTTGACACTAACTGAATATTATTATTAAGGGAAATTTGTTTATTAATTCACAAAAAATGAAGTAGTTTATATCGCATAAACGTATTTGGGTTGGCTACAGCAGTCATGAAAAGAAAGTGTATTAAATATAAAATATAAGGAAGGTATATTCGTTACCCTGGAATACTTAAAAATATAATTAAATTAAATAAGTAAGATATGTTTTGTGTTAAGTTTCACCTACCTTTAATGAAATTGTATCACCTGATTAATAGGTACCGAAAACAGTTATTAATTATCAATCAAGTGACAATGAAATTAAACCGAGAAGTACTTATTTTATTACCTACTTAATCATTGCTTCCTTATTTTAAAAATATGCACTACGATATTCCAATGGATTCAATTCGTAATAATCAACACACAATAAAAACAAAACATTATCTTTCTGCGTTAACTTATTTCAGTATAAAAATAGAAAGAAAATAATTAATGCATAAACTTTGGGTTGTCCATGCAATTTTCTATTTGTACATGAAATTTTAACAGCTGTCAAATCCATAAATTCGCGCTTGTAATAAATATATGGAAATGACAGTTTAAATAATCCAGTAACCATGTATAAGGTACCTCTTAAGTCTTCTTTCGCTTTACAAACTCGTACCTTGGCCCAACAGCAGGACAAGCATGGCACGAGGACTATAGGTCTTTCCACTATTTAATCCACCAGTCACCATACACCTAGTGGATAAAAATGGTGGAAAGACTATTAGTCCTTGTGCCGTGTTTGCCCTGCTGGTGTGATCGCCACAGCATGTTCCTTTCTTCCATTTTACTCTGCCACTCGTCATCTCCGCATTCACTCCTCTCGCACACATACATATGATACTTATAACAATATATATAATATATATTGTATAAAAACGACTTACTTCGTCCAGGCCGATTTATAGTTCTTGTAAATGGTGACTTCATTGTTTTCCACGCGTCTTCGAAAAAAGTCTGTAATAAGTGTAGATTTATTACTTTAACATAGAATAAATATTGTACTTAGTATTTTTAACAAAATATTCCAAGATATACAAATAATTTATATCTGAAGGGGGTTCCCATACAAGAAAAGTGATTTTCTATCTCATAAACTTTTTCATGTTTACTTTGTCCAATACCGAATGGTATTTATGAAGAAGATTTTAATACATTTCTCATGAATTTGACGTTAAATGTATGGAGACGACAAAATGATCTTGCTATATTATAATTGATCTCTTGTGATGCATAGTGATCATCGTTATAATAACAATCACTAACTAAAACTTTTTTATAAACAACCATCAGCCGTTTTGTCTGAAGTGTTTGAAAATGAGTGTGGATTTTCGCGCCTGGCAGTTAGTACACCGTATCCGAGTGGTTTCAGGCGTTCTGGCTGTTAATCAGAAATACGCAGGTTCCAATCCTGTTGTTGTGAATATTTTGCGCTCATTGTCTACTAAAAAAAAAGTTGAGCAACTATAAGTATATTTGGTCCAGTGCTAAAGCGGGTTTAGCACTTGACAAATTAACTCACAGAATCACTATTTTACAGGATACGTAAAAGTTTACGATCGTAGCCTGTAGTGTATAAGTATTTGTTTTTCCTTTACACCCAAACAGCAGCAATAATTTGAATAAATTCTAAATTAACAAAAATAAGAATCTGTTTTTGGCATTAAAAAGAGAAGTGGCAAGTGGGCTTAACTAAGCTGGCGAAAACATGTCAGTTGGATTTAATTTTAATATAGGACTTACATTATAAATGATTACATATAAGGTACAATTAGCATTAGAAAAAATAAACTTTATTTCATAGGTAATATATAAATAATAATTATATATAACCGCAGGGCCGACTTTATGGCGAGTCGTCGGTGAGTGGCGACACCGCGGACCCCGATTCCCTGGGGGCTAAATGAGACCCCCTGCCTCCCGACTTGCCTTGATTATTGCTGTCCGGGAGTGGAAGACGCAAGAGCTAAGTACCTAATCTCCAGGGTGGAAGTGTTAAAGGGCATAACGCCGCTAGTACCGCTCAGAGAACGTGCAGCACACCTTCCGGCGCCTTCTTAGGCTGCCTTTTGTGGAGGGCCCATTTAGTGAGTGGCAAGTCATCACCCGCTGCACCGTTTATGAATGAGGCGTATTTTAGCGGGTGCCGGACCACATGCAATAGACAAGTTACATTAGAACACTTAATAGCGCAACAAAATAGCCTAAACGTGTACCACGTCTGCAATAGAAATACATTTATATACATACATCCATTTTCTGTATATGTTACTTATTCTTAAGTATTTAATTAAAGGGCCTCTCAGTGTTGGCTACAGCCCCACTGATGCCCTAAAAATACCGAACGTAAAGCTAGAAAGGATGTAAACCGAAATAAACGATATAATAAAATAAATTTCATAATCATTTTGGGCCAGATTTTCGGCGCCAACGGTAGCAATACTAATCTTGAAATATGTCAGTTAGGTATAAAAAAAAACAAATTTGCAAGCATATTGTAGTTTCTCCATAGATTTATACCATGTATACATATGTGTACTAAATAAAAATGCTAATTTACCTTTATGTCTGTTGCAGAATTCTAAAACATGGTGAAATATTACGTAAATTTACAAGAAAATGTGTTACCAAAACAAACAAAATAACAGGGCAAGTGTGTATCATTTCAATTAAACACATAAACCTGTTATGAATTGTAATGGATCGTAAAAAAACTTACATCAAAAAAAGTCTGAAAAAGTTTTTGTGTCGTCAATTACTTAGAAAATAAAGTCATAGTGTATAAAACAATAAAATACAAAAATAATATTTATTTTCAACAACAAAATTTACGCACTCTTTAAATCATAACTTTTATAAAAAAAATTACTTACTCCTACATCTTTTGAAGATGTCTAAAATAATCAAATAGAGGTATCAAATAAGATTAATTGCATAAGATTTGGATAACCTTACATTCTAAAAAAGCAACAAATAAACCGATCAAGTCTGGGTATCTACGGAGAACAAAGAGTTTCTAATAGTTTTCTTACAAATACATCATAAAATTACGTTTGCGTTACGGGAACACCCTAAAATATACCTTTGAAGCGGTAACAGTATTACATCATTTGTGAAAACGGGCTTTCAATGTACGAGGAGACCTTACAGCAGTATAAAAAAGGCTTTGGATAAGTTTGATGACAAAATGTATGTGTAAATTTCAGTTTTGTTGCTATTATGGTTCATGAGATACTGCCTGTTCATTGACAAACGAACAGAGGAGTCTTAAATAAATGGTTCTTGTTTTCTCTCTTAGTACGAAACCGTAGGAAAATTTTCGCTCAAAATAATTGTCAAAGAAATGGTAAAAACCTACAAGACAGCTATCGTAGTAGTGAGATAAAATATACGTACTTTAAAAAACTCCTGGAGATTTTCAAGTTCAAGTGGTTAATTATTTCTATTTTTTTAAGTTTATAGATTTAATAGCTTGTTACAATAAAATAACTATGTACCTACTATATAAAACTAAACCAAAATTATTAAAAACAATATATTTTTAAGTTTTAATAATTGAGTTGGGTGTAAACACTTATAAATACATATATTTTTAATAATATTTTAATATTTCAGGACATATCACACAGCGCCATCTAGCCCCATACTAAGCTTACGCTTGTATCATGGGTACTAGATAACGGATATAATACATATATAAAATTCTTTTGTAAATACATACTTATTATACATAGAAACGACCAGACTCAACACACTTGTGTTATGCGGGAATCGAACCCGCACCCCTAGATAAGAAGGCAGAGCCACTACCAACTAAGCTAACGGAGCAGTCGTCGTATATATGTTACAATGTATCACATTACTATAAATGTTTCAAAATGTTGAACTCACTTTGATATCAGCACCAACATCACATTCATTTTCCTGGATTTGAAAAAGAGTCACACACAAAACGATAATTAAATACGATTTCATGACAAATTCTTCCTCAATGCCAATTCTCTAGTGATATCTGATCAAATGAAATTGTCATTGTAAAGTCATAGTGGAAAGATTAGGTGTGTGCTTAGTATAAAATAAATATTATACTTTGTGAACAATGTAATATCTAATGTTTAATTTCTGTGTGAACTAATCTATTCAAAATATTATGCGACTATGAGTGTATGAGATCATAGTTAACCGACTTGGAAAAACGAGATCATTAGTTTTGTTGATATTTTAGTATAATAATATATATAACATGTGGTTATATTTTTGGGATGAAGTTTTTTGTGATTGCGTGTATTTTACTTGAGATAATTTGGATACATACAGTTAGCAAAAAGTCTATGTTTCGTCAAAATTAGCTCATATTTGGAGATAAAAGTATCCATGAATTATCTGGACTGGAATTATTATTCGTGATTTTTATGTTTTTTGTGTTAGAAAGTAAATGTTCACATGTAGATTTCAATGAAACATTGAACACACTGTATTTTCATAATTTGATATGCTTGGTCAAGTAATCAATAGGCAAATAACTTACTGAGTACCATCTGATACTGACCGTATTATCTAGTGTCGAGATTTTTGAAACCGCCAAGTGAGAATCTGATATGACAAACAGGACCTAAATTTATCGGAACTAATTGCATCGACAATTGATAACCATTAAATTGTAATCGCTTGCACAATATTCATAAATATTCCCTCTTTTAATATTATCTTACCTACAATAAATATGATCTTACTGCCATCCCTTCCTATCCCATCCTTGAGACAACCTTAGTTATATATTGTTATAAAATTTTAGTTATCCTCAATATTTTTCGAAGCCATATATAGGTATCAAAATAATATTAATACTTAGATTTAGATTTTATAGCTAGTAGCAAATAGTTTTAGTCAGTTTTTTACTTGCTTGAAATTGGTCCATTCTGTTTAGATAATCTTGTAATTATTCCTGTATTTCTTACTAATCAAAAAAAAAAAAAAAAATATATATATATTCAGATCCTATATAATACTATGTATATGATAGTTTCCTATCATTTATGTTTAAATATTTCCTTTTTAAAGAGCATGATTCCCACGACACAGGGTAACCTAGTGTGGGGATCACAGTCAACATCATTTACCCATTTTTTATATACCCTGTCTGATCCAATTTTCTTTAAGTACAAATGATGTATACTAGTCTAAGGATTTTTGTGTGAATAAAGTAAATTATTATTATTATTATTATTATTATTGCGAATATTTCTGCTAGCTGATGATCTAGCAGAGATACTACGTTACTACATTATGTTACTAAATATCTCTCTCTTTCTATCTCTTGCTCTCTCTCTCCCTCTCTCTCGCACGAGCTCTTTCTCTCTCCCTCTCTCTCGTACGAGCTCTCTGTCTCTCTCTCTCTCTCTATCTTGAGTCGCTTACTCCTTCCTCATGAGTGAGGGTCGTAACTCCCCCTCAGAATTAATTCGTTAGGGGAGTTTCTTCGGCAGATACATCGTGGTGGGCGCTCAGGTCCCTCCACAGAAGACATATACCCTCGGATATCGTAGTTCTCAAATATGTCGGTTTCCTAACGATGTTCACTTAACTTGAAAATACAAGTCATTAGTGTAGGGCCGGATTCGCACCAGGGCGCGTTTGGATGAAAAGCTGACACTGAAACCGCTGAGTCACACTCGCTAACGTTACTAAATAGGGGATTATTATTACTAAATATATTGCAATCTCCAATAAATAAATAAATATTTCAGGACATATCACACAACGCCATCTAGCCCCATACTAAGCTTACGCTTGTATCATGGGTACTAGATAACGGATATAATACATATATACTTTTTCTTTTGTAAATACATACTTATTATACATAGAAACGACCAATAACATTAAAGGTGTATAAGTTTTTTATCCGTGATCTTGTATCCAGGACACAGTTATTGGCTTAGTATGGGGCTAGATGGCGCTTGGTGAAATGTTCTGGAATATTTACTGATTAATTCTGATTAGTTATATAAATACTCCATACATACGTAGTCTATATTTGAGTCTATGTTGTGATACTGGAGTTTGAAGGTCGTCTCTAAATATGCTAAGCTTTTTAGCCAAGCTCCCTAAGTCATAACTTTCAGCCCTAAAAGGATCACTTTGCGTTTCAGAGATCCTTTGCATTATGAAGCGCAAAATGTATTCAAATCCGCGGCATTAACTACTGCTGAACATATAATAATATAATAGTCTGGGAGTTATGGATTTAATTAGTAATGTTTTTGGCACGTCTGTGTTATTCATAATATTCGAAAAAAAAAATGCCCTTGCTTATCGTAGAAAGTAACATATTCTCTGTGCATATTTAAAGGGCAAAATGATTTAGACAAAAGGCTGGGGTCAATCAAGTAACTTATTACTAAAAACAATTAAGATTTATATTGGTGGTAACTTTAGGATTTTTGTAAAAATATAACACTTCCCATAGTCTAAAATTAGTTTTTGATATTTTTGTAATGTTAGTTCAATACCTTTGCTCGCACGTAAAGTCAGAAAACAACACAGCATTCCTCTAAAATGGTGTTATAACCTAGAATAAATGCCACATTTCAATGAAATTTCCTATTTTTATTCTACGTTACAATCTGCTATACACTTCGGTTTATAAGTATGTGTAAGATGACATGCATGTTATCAAGTCTGTAAGTTAAGGAGTGTCGTCGACTCCACTTACACGGGTAGTGCTGCAGAGTCATCGGCTGGAGATACAGTGGGTTTCTGTTTGAAAAATAACAGTTAAATAATCATTTCTATAAAAGAATCCTCAGTCACATATTTCAGTTAATAATAGCAGGTGTACTTAATAGCAATGTTAAGTGATCATGGTTAATGTTTGTTGCTCGTTCTTTACTTACAGGTTGCTCATATTTTATATGTAGGCATTATATTAAAGAGCTTTCTACAAGTTAAAAACTAATTATCAAGCTTTCTCAGAAACTGTTACTGAATGTATCATTACAGAAGTGAGTATGTATAACATGACATGCATGTTGGCAAGTCTGTAAGTTAAGGAGTGTCGTCGACTCCACTTACACGGGTAGTGCTGCAGAGTCATCGGCTGGGGATACAGTATGCTTGTACTCGTATATTACAAACTACAGATAAAAAAATATTGAATGTTGGTTGGTCATTTAGTAAATTTTTTTGTGTGTCATTTTCATTCTTGTTTGTTAGTTTTATCAATCATCACAAGGAAATATTATATATAAAAACCATTGATTTAAAGTAATCTTACACAATCAATAAAAAAAATATAATATAGGGCCATGGTGATAGAGTCTATTTGTAAGATCTGCCAAATTGTGGCGACAATCATCATTATGTAATAATATTATAAGCATTTTAACGAGTTCACAAAAAAAAATATAAGCAAATAGATCTAGACCACGCCGAAATTGAGCTAACAGAAAGAAACCTGGGTTGTCGCAAAAATATGCAATGATGAAAAAAAACATGTTCTCACTGCACCACCTCCCTATCCACTCCCGGCTGTCAGGCAGTTGACTCCCCAGTGCGTCGCTCTCGACAGGGAAACCCGTGGAACGTCAGATAATTGTACCGCAACGTAGTGAGGTTTCAACTTCTTTTTGACCTAATTAACTTTTTGGTGCCGAACCTACACGCGGTGGGTTGGCTCACTGCCATTCTTTATTTGAATTGAAAAGAGTGGCTTTTGATGACTGCGTTTGTGGGTGTAGTTGTCTTTTGTTTTTTCACCGACGTATGTAGGTAAACTTTTCTTTTACTAAATCAAATAATACGTAACACAACTTAAATGTAATACATCAAATATAAATATATAATGTTTTATTTATGTCACAAGATAAATAATATATTATAAGCAAACCCTTGATTGCAACTCGATTATGATTTAAATATGAATAGTGTCTCAAAGTGATATTGGTCAATTGTTTTACTATTAAGTATAAAATATAATATATGAAATAATAAACGCTTAAAACTCGTTTAGATATACTATTTATGTATGAGACCTGTAACAGGTTGACCAACTTACAGTTGGTCTTAGATTTTTTTTACAAGTAGCTATTGTAAAATTACCTTACTATCATGCTTAGTAAGTATTATGTGAGTTCGTATGAGAGTGACCAACTCTGGTGTCAAGAGATATCAAACCATTTTATTGTAATTAAGGTAAATATTTTTTAGGTTTACTTTATTAACATTATACATCTTCAAACTTTTTCAACAACAATACTTACATTAAAAGTAGCAACAGCGTCCTCAATTGTCAGTCCCGATGACAATTACAAGTTAAACTCGGTGCGAGTGAGACAGGTACAGCGAAACACTTTCAACGCGCTGAATTATTTATGTTCTACGCTTGTTGGTTGGACGGACAGTTTGTATGGCTTGCTTTAAACTCATTGTTGAATGAGTAAGGGAAGATAAACATCTTTGTTTAGAAAAAAATGGGTAAAAACCAAAATTTAGAAGAATTGCGTACCTCTCTTTTTGTAGTAGGTTTAAGCAAGATCTGCACAGGCATTCATAATAATTGAGAATTTTTGAAAGTATAAACTTTATGAAACAGTCAGAATTCATAAAATTTTACGTACAAATCCCGATTGTGTATAAATTAAATACAAATTAACACTTTTTTTTCGTCCCAAAAGATAACGCAGTAAAAGCTGTTGAACTAACTGTACCTACTACTAGTACTAATATCACAATTTTATTATTACTACGGATGTTTCATTACATATATTATTGCCTATTTTGGAATTTATTTCTTTGTAGAATCTGCAATAACGACACTTGAGTGGAGCAGCTTAAGGATCCTAAATGAAAATGCTTTAAGCCGTGTGTTTGACGACAGGTATTCTATTTGAGGGTAGTCGGACCAGAAATCATATTAATCCTGTACTGGTACATTGTTTACTGTGGCTGTATAAGTAAAACAAGTGCATCGGGTCATTCAAACAATAAAATTTTCATGCCCATAACGACATTATCCGTCACATTTTCAAGTCGATTCTCCACAATTTATACGGCAATAAAAGTCGCAAGCTACACTTGAGAGACAAACAAATATCTCGATAAATTAAACTGCGAGATAAAATGAAAATATCGAGTAAAATATCGAATAACTCGAGTCGGGTTGAAAGCGTTTTCGTGTAAATACGAATGGCCGTGGAGTGGGGCAAACACTTGTGACTCGATGAGTGTGTTGTGGACCAAGGAGTTGCCGTGGTTATAGATGCTCTTTTTGGAGCGGTTGTATGAAAGCTTTGTTCCGCGAACGTCTTTATTTTGCCTTTCTTTTGGTTACAGTTTTGTTGTGTGTAAGTCTGTTGCCAAGCACCTGGCTTGAGTTTAGTTTGAAATCCAGTTCCTTTCCAGTACAAATTTGTTTCGTATTTGGCCATAGCATTAGTATAGTGTTGATTGTGCTGTTTGACACTATCTGCTTGCCAAGTGTATGAGTATCATATATGAACAATGAATGTGTAGATAGTAAATTTTAGTTTCTGCAGCATTACCGCAATTTTATTTTGATACTGTCTACAAAAAGCAACACAAAATGATGTTAGTTTCAATGTGTCTGCGAACTAACATTTCCATAAATAAATACGGTATTATGTTTTTGTTAAGCATTTCATTCCAGTATTTTGTTTTAATTCCATGCTGCATTGTGACTTTATTTGTGTAGTAAAGTGTAATGCGAATTGATATAATCGATGTTCCTCGTAAGTCTGTTTCCAGCGAAGTCAGCAAGTTTGGGCAAATATTGGAAGTTGGGAGTTTTGGTCATACTTCCAGATACTATATTTGACCGCAACTTGAATGCGCTTGTTTGTGTATCGGTTTGTACGTTAATACTAGTAGAAAAAAGTGGTAGAGAAAATTTAAGGGTTTTAAATGTAAAATAATAAGGTTGAATTTATGCGAGCAATGAATTCTAATGAACCGATATTTAATTTTATAAAATCTGTAATTTCTTGATGTCAACTGAGACAACAAAATCTGGGACAGTTAGGTTATGTCATTTTATTATTTTTAATGTAAAGTAATTTAAATAGAAATTGACCTTACTCCTACTAACTTAATTATCGAGTACCGATTTAAAAAAAATAGAAGGTATAAGCACGTAGGGACAAGGTTCGTATTGTGAAATTGAATATCAAATATATAATATATATACATAGCTGCAAATTGAAAGAATGGAAAATTAAAGAAATCCAATTTAGTAGCCACTGGTCAAAACATCGCATAGTAAGCACTAAAACCAGCTGTATATTGTATGAGGCTATGTTCCGTGTGAGAGACAGGCGCCGTATAATGAGGCTCGATACAGATAACGGGCGATGCCTGACAAGACACAATCAGGACAGGCTGACGGAGTTCCGATACCCGGCCAGGGAATAGGCGAGTTTCATAAGAAAACCTGATTGGCATGACTACATAGTTAGGAAGCGGGTGCGGCTCATAAATTTAGGGTTTTATCATACAAAATCATAGATTTATCTATGATAATTTTTCAAAACTATGGGGAAGAGATCGCTCTTAGCGATAAGGTCGCCATTTAAGACACTAGGTTTAAGATTAATTCTTTTTTGTAAATTTCTGTATTGTGCTGGTGTTTTTAATAAAGTGTATATCTATCTATCTATCTAAAACTAAAAACTTTCCCATGGATAAAATGTGCAGGTTCTGATCTATTTCACATTTAGGAGACGAATTTACCTATTTGAAATTGTGCATGAAGATTATACTAGATTCGATTAATAAGCGATTCATATAAAAAAATTACATCAATTGATTTCGGGTTTTTGTAAAAAACCAAACGCTCGCTGTAACGCCTATCGAAAATTGTGAGCAACCTGACAAAAAGTCAACTTCAAATATTAACTACTTACTTATTATTTCAAAATGTTTCCTTCGACAGGTTTGGAGCTAGATGGCACTGTGTGAAATATTCCGGATTATTTGATTAAATAATTTCAATTTAGTTTTAAAACCGCCAGTTTAACAGCCCTCCTATCCGTCGATCATCCGTCTCGGTAATCCGGTATCCGGCTGCGTATCTACACGTGTCCCGTTATCTTAACGCTTAACCGAATTCACGCTAACGACGCGTGATGCTTACCATCAGGAAATATGTTATAGCTTTTAGACGGATAATCAACATATTACCTTATATACCAATATATGGGTTTGACTAAAATAATTTATGCATAGTGACTTCTGGAGATTTGCAAAGAAGTCATTTAGTAAAGGTAAGCAAATAAAAAATCCGTAGGTACAATATGTCTAAAAGCTAAGGGAGTTAAGTTTAAGACTGTTGTTATGGACGCTTCATTTAGCGTGCAACCCCACCGTTGTATGCCCATAGGTGACGATGATTGCTTACCATCAGACGGGTCTTCTGACTTTATGTGACTTATTTTATATAATTAAAAATACATGTATTTTTATTGCTCAGCACAATACACGAAAGAACCATGAATTTTCTTTGTAGTTTTTTTACCTCTTGATCATTCTTTGCCTGACGGCAAGCTAAAGAAACGAAATATTTAATAGTTTATAATAAAGGCAAATGATAATGGTAATTGGGGGTATCTGAGTTACAATATCTTCACTCAAGCAAGACTGACTGCCAGTAAGCTGTTTCACAATGTAGGGCGAGTGGATTAGCAAGAATCTTGGAGTCGCTTGCAAGTGATATTAGTACTCTTTATTAAAAACCAACTTTTCTTACAAGTGAAGGTCCGCATAAGGCAAGTTTTTAATACTCGGAAACATAATTTTTAAATATTTTTTTTTATGCTAGTCCAGTTGTAATAATTTTTATGATAAGATTAGTCAGTCAGTTGGTGGTCGTGTGGCAATACTTCATTATCAGAACAATCAAATAACACGAATAATATTTTACACCAAAAATGAAACAAATAAAATTTTCGCGCACTAAAAATTTTCAACGCTTACCAATGCATAAAAGTTTTTCGATACCTATAAAAAGGGAATAAAAACACCTAACGGTATTATTGTATATTCATAAAACGATAAAATAAATGGATTTTGCAATTTATGATTTAGCAATTCCTGTGCGATAGATAAATGTCGGGTAAGGACCGTAAAAACAACATAAAAATGAATGAAATTCAATATTTTATGTCCTAATATTTCGTCAGTAATTGCTTTTTGTGTTGAGAAATGAAGGGGATAGTGATATTCGTTTTAAGTTGTAAGATATATTTTTAAAAAATATTTAGAAAATTTTAGTTTCTAAATCGACTTTTCCAAATAGTTTTTTTTTAACAATTCTATCTGTATGTTTTTTTATAATTGTTAGAGTATGAAAATATTTATATACGATTATAAATAAGGTTTGAAGCAAGTTTAATAAGTGCATGCCTTTCAAGCTGAAACGATGTGTTCACAATTTTTCAGACACTAACTTAACTTTATGTATTAAGGCTAAATCTACAGACTTTTCTACAACCTATGTATTAATTAATTAATATTTTTATATACAATACATTTCAATTTTTATTAAGTTTACTATTGTAAACAATACATGTACATGTATCTACTTCTGACTTGTAACTATGGAGTTATGAATAAATAATTTGTATTTGTATTTGTATGCAAAAGCAATTTATTGGGTTGATTGTGTTTCATTTACTAAACAGTCTTTACGTACCTTACAGTAACAGCAATATGTCTCACTGAGGCTGGCCGCAGAAACCCACAATTCGACGTGTTTGAAATACGCGAGAATCAACGCACTAAGGAGCTTCAAGTAAAACCAGTTAAGTTGCAACATGACTTAGAAAGCAGAGAGAAGGAGGAAGAATATCAAATATTGATTAATAAGCTTTTGCAACCGATGAAGAAGAAGCGGGTTAAGGATTTTGCTGGTAATTATCCCTTTTTGTTAATTAGCTGTCCATAAAAATAAGTAAAACTTATTGGCCCATTGAAAAATAAGAGTGGAATTTGCTTTATGTCATTAAAAAACAAAGAAACCACCATCACGTAGGAACTATTAATAAAAAATACTAAATAAGTAATTTCAAATAAAAGGTAAACTAAATTGCTTCAACACTGTAACAGTCAATAAATGAGCCCAGAAAAAACACAATACCCAATTAACAAAGTATCCTCTGAAACTTCTACCAAACACTTTAACTTTATTTCAAAGGTGACATCGTGAAACGCCTACAAGTTTTGAAACAGCAAGAAGCTGCCAAAGTCGCCCAGTCCAAATCCAGAGCTATAAAGAAGAAGAGTCCCCTAGTGTTGCTGGTGTCTCCGGAGTATCTGGATGAACTGGGCAGTCGCGGAGACCAGACCAGGACGCAAGGCCAGCCCAAACTTGGCTCCAATGTGCTGTTTAATATGTGAGTTACATATATTTTTTATACCAGAAACTTATCTCAAGCGTTTTTATGATGATGATGATGATGAATACGCTTAAAGTAAGCAAACACAAGCGTTTTAATATCATCGATTATTAATCGAGCATTATATTAAATTTTGAATCTATGACCAAAGTATAATACACAGGTACGTACTTGCTTATTTTCACTCATCAATATGTGTGTAATGAGTGTGTGTGTAAAGAGTAATTAGCTAATTACTGAATTTGCAATTAATAACGTGTGTAATACTTTATTTGCGAAACAGAGTACCTCCAAATCCAATAAAGAAAATTACCAAAAAAGAAAAGTTGCGGGCAATTTTACGAGACGGTCAGTTTGGGGACGGTATGTTAAAATAGTCGTAATGTATGTATAACATTATAATAAAGCTGGAGAGGATTGAAAGTCTGAACATTAACGATGTTTAAAATAATGTTTGTAGATATTTCAAATTGATAACAGAACACGTTCCAACAATTTCTAGAATTTTTGTCTGTTTATCTGTTTCTTTAAGTCTCTGTATGTCTGTTTACTTAATCGATCATCATGCAAAAACGGCTGAACGGATCATCATGATTTTTGGTATCTAAGTAGCATGAGATCTAAGAAGTGGCATAGGCATTTTATCTTGAAATAATGCTAGCGAAGCCGCGGACGCTCACTAGTTAGAATATAAATTCACTTAAGTATGAGACTTTTTGTTCAGGCAAAAAATCTGATGGTTATCTATAAGACATTTTGTTTCCTTATAATGCCTAAATATGACGAAGCAGGATCTCTACATCAAATTTTGAACGAAAAATATGCATAGAATGTACGTATGAAAGTCACTACAGGATAAGGTGCCCATGATCCTATTAGTTAACCCGGAATCCTATTTCCATGCCATATTTTGTCAGTTCAGCTGTTTAATAATATGGGTAGATAGAGGATGATAATGATGTCATAATGTTTATTTTTGCTCACAGACAGGACCGAGCCGCCGAGAGTCGGGCAGAGGGTTTATTATGATGATAATAACTTGTATGAAAATAGATCTTAAAATAAATATACCTAAAACCTGACACATTATTGTATTTTTAAGCTCTAGCTTTCCTATCTAGTTGACAACAACAAATAATTAAAAAGCTCAGTTATCAAAAAAGTTCGTATCATAGGTAGGTACACGTGTACTATGTTAAATTGGTCATTTTTCGTAGGAAACGCCTAGGAATTTTTACTATTTAGTTTCACAATTAATATGCGTGTTTTATTACAAACAACTTAGAACTAATCCTGTTTAAACTAATTGTTTAGTTTAATCATTCAATCTTGTAAAAATATAAGTACACATAAATGAACCCTTAGAAGTGATTTATGTAAATATTATTAACCTTATGCATATAATATTACCGTTTGCTTGGGAAAAAACCCGCAAAACTACAGATATAATTCATGTCAGTCTTCAGTGTTTTGTGTAGTTCTTTCATTCTAAACTAGTGGACGCCCGCGGCATCGTTCGCATTGTTTCGGAATAAAAAGCATATGACACTCCTAAGACCTCATGCTCATGTACGAGTATTTGTGATTTAAAGAGTTATATCTAGCTATCTTTCATTTGTACATTTGCACCGGTATCCTTGTACACTGAGTATACTGAACAGTAGCGAGCTATCTGATCAAATCCCAGTAAACAGGTCCCGTCAGACAGCCGTCGAGCAAATCCCGGGATCCCGCTGTCCCACTAATTCAATTAGCGACCGGGATCGCTCTGTTACCGTATTGTGACGTCACGGGATTTGTCGTATTACTTGCTACAGTATTACTTTCCTGTGAACTGACGAAATGGCGTATCGGATACAGGTTTCATTGTTGTTTTGTGTTGTAGTTTAAACGTAATCTGAGGACATTTGAAGCGGGATCGATACTTTAAATGATATATAATTTGTAATATTGAATGGTTTTGACTACATATTGACTAAATGTTTCAAATTTTCCGACGGCATTTTTTGCTTTTTGTGTTTGTAAAACTTGCTCGTAACCTATGTATTATTAGCTTAAAAATAAATAATAATGACAGTGTTTGTATGTGCGATACATAACCAACATTATTCTTATCTAATAAGAGTAGCTTACTTTGGTATCATCATATTTTCAACCAATCCCGGAGGCTCTACAGCGTATTATTTTCTCTCCCTTGCCCGCAAAACCCGTTCTTGCCGAGGTTTTTTTTTTACAAGGAATGGGTTAGCACTTGACCGTAATTAAGTAGGTTTTACGCTCTACAGCGTATTTTCGTAAAATCTACACATCATAATAACGTAATGATTGTACCAAGTACGAGTACATGAAACAAAATATCATATTCAATATGTACTGATTCGTCTCAAACATTAAAAGTCACAAAAAGATCACAAACTAATACCTCTATCTGTTCCTTTCAAAGCACATACACAGATCAGATAGTCCTGTTTTTTACCCGTGTCTCTTAAAAAAGCCCTCCAGGCTGATTCCGTCATGTTGGCAGACGACATGTATCTGCCGAAAGGTTTTTTCGCTTCTTTGCAAAGTCTGTTTCGACTAGCAAAAATTTTACAGTAGGTATCGGAATTGACTAGAAAATAATATATATAATATTTGATTCCGTAGATAGTAGAATTTGTAGACTATGTATGTAACTAAATTTTCCATCGCAAATTTTTCATGGAATATTAAAAACAATAACTACGTACCTACATACTCGTTTGCTACAGAGTTATATAGATACATAATATATTTGTAAATATATCTTTATAAGTTTTTTTTAAGAACTAGTGTATACCCATGAATTTGCTTGTGTTGGTTGGTTTAGGAAAAAAATCTTTATCAATATTTGGACTTTACACTACTACCAAAAGTCATGAGAATCCATCGCTCGATTGCAAATATTTATTTGCATAAAAAATGACATAAACATGTTCTAATTTAGTGGTGTGAAATAGAGATACTCTTCCGTCATATTTTCAATTCTTATCAATAAACCTTATTCTCTTTCTAATATATCAACTAACACCAACACCCTATCACAGCTCAGAACAGACAAACAGACAAAAACAATGAGTCCTCGCCGCGCCGGTCACGTGCCGAATCCGATTTCATTACGATGTCTAACGAACTGAACCAGCGTTGATTCTACAGCCAGAACAATCAGGAGGAATCGAGTGAGAATATAGTATGTACGCTTGAATGCTAGGCTAGTTCTAGTGTCAAGAGATTGAAATCGCTTTTGGGTAAGTTGGTTGCTTAGCAATAGCTGTACAAATAAAAAGTTGGTTTTATGTACTCTTTAAATTTGGCTTTCAAATGAAATGCTATGTTTTGTCACCCATCCAAGACGTGACCGTAGTGAAAGCTGCTTCACATTATATCTCTCATGCAAATACCTGCTAGCTGAGCCGTTAATAGCTAATAGTAGATAGATACATAGATATATCTTTAATTCACATCAAACAATCATAAAACACGAAACTTAAAAAACGAATGTACATTGGGCAGCCTTATTACTTAGTTACTTATAATTTAATAATATTAAAATAAACTTAATTCTTTTGACTTCACGAAGTCACAATTAGAAAGTTCGTAGCATTTTGCAGCATTTCGTAGCTCTTTGTAGCAAGCGTAGCACTCCGTAGCAGTGCTACGAGAAACATTTCACAATCGTTTCTTTAACAAAGCTTCTTTATAAGCAAAACAAAAATTCAATGTTCCTTCAAGCGCTAAGTTTTCTACTTCTCCGTACAAAAGAACTGAATGACTCTGTCTAATAGAAAATAAATAGTTATTTGCATGCCTTTGTTAATAATTTGCGAGAAATTGTGCTAACAAAAGCTCAATTTACAATCAGAAAAAAATAACTTTCATGTATGTGGTTTAATTTATCTTACTTTATATGATCAATATTACACGGCTTAGTGGTTAAACGGCTTACTGTAGCAGATTTCCACGGGTCAAAGTTGTATTCCTTTGACTTCTGGTTTGATCGTGAACTAAGAACTCAGTTAATGGAGTTGGGTTAAACTACATGTTATTACTTCGAATATGGTTTTATAATTCAGTTTTATGGTGGAAGTGCTGAAGTGTCGAACACAGCGCTTTGCCTCTACGTTTATTGTACGGACGGCAAAGCTTTGGAACGCTTAACCGGAAGCTGTGTTTCCTGGGAACTACAATCCAGAGGTCTTCAAATCTAGAGTTAATGGGTATCTTCTAGGTGAGCGTGTAACACCCTAGCCCTGCAGCAATGCTTAACATCAGGCGGGCTGTAGCCAAAAGAAAACTATCCTACTTAAAAAAATGTGGGGGTAAGAGTTGGGGCTCTCATTAGTATTTTAGTATTTTTTATATCTCTGTGATCCATCGCTTCTGTAACACATGATAGAAAATCAAACACCAACAGATTTATATACAATATATATGGAAACAAAAACATAAATAGATGATACACGACCTTCATATATCTTTGTTTTAATTCAGCAGATACATTCAAAATACCAATTCTATGTCAACTGCGTTAATTCAGCTCGATTGATCAATTTTAGAACAATCTCAAGCATTGAAGGCAGTCTAGTCTCTGGCAATTAGTTAAAAAGGCATCCGTTAATTACAAGTGCTTGTCTACATTTTAATTATCTAGACGGATGGCCAGACGGCGGCCATTTTGTCGCTTATTTCGTCTTTCATTACTTAATTGGCGAAACACTTATTTTAATGTGAGAGCGATGTTTTGAAATTTAATTAGGGAGCTTTCAATTTGAAAGCCAGCTGTTTTAATTATATCATTGACAAGTGATTGGATAATTATTGTTGTGTTGTTTTCTCACATTATTCTAAATATGTTCTATTGAGTGTTAATATTGTGTTAGTGTATAATAATATTTTTAATAATATTTTTTAGTCAAAACTCTCTCTTCATTTGACAACAGAGAGTTTGTCTGTAACCACCATAATAACCCAACAAAACTAAACATTTAGTTTTTTTTAGACTTTTTAAATAAAAACAGTAAAGTATATATTTTTCTACTCATATAATATGTTTGTAAAAGTTACAACAAACACGAGGAAAACATCAAGGAAAGTCGGCGCAAACACGATATCATTAAAAATGAGGAATCCAAGAAAACAATACAAAAATAACAACACGGACACACAGAATCCCATCGGGAAACATAATTACCAGGAACCAGATAAAAATAAAATAAAGAAACCAAACGGGAAACATCACGATTATATTACTAGACGGAGAGCCTGAGTACGCCAGACTAAGTCAGTCTTAATAAAGTGACAACACTTTACTAAGTCAGTCTTAATAAAGTGACAACACTTTACTAAGTCAGTCTTAATAAAGTGACAACACTTTACTAAGTCAGTCTTAATAAAGTGACAACACTTTACTAAGTCAGTCTTAATAAAGTGACAACACTTTATTCAGACTGACTTTGTCAGACAATGTTTTGTATCCAATACAAATGAAAGTTACGAAAATATAGAAAATTCTAATATTGGAGAATATGGCAGTAGAAAAATATTTTTATAGATTCCAAAAAAATATAAAAATAACGTTACCGTTGTGTCCTTTGTTGTAAAACATGGAAGATTAAAAAAATAACAAGGGTTTATACTTACGCCAAAGTAGAAACTTTCAATTTACTACATAGAAAATGATTTCTTTGTAAGAAGTAAATTGTGATTACATTTTTTATCAACCTATGCTGTCCCATTCCTAGGCAAAGGTCTCCCCCAACTCCCTCCATGAATCTCGGTCGATAGCCGCTTTACACCATTCTTAAACTGGTCGAGCTCGTGACGCCAGCGGGTCCTGGGTCTTCTTCGACTACGACGCCCCTGTGGTTCCCACTGTGTCACAATCCCGGCCCAGTGTTTGGGGTCATCATCATATTTTTTATCTCTCTGTCATTCATCAAAAGACTGATTGGGATACGGAACACGGGCTCTCAGCCTACAAACAAAAGAAATCCAGTGAAAAGTGAAAGAGAGAAAAAAAAGTGAAATAAACAAAGGAGGCGGGAAAGTCTCACATTTACAATTCAAGGAGGTTGAAACTTCCCTAATTGATTGTTTCGGGGGTCCCCTAAGCCTGCTTTCAGACGAAAAAATATATGAAAGAGGGAACCAGGCAAGTGTGAGGCAGATTTATATGCAAAGGGGTTTGAATAAATTCACTCGGTCATATCATATTTTTGTTATGCGTCTCCTTGGATTTTTATTAATCCTTGCAGAAAAAAACTATGCTTTGGATTGCATCTCCTTTTGACCGATTTGATTTTCATGTACCTAATAATTCAGTAAGAACTTAATTACAATTTCATTGCAAATAAACTTTAAAATTTATAATAAATAGCCATTTCCTAACTTAAAAATAAAAAGCTTTTGTATAAAAAGTAGCGAATGCAAAGTTTTGAACGACACTGCTATGCAAAATAACTGAAACTTAATTAGAAATTAAAAATTTAGTGATATCACAGATAGTAGGTATGTCATGCTTACGAACAATCACATATTTTTCCTGCTAATTCAAACATTATTATAATAAAAAGCACACTGGTAGGTCAATTCAAGGATCTCTGAAAAGAACTTTTTCAATCAAGCAGTTTTGTGCCTTAAGCGCATGAACAAATCGGTACTAACTTAATTTGGAAGGCTATACCGATCCGAATTTATTAAGTCATATGCTTCAGTAATTGGCCGTTTCTCTTTTAAATTAATTAAACTGAATTTGACATAGTTAAAAGGACGTTTGAATTAGAACTGTCAGAAGCATAGGATTTTGCTCAAAAATGTGTTTTAGTTTAAATTATAAGCTGATTCATCCTAAGTAGGTAGATTAATATTGTAAAACACTCGTTATTTATTTTTAATATTTTTAACTTTGTATTAAACTATAATCCCAAAAGAAAAATTAGAGGTATTTTTGCATTAATTACCTAGTACATAATGTATAATTTTGTATAGTTAAGGTTTATTTATTAATTTATTAATAAACTGCAAGTAAATACAATGCTTTAATTCTTCAAATACACCTTAAATTGTATTTTGATTACGGATAAATATGAACTGCTCACAGAACTACGTCATCCTTTAGCTAAAAAAATAAAAACTTTATTTTTATAAGTCGGTTAAAAAAGTAAAATAGTAAATTTGAATGAACCTGGCCTACTTTGATGGTGAATTTTTTAAGCCATTTTAAGAGCCTATGATACACTACACTAATTTTATTACACACCAAAATTTCCAGAAAGCAATCAAGTAATTTCCCAAATCACACAAATTAACGGCCTCCTTTAAGTGGTCCAGTCGTAAATCGTGCTAATGCTGTGGTCGAGATGGCACTAAACTACACTAATGGGGCACTAAGATATCATGTGGACATAAGTGGACAGTGGACCCTTAAGCTGCAGGTATGTGAGTACCCTTAAGATAGATATTAAATACTAACAGTTTCATGTTGTAGTTGGCTGCGTTTTATTAGAAACAAGCTTTTTTTTATAAAAACAGTTTAAATGTAGAATTGTATGATTCGTTACTGATTTAATGTACAGTTCTACGTTCAGTACAGTTATATACCTTAATCCTTTAAAATTGTAAAGATAATATAAAATAATGAATAAATTACTCTTACTACAGATTTTACCTAGTTTAATTCACATTTGTATCAATTCGTAGCAATGATAACATACATACAAAACAAATTCATACACTTCAATTCTGTCAATATTAGTAAAACTGGTAATCTTCAATTCTCCAGATTACTTGAAGCAAAACCAGCTAGAACTAAGCCTGCTTCTACTATTCAGGACATGGCTCTCAAATTAGGCTGCCACAACACACCATAAATACACAACCTTATTTCCAAAGTAATTACCTTATTTTGGCAAGCTTTCTCCCACGGGGGCAGAAATTTCACCTCCAATAATGGCTTACAGTCCCGCCGTCTTACCTGGCCGTAATCTTCTTAATAACTTGCATAAAAGTGGGGATTTGCTGCCGTTTTGCGAGACTTAAGAGGAGTTAAGGAATTTGCGATATCTAGGTCAGATGATGCTTCTTGCTTACGGTATTTTTAGTACTTACTTATACATAGGTACTGATGTTCTTATTGATGTAGTATTTTTAATGAAATCTCTATTCACTTTGGTGTGTTTCGGTTAAAATTAGTACAAGTTACAGACATTGTACGATATTTAATTTTGTTTACTTAGAAATCAGGCTATTCGTCTTAAAAGCTAGAATTAATCGGTTTTTAGAAATACATGGTGTCTGGTGCCCTGGTAGTAATGCATTCACTTGTGTTATTATTAACTTTGCTGTGCTTTGAACATATAAAAAAACGTTTTTGGAACGCACCAATGTAAAGAGGTAAACGTGTAACTTACTCTTCTAGGTAAACGTGTTACACCCTAGGATGCAGCAATGCTTAACATCAGGCAGGCTGTAGTCAAACGTAAACCTATACCACGTAAAAAAAAGGAACCATTTATATTAATTTAGCTACAAAAACAAAACAAAAACAAAATTATGAAAATTACCTTACCAAGACCACAGTCACGATCTTCCTAGATACACAGAATTATAAAAACGGTCCTTTTCCCACCTAAATAAGTCGTAAGTAACTTAGCATGATACCGCGGTAAACTCCCATGCAACCTAGTTTGCGTTCCGGTTTAATCCGACAAAAACCGGTATTTACCGGACCAAGCGTTTGTGTCTCGCCTGCTTAGGGTTCTGTTTTTTGCTTGAGTTTGTATGAGAGTGGCTAACCCTAGTGTTGAGAGTTTTTAAATTTTAGTGTAATTACACTAAATGACTTAACATGACTTTACGACTGATACGCTATGAAAAATAGAATTATTTAAGTATAGTAACCCTTATTGTTTTTGCACTATTTTGTCTTTTTGTGTACCATTTTACCGAACTTTAATAAAAATCATAAGATTCCGTAGTAAGTATCACTTACACACGCAAAAGTTTATTTGAGGCTTACACTTAAGTTTTTAAATCACAGCTTAACAACGTGTCACAAGTTCAAACTTATCCTGGTTTGACGCATGTCAATTTGCAGGACAAATGCCTGTACTCAATAGTTGTGTTTCATGTGTCAGACAGGTACTTAATTTTAACCACTGATATATGTTAATAATAAAAATAATGTGTACTTTCTAACACATATAAAATAGATAGACCGAAGAAACCCTGAAAATACGGTTCGGACTCACTCTTGCCCATTTTTTGCCCCATTTAATCTCTCGGATAAAGTGTACCTGAAAACGTAATGAAGTCTGTTTATTTAGACGCTGAAGGCAAAAAAATGTTTGCTAAAGAATGTTATTGTGTTACCTTATTTCATTTTCAGCGGAATTTTAAGCTTGTTAGTTGAGAAGTTGTGAATATTATTCGGAATATGGCAAGAGCATCGGTATCTTTTACACAAGGATCGTTAGATAAAAAAGAAATAAATAAGCGTGTGTTGCTATGTTTTGTTGTATGGTAGATAATTGTATCAGGACTCATTTTGTTCATTGCAAAAGGAAGTTAATAAATGATTATTTACAAACGATTGACAGGGATTAAAAACTACTCCAGAAGCGTTTGATATAGTTTAATAATTGGTTTTATGAGAGATTGCTGGTAACATAATATAAAGTAGGTACAAACCAAGTCACAGCAGCGTCCAGGTGTAAGCGCTATTCCAAGGTGACTCATACAAATACTTATCTATACTTCTTGTAACCAATTAAAAAAGTTGAAGTTGAAGTTTGTGTTTAACAATAACAATCTCGTACGAATAATGCAGTCAGCTTCAACTCCGCTTTTTTCTTCCCTAAGTCATCCTCATTAGTAAGAGCTGTGACACAGAACTACGAGTAACTCAAGCTCCAAGTTCTCCCCTCAGTCAATAACCACATAAACACGTCCACATCTCTCCGTGAAAACAAAAGTATTCCGCGTCGCGCGGCGTGCTTTGAGGGCCCGCGGTGCGCATTGTGTGCTATACTGTTATGTAGTAGGTACTCTTGCAAATGTGGGGGTGCTGGATGAGGCAGAGACTTAGAGCGGTTTTAAATATAAAATTTAAAAAAACCAAAAGGGAATCGTCATAGTTAAGATTTAAACTGGATATCATTCTCTGTCTCTCTTCTTGACATCAAAAATTAAGAATAAGTGCAAAACTATCTAGGCAGCTGTTTATGGAGTACAACGCAGCAAAAAACAAATATCGTAAATAAAGTGACTCTCATTTACACAGATAATTAGTTCAAATCAAATGGTGTTTATTAGTTAAATACAAGTGTTAATACGTACATACATACATTGTTAGGAAAATGTAAATTCATTATGAAGTTCATGCTAAAATGACTCAAGAGTCAGTCATTCCAGCATGAACCAAACAATTGATAAAGAATTTAACGCTAGATCTTCGTCTAACTTGAAGTAGATTTCATCTGTTCATCACTGAACAGCAGTCACTATACCGTATCTGTGGTCAAATTGGTAGGAGGTTCAAATAGTATTCTTACGTCATCATTGTCATTTGCCACCTACTTAATACAAACTTACTTTTACAAAGTAGTGCATTTTCCGCCTGTTTCTTACCTCTCATACCACGCCCCTCCGTCGCCTTAGAGCCATGCATTGAGGCTCAACGATGCAAATTATGAGTTGGGCATACAACGTGGTAAAGGGACGGACTTAGGTTAGTTTTGGGGGTTCCTCTATTTACTTACTCGTATCTTGGGGAGAGCGTAAGAAAGAGTCGTATGTCTGTTGACTAAGCAGTTTGTGCCCATGATAATTAAGGAACCCAGTCACGAAAGTTGAGAAATGAATAAGTATAGAACTAATTTGTTCGCAACCGGTTTCTAACAATCAATTAAGAAGTGCGAGATACTTGTATTGAAGTATGTTAGTTCAAATGAGAGTGGCCAACCCTGGTGTTTGAATTTACAAAAGGTCTTAAGGGCCTCTGACATGGCCTTAAAAATATAATTACTTGTATTGAGTCTGTTCGTTTCTATATATATTAAGTATGTGTTTACAAAAAAATATATAAGTAATATATTCGTTATGAAGTACCCACGACACAAGCGTTTGCTTAGTGTGGGGCTAGATGGCGCTGTGTACATTGCACACCCGGAATATTTATGAAGTTATTTCTACCCTAAATCCGCCCCTGCGTCGGTGCCTAGTCTAGTTTCTGTAGTACCTTATTTCACGTGGAAACGCTGAGGTTTCTTTATTTGGTTTGTGCTTAGAAAACGACGGTTTCGTTTGACAACTTTTAAGGATTTAGGTATGCTGTTGTAGGAGTTTATTTTTATACGAATTCCATAGTACTTTGTAGGATGTTTAAAGAATCTTTTCCTGTAAAAAAATCTTTTTTTTTGTGTAGTGAGGTGACAAAACTGTGATGCTTGTCTCTTTACTTTGGCTGTTTTTTATATTGTATAAAAAACAGCCAAAATAATGATGATTGTTACAATACATGTAACTACTCGTAGAATGCACGTCAAATGTTAATTTGTTCTGTATTTTAATCCAGCCTGCAATACAACTTACTTGCTTACCATGATGGAATCTCCTAACTAAATTATTTTGCAGAACAACTCTCAGTAATGAGGAAGGAGTACTACTCCTACTCCTTAGAGGAGAAATATCTTAGCTACTTATGAGTGAGAATGAATGATCCATGGACAAAAGCGATGTTAACTTTTTTTTACATGAGATAGGCTTACGCTTGGCTACAAGTGACCTGATGTTAAGCAACGTTGTAATCTACGATTTACGCGTTGACGTAGAAATAAAATTCTATTGATCACATTAAATACGATTTAAATAAATATGTATTAGAAATAAATTATAAACTTTTGGCAATATTAAAATAAATCTAGCGACAACGAAGGACAACGGTTCTGAGTTATTTTGGGAACTCAATTATTTGAATAAATAATGTCTACATAAAGAGAATTTCGCCTCGATTTCAGTAAAACAGTGGCGAACTGAACAGGCGTTCGATGGTAAAGTTAATCGAGACCCAATTCGGGATCTACAAATAAAACTTTTCTTGTGTAAATTTATTTATGATATTAAGTATTTTACTAAGGTTTTAAATGTTCAGTGGTTTAATCAGAATGTTTCAATATAAAGAATGAGACAAATATAAAATACTTTAAATGTTTCTGCTAAAATATATGTGGTAACTTACTAAAACCTGTCAAAAAACTCTTGAAACCAGGTAATCTCAGCTGGCTGCATTACCACGTTCAATAGATTTTTCTTTATTAACATTTTTATATCCCTATACCTATAAAACGTCATTTAACATTCGAATTGAAACCTCTTCGTTAGTTATATCACAGCAGAATCAAGCAGACTAGTGAATTAGCCAAACAAAGCAAAAAGACTCCAGGCTTGCGCTGCGCGGGAATCGAACCAGGCACCTCCTGCATACTAACTACGGGTACTCTAACTAGGCAGAGCGGTTTAATTGAAGCTGTAATTGACGATGTTTTTTATCTTCCCTGTTTTATGGAGGTTCATTAAGATTTTTAAAGGAGTTTTATGGGTTTCGTTTACGTTTAAGATATTTTAGTTAAGCTTGGTAATTATGTGAGCAAAATTTTGAACATGTGATCGAGGTGTATATAAACAGTGGGTGCTCGCAGCTTCGCTGGCATTAAGAAGTAAAACTTGCATCCCCTAATTCACCCCATTAAAAGTAGCGTTTCCGAAATTTCTTTCTTAGCATTTAATTTTCCTTTCTTATTTCTTTTCTTTGTCTACGTCATAACATCTACCTGCATGGCATATTTCAACCCAATCCGTCCAGTGGTTCGGGCTGTGCGATGATAGATCACTATGTCAGTCAGTCAGTCAGTCACATATTATGAGTCTTATATATATAGATATAGAGCTACTAGTAATCAACGTATTGCCTTTTAAGGGCAGCTTTAGTGTATCAACTGTAATAACTTTTGTTCTACGACTTCTGGAAATTTGCATTAGATACTTTTTAGTTAATATTTTACGATATTTGAGATTTGAAATTATTACCAAACTTTTTCCCCTAAAATTACTAACAAAAGAAACTCTACCACAATATACAAATAAGAAAAATTAACCCTAAAATAACAAAGCACCCCACAAAATGGTATCAAATTACAAAGCCTATGGTTTTATGAACGGCTATTACCGACATGCTATGTCCTCGTTAGAATTCCATCAAAATGTGTTGAGTCGTATTCGTGATTGTGATTACTTTACTAAGCGAAGTGTGATTGGTTGAAATGTAGTATTTGAAAGTAAATTATTATAAGTGAAACGCGAAAGAAGACAAAAAACAAAGTTTTTATATTGTACAAGTATTTTTGAATATAAATGTAAAAATATTTTAAGGTTTTATGTTTAAATGTTTATTTAAAAAAAAAAGGCATATTATGTGAATATATATTTACAATGAAAATAATAATAGTCGTAGTTTTGTTAAATAGCGGTTTAATTTTAGTTTCGATTATATTCTCTAGTGTAATTTCGAAGTCATTTATGTTTATTACAACCATAAAGTATAATTAAAAACACAATACACATTTCAATGTTATAATAAATTGCACAAAAAAAACACGACTGTAAACAAATATCATGCAGCAACCAACTATAAATGTTTTTATTCTAAGACAAATTATATTTTTTTTTATAACAAATACCAAGAAAACACACAAAAACAAATTTATAATCACAACAATAAAAACTGTGTAAATGTTAGTAGATACCTAAATCTGTGTAATCGAACACCCGCAGTCTTATCTCTGTTTGTGAGCAAAGCCGCTTTAAGCGCTTTAACACGAAAAGTCTTAGCTGTACAATGTAACTAAGACAAAATCTGAATTTAATGGAGACGGTTCCGTACATAATCAGATATTTCGACGATGGAAAAATGTTTAGTTCAGACGTATGGGTTGCTTATTTGTATTTTACAGCTTAATTTAGCTTATCACAACACGTTTTGCATATAGTTTCGTAGTTATAACTCAAATGTTGAGTAAAACTTGTTGTTGAGACCATAAGGCATTATATTTTTTTACATTGTATTTTTGGCATAATAAACGATTATTTATTTATTATTATTTATTGTTTTTACTAAATAGCATTACGCATCTATGTATAGTATTTGTAACGGATCGGTATAATATAAATGAATTATAACAGTTATAAGCTTAGTAAACACAAATTAATGTCAGAGATAAAGTCAAAAACTGGCACTACTAGGTACTACATATAACTGCTTTTCATTACATACATATAATGAGTTTTATAAAAAGGCAATTTTTTTACAAGGCACAGTACCCTAAATAGAAACACAGCCGTCTCTAAATCCGCTAAACTATACAAATAGGTATGTAATTAAAATAAATTCGGGAACGTTTTGTTAATCCTCTGCTTGTGTGTCACAGTCAAAACAATGTGAGTGCGAACTTTGTGTGATAAGGATGAATTCTTCGTCATTCCATAATGATGATTTTCGCATCATTTATCTGTGTTTAATGCCATATAAATAAATATTTCAGGACATATATCACAGCGCCATCTAGCCCCATACTAAGCTTACAATTGTATCATGGGTACTAAATAACGGATAAAATATGTACATAAATATACTTTTTTTTTGTAAATACACACGTATTATACAAAGAATTACGTCTTTTTTTTAATTTAGTAATCCTTAAAACATTAAAAACCATGCTCGTACTAAATGTATGTACTTATTTTCTAAACAAACCTGAACGGTATTTTCATTATTATTGCCAGCTGTTGCAATGAATGTCCAATTCCTTATTCAATATCCTATTATTTTGAAATATATTTGGCTGAAATAACCCCAATGTTGAAGTTGCTTACAACCTGTATATTTTTGCGGTTACTTCTCAAATAGGTTTTAATTAGTCTACTGTGTAATAGTTGACTATGGCACTCCAGGGGTTCTGGCGGTACACACATGGTGTTGTTATTTTTAGCTTGTTCTGTAGGATTAGTGATAAGCTTCACTAATTGGGACGCCAGATTTGGGAACAGGGTCTGAAAACGTGCATGGATTAATCTTTATTTTTCAAAAAGACCAACGTTGAGTATGAAAAAAAGACTTGAAAGGGCTTTGCATTAAAATTGTTTCCATTCATGTTTTCTGGCATGTCATTATCATGGATATTATTTACTCAAAATGCATAACCAATTTTATTGGGACAAATACTTATGTCATTTATGGAAGCATGTTGTGCTATTTTATTTTGAGTTTAAATTGTGTTTTTTTTTTTAAATAACATACGTGTTTATTTACTTTAAGTCAACTTATGTTGATAGTATTTTTTTTTTGGTAACAGTAATTGTTTTAGCAATTTAGTTAGGCCTCAGGGCGTCTCGTTGTAAAGTCTAATGCTATTTGAAAAAATAATTCCGTATTTTGATGACTAAGAAAAAGCAGTTGAGTTTATTTTTTTCAACAGCTGCACAGCACCTTACTGTTGAGTAACAAATTCCATTATTGTTTATTAAAGTTTACAAAAACAGTCCATACCCTTTTTCCATCGTAACAAGGTTTCTTTTGACAAGCGTTCTAATCTAATGTCTAAACTGGACGTCGAAAAAGGGAGTTCTTTCACTAAATTGGGTCTCCGAGGCCCTTATTAAAGTTTATTCGGTCATTAACAAGGAATTTTACGCCGAGGCCGTAAACAATAAGTTGTAATTTGTTTGGGTAGTTGGTCGGTTAATGATGATTTAGGGAAGTTAGTACTACAAGGCTTATGGTTCGAGCGTTCCTGTTTACGACCGCGCTTGCCGAGGTAGCAAATGTAGTACTTAGTTAATGAAATCACAGGAAACAGAATAATACTGAGTTGCGACGTATTAAGAATTTTTAAATCATAGAAAATTTAATAACTAAGCTGTTTTTAATATAATGAGTTGTCGCATTATGGCGTTTCATACAAATTTCGACCATTACTAGATAATGTTTTGCTCATGCAACTTGGTCTAACAGTACGTGATGTAAGTGTAATGGGTGTCTGATAATATTATCATAAGAATACATACATACGGCTTAACATCGGGCAAGTTGTAGTCAAGCAAGAGCATGACAAAAATGCCCTAAACATGCCCACTAACCACATTCCCCCAGAAGTCCCTGCTGTTTGTTGTCCCCATCAGTTAAAATAAATAAAAAACACAGATATAAAATCGATCTTATATCATGGCAGGTGGCTCAGGTGTCAGAGCACAGTATATATAACAGTATGTACTAATACCTGTATCTGTACAACGTGACGGATAGCCAGGGAGGGACCAATGACATAGCTACCAATAGATGCCTCAGAATATTATTGTAAAAAAAACTACTCAAGAACATTGTGACCAAGATTGAAGGCACAAGTTTAGTTTGTCATTGCGCGATGATATGTTTGGATACTGTGTTGAATACCGTGAGATACATTATGCATGCGAGTATAATTTTCATAGCCATGGCTTCGTGTTAATTTTGGTAACATATTAGTACCTACGAGTATATGGCATGTCCTTTCCAGCTCAGACATAGTAAATTTCCTAAAATAGCCATATATTCGATTGAAGAAATCTTGCCTGATAAACGGTAAAAAAACATGTAATCTAATACCAAGCATAACACATTTTGTTATTATAATTGACGAAACAATTTGTAGGCTAGTGAGATAGTTAGATATATAGGAGTTATGTTGTCTGCTGACAAAACTAATCAGGGGATTTTACGGATTTTTTACGGCGGGTGACAAACATATTTTTTAAAGGGGGTGTTGAAAAATTGGTTGCTGCTACTGTTTGTTTTTTAGACGAGATTGTTTTAAATTACTCTAGGTGAAGTGTTTGTAGTATGTTTTCCATTTTGTGTAACTGAAAAGAACATGGAAAGAATTGTCGGTAAAAAAATGAGAGTTTCTTACTTTACACTAAAGGAATAGCGCTCGTAGCTCAGCAGACCAATGTATTCGTTCGTGATTACCAAAGACAAGTAACTGCCTTGCTCTTTTCGATTCTTGGATGGGTGGCCCATGTTAACGATACAATAAGTTGTGGTGGTGTTTTCTCATTTTATGGGGTTGGCTCCCGTTGTACCTTATTTGTAAGAAACCCAGTTTTTAGTAAAAGCAATAGCGTTAAGACCTCAGAACAATGAAATAAGTAGATTATATAATCTATTTTTAGCAATTGGTAAATCCGCACTAAAGTTTTTATTTCCGATCATTTTTAAATATAACAAAATACTATCATTTAAAGTTTAGTTTAGGTTCAATAAATATCAAAATAAAAACCTGAAAAAAACCTGAAATAAAATTCTGATGCAGTATCGGTTATGCAAAACCGTTTACTGGAACACAAATCTTTAATTTAGCACCGTGCATAAAGTTACGCTAACACCAGTGTTGCCAGTATTGGATACTTATTATTTATAGGGCAGTAAATCACCCGCACAAAGTTGCCAGCATACCGGAACGGGCTAATACATTGTTGATAGCAACATCCGCTCCGATAGACTGCAGCTAAATATTTTACAGGGAGATAAAATTGAATAGAATATTTTAATCGTTTTAATATGGCAGCACATATAAGAGCGTAGATAAAGAGAGTTTTAATTAGTTTGTGTTGTCTGTATGTCCGAATATCTGTTTAATAGGTTGATCTAAATTATAACCCAGGGGTCTTCAAATCCAGAGTAAATAGGTTTCTTCTAGGCAAACGTGCAAACTCTTAGATAACAGTGGTGCCTAACATCAGGCAGGCTGTAGACAAACGTTAGCCTATTCCTTGTAAAAAAAATGCTTGTTTATCAGTGTTAATTATGTTCTGGTATCGCTTCAGACGACTTATTGGTCAATTGCCTGACTATACAATAAAAATCTACTTGTGAAATGTGCAATCCATATGCCGATTTGGATCATATTTGATACGGAAATAGTTACATACTAAGTTTCATATCGGTCCAGCTAAATTAGAAAAAAACAAACCGTACTGGACAAAGCTTTTCATTAATCTGCGACGAAGCCTACTTAGTTAAACAACCTTTGAAAGTCGGCACAAGTCGTCACAAAGGCCAGTTTTACTGGCAACAAATGAAAGATAAGGCGTAACGAATTTATCGTTCGAGATTGCGACTATGAATATTCAAGACAGAAACACCTGCGCGGGTATTCGACCACGCTTACTGTGCACAGTATACTAGATTGACAGTAAATTATATTGTCGTTAAAGTATCATCATCATCTTCAGCCCGTATCCGTCCACTTCTGCACATAGACCGCTGCTCAGTCTAATTTTGTACATTTTGTCTTCATCGAATACCGGCATGTATGTATGTATATATGTAAGCTCACATAGCTTAGATTTTTTTAATAGTTAAGTTAAAAAATGCATACTTAGATATCTATTGTAAGTTACGTGAAATAACGCTAAACGAATAATATCTACTATGTTTCATTTTTAGTACACGCACATACAAAAAAATTACGTAATCCCGTTACAAAAAGTGCGTTTTACTTTTGTTTCTCATCAGTATGCTAAATCAAATGTATTTGAAAAGAGAGTCTCAAAGTAAATAATTACGAAAAAAGAACATAATTTTATGTGTTCATAGGATACATATTTTATTCCACTGTCACACCACAAGACATTCTTTTTTTATTTTAGGAACAAATTTGTGGTCTGTACCACACACACGAAGCTAAGTAACTGCAGTATAGTGCACAGTAGTCGTTTATTCGCACGTTTACGACTGGGCTTGCGATGTTTAGAGCGTTTTTTACGAGCGACTCAAATTACCGGACACGTTCGGTTCGAGTTTCGAGCGATAGATGGAGCTTTCATACTATAAATATGCTTTGAGTCTAGAGTCTAGGTCATGTTTTGCCATATTAATATAGATTCGTTTGGTAGTTACTATAAGAATTAAATTAGCCTAATGTGCTTATAATATATAGTATTTAAATCAGCACACACTGTCGTAATTTTCATAAGTGTAATTTTTACGGAAAAGCGTTGTTTTTCTCTCCCATCGCTCAAAATGCTCTAGCCAATTTTAAAAAGGTAAAGAGTTTTAGGATAGACTTGAATCAAAAGCTTAATATCAATATTTTAATACCGAGATTATTGTAAGAATAGAATAGAATAGAATATAACTTTAATGTACACCATAAAAACACAAAAATTACAAAACAGAAATATACATACTTAAATTAAAATGTTGGACATTGGGCGGCCTTATCGCCTTAGGCGATTTCTTCCAGGCAACCTTTTGGATGGACATAACTTACAAATTGTAAACAGGCGGTGTACAATATACATATATCCTATTTATATTATTAAATTAATTGAAAGATACAATACACACTCAATCATATAGGTTATTAATAATACACATACTCAATACAATTTATACACATTATACAAACACTACATTACACAATACTTATATATGCTATAATGACGATGTAAGTAGTTATTATTCAAATTGGCAGCCTGTATATATATAAATTCAAATCAAATGAATCGAATATACTTAAGAAAGTAATTAATTATCTCCATCCAATGGTTGCCTGGAAGAGATTGCTTTTAGCAATAAGGCCGCCACTTGTGGCACTAGAGTAATTTATGTAAGTATTTTTATTAATTTTGTTTTATATGTGTGTGACAATAAAGAATTATCTATCTATCTATCTAATTACAATAAATCGCCTCATCTCACGCTTTGCACCATCATTCACTACTAGGTCATTATAACATTGCTGAATCGGCTACATTAAATTTCAAGTCGCCGTAAATCCGCTGATTGTTTCTTCTGTTTTGCCACAGATCTTTAATATTAGATGACGTATGAAAACTTTTTTTTTATGAAAACTTTGAATAGTTTTGTTTATCATTCTCATTCATGAGAATTCATGAAAAACATAACTTTTTCTGTTTTTGACCTATTTCCTTGGTAAAAATAAGCATAATTTTGATGATGCAGAGGCATTGGATAATAAAAGCGTTCCACTAAATTTATACGATTAAGTGTTTAACACGCCAAGTTTTTTATTTATTCACGAAGGCTTCTAAACTAGTATTCTGCTTAAACCAAAAGAAAATTGTCAGTAAATAAACGAGCATCATTTATTAAAGGTTAGCACCACTTAAATTGTGTGCATTTAAACACAATACACTAATTTATAAAATAAAACAATATTAGTAACATAAAGAAACAGAATTTCGGCTTCGAACAATCTAATCAATTTGCGTTATCTACTATTGTGTCTGCGGAAAGTTACCTTAATGCTGAGACGTTATCAAAATGAGCAACGGGATTAGTAACAAGTTACGATCGCCAATGTTAATGTGAGAAAAAATATTAAATGCTCGATTTGTATAGAAAATATGAAATTTACTGTATTGCTTCGGTCTAGAAACTTGTAAAATCTTAACTACCATGCTGATTAAGCTAATGAAATACCAAAATTAAATAAACAATTAGGAAATTTACATTTTGTTAGAAACGAATTTAAAAAAAAACAAGGAAAAAACGTCGTATCTTTTTAGCTTCCTTATACTCTGACTTACTTTTACTCTGTACGCTACATTCGCAAAAAAAATACTCTGGTTTAGCACCGCCGTGGTGTAATTATGTAGCACCGCTGCTTAGAAGAAACCTATATATTTACTCTGAGCGATACATTCGCAAAAAAAATACTCTGGTTTAGCACCGCCGTGGTGTAATTATGTAGCACCGCTGCTTAGAAGAAACCTATAAAATACTCTGGTTTAGCACCGCCGTGGTGTAATCATGTAGCACCGCTGCTTAGAAGAAACCTATATATTTACTCTGAGCGCTGCATTCGCAAAAAAAATATTCTGGTTTAGCACCGCCGTGGTGTAATTATGTAGCACCGCTGCTTAGAAGAAACCTATATATTTACTCTGAGCGCTACATTCGCAAAAAAAATATTCTGGTTTAGCATCGCCGTGGTGTAATTATGTAGCACCGCTGCTTAGAAGAAACCTATATATTTACTCTGAGCGCTACATTAGCAAAAAAAATATTCTGGTTTAGCACCGCCGTGGTGTAATTATGTAGCACCGCTGCTTAGAAGAAACCTATATATTTACTCTGAGCGCTATATTCGCAAAAAAATATTCTGGTTTAGCACCGCCGTGGTGTAATTATGTAGCACCGCTGCTTAGAAGAAACCTATATATTTACTCTGAGCGCTACATTCGCAAAAAAAATATTCTGGTTTAGCACCGCGCCGTGGTGTAATTATGTAGCACCGCTGCTTAGAAGAAACCTATATATTTAATCTGAGCGCTACATTCGCAAAAAAAAAATTCTGGTTTAGCACCGCGCCGTGGTGTAATTATGTAGCACCGCTGCTTAGAAGAAACCTATGTATTTACTCTGAGCGCTACATTCGCAAAAAAAATATTCTGGTTTAGCACCGCCGTGGTGTAATTATGTAGCACCGCTGCTTAGAAGAAACCTATATATTGACTCTGAGCGCTACATTCGCAAAAAAAATATTCTGGTTTAGCACCGCCGTGGTGTAATTATGTAGCACGGCTGCTTAGAAGAAATATAAAATAATATATAAATAATCTTTATGAAATATTTATGGCTAGACGTTTTCATAGATATATCAAACTTATATAAACCTCTATTGCGACAGGAAGTAAAAAAGAGAAAAAACGCAAAATTCAGGCAATCCCAATAAATATATATTTACTCTGAGCGCTACATTCGCAAAAAAAATATTCTGGTTAAGCACCGCCGTGGTGTAATTATGTAGCACCGCTGCTTAGAAGAAACCTATATATTTACTATGAGCGCTACATTCGCAAAAAAAAAAATCTGGTTTAGCACAGCCGTGGTGTAATTATGTAGCACCGCTGCTTAGAAGAAACCTATATATTTACTCTGAGCGCTACATTCGCAAAAAAAAATATTCTGGTTTAGCACCGCCGTGGTGTAATTATGTAGCACCGCTGCTTAGAAGAAACCTATATATATACTCTGAGCGCTACATTCGCAAAAAAAATATTCTGGTTTAGCACCGCCGTGGTGTAATAATGTAGCACCGCTGCTTAGAAGAAACTTATATATTTACTCTGAGCGCTACATTCGCAAAAAAAATATTCTGGTTTAGCACCGCCGTGGTGTAATTATGTAGCACCGCTGCTTAGAAGAAACCTATATATTTACTCTGAGCGCTACATTCGCAAAAAAAATATTCTGGTTTAGCACCGCGCCGTGGTGTAATTATGTAGCACCGCTGCTTAGAAGAAACCTATATATTTAATCTGAGCACTACATTCGCAAAAAAAAAATTCTGGTTTAGCACCGCGCCGTGGTGTAATTATGTAGCACCGCTGCTTAGAAGAAACCTATGTATTTACTCTGAGCGCTACATTCGCAAAAAAAATATTCTGGTTTAGCACCGCCGTGGTGTAATTATGTAGCACCGCTGCTTAGAAGAAACCTATATATTGACTCTGAGCGCTACATTCGCAAAAAAAATACTCTGGTTTAGCACCGCCGTGGTGTAATTATGTAGCACGGCTGCTTAGAAGAAATATAAAATAATATATAAATAATCTTTATGAAATATTTATGGCTAGACGTTTTCATAGATATATCAAACTTATATAAACCTCTATTGCGACAGGAAGTAAAAAAGAGAAAAAACGCAAAATTCAGGCAATCCCAATAAATATATATTTACTCTGAGCGCTACATTCGCAAAAAAAATATTCTGGTTAAGCACCGCCGTGGTGTAATTATGTAGCACCGCTGCTTAGAAGAAACCTATATATTTACTCTGAGCGCTACATTCGCAAAAAAAATGTTCTGGTTTAGCAGCGCCGTGGTGTAATTATGTAGCACCGCTGCTTAGAAGAAACCTATATATTTACTCAGAGCGCTACATTCGCAAAAAAAATATTCCGGTTTAGCACCGCCGTGGTGTCATTATGTAGCACCGCTGCTTAGAAGAAACCTATATATTTACTCTGAGCGCTACATTCGCAAAAAAAATATTCTGGTTTAGCACCGCCGTGGTGTAATTATGTAGCTCCGCTGCTTAGAAGAAACCTATATATTTACTCTGAGCGCTACATTCGCAAAAAAAATATTCTGGTTTAGCACCGCCGTGGTGTAATTATGTAGCACCGCTGCTTAGAAGAAACCTATATATTTACTCTGAGCGCTACATTCGCAAAAAAAATACTCTGGTTTAGCACCGCCGTGGTGTAATTATGTAGCACCGCTGCTTAGAAGAAACCTATATATTTACTCTGAGCGCTACATTCGCAAAAAAAAAATTCTGGTTTAGCACCGCCGTGGTGTAATTATGTAGCACCGCTGCTTAGAAGAAACCTATATATTTACTCTGAGCGCTACATTCGCAAAAAAAATACTCTGGTTTAGCACCGCCGTGGTGTAATTATGTAGCACCGCTGCTTAGAAGAAACCTATATATTTACTCTGAGCGCTACATTCGCAAAAAAATATTCTGGTTTAGCACCGCCGTGGTGTAATTATGTAGCACCGCTGCTTAGAAGAAACCTTTATATTTGCTCTGAGCGCTACATTCGCAAAAAAAAATACTCTGGTTTAGCACCGCCGTGGTGTAATTATGTAGCACGGCTGCTTAGAAGAAATATAAAATAATATATAAATAATATTTATGAACTATTTATGGCTAGACGTTTTCATAGATAAATCAAACTTATATAAACCTCTATTGCGACAGGAAGTAAAAAAGAGAAAAAACGCAAAATTCAGGCAATCCCAATAAAGTAGGACAGCGATCGAGTGACCATTAAAAAGCGAGAATTACGACAGCGTTAGGTTGGCGACGATAAAAACGAAACGACTGCAGCCATGAATAGGAATTGCTATAATTGGAGCTACCGGCGAATTTTGTGGTTAGGGAGGTGGCGTGTTATTGGTGGCGATATTTTAAACGACTCAAAAAAAAATACAATCTTCAACGACTCAAAAAAACTTTTAACTTCTTCGTCTTTAAACTACTCGAAATTTTGAAATTATATAATCTAAAATTTATTAAAATATCGTTCGAACGGTTTTTAAATTCAGAGTTAGATTAAAAATATGTACCTAATAATCTCAACTCATACGTATTAACTTACAAACCAAACATGCAATAGGTTCTTAGGATTTTGAAAATATGAAGTAACACAATAACTTACCTATAAACAAAGTAATGAAACACACGACACAGCACTTTTTTTTCGTCTTCAGCAATAGCAACAGCAATTTGATGATCAAATGTTTTTTTTTGTCATGATAAGTAAACATTTTTTTTTCAAAACAACTTACAAAAAAAGGTGAGCAAAGATCACCCATACTTTAGTGTGTAAGATCCATGCGGTATAGTTAAAGATGAAAAAAAATCGTTTTCTGTAAAGATCTTTCTCAACTTGACCGCAAGCTCATCGGTGACGCAGTTAAATTCGAAGGCATAGGTTTTGTTGCTGGACCCATTTGCATGGGATTAACTGTTTTGGAACTAAAATACGTGAAAGATATATAGAAAGTTTTGTTTGGTAACTTACGATCTGGTTTATACCGAGTTTAAGTCTCTCTCTCTCTTGAGTCGTATATTCTTCATGACTGAGGGTTGTGACTCCCCCGCAGAATTAATTCGTTAGGAGAGTTCTCTTAAGTAGATAATGTACATTGTGGTGGATGCCCATGCCCTTCCACGGAAGACACATGCCCTCTGATATTGTGATCCTCAAACATTTTGGTTTCCTCGCGATGTTTTCCTTCACCGCTAGGCGAGTGCAAATCCACACTTAACTTAAAAATTACAAGTCATTGGTGTAGGGCCGGATTTTAACCAGGTTGCGTCTGGATGAAAAGCAGACACTGGAACCGCTGAGCTACACTCGCTTAAAAGAAGTTTAATATCCTACATTACTTCGCTTACTCGATAACTATTCTTTAATTTTTATATTTCATGTAACCCTGTTGTTATAGTTGGGTTAAAAAATAGGTCAAGCAGATTATATTTTTATTTGATGTATTAAATTAAATTAATAAATAATTATTAATAATAATTTATGGTATAGGACCTAGATAAGTTTAATATATTTTTTTTTTTTTTTAATAAAATTTTAAAAATGACAAAAGCATTCATAGTTTTCGCGAGATAAATCTTAGGCTGCAGCGGCGCTTAACATCACGGGGTTTAAAGGTAAGCCTATATCTTGTTCTAAAAACACAACGCGAACGAAGCCGCCACTGTGATCTAGTGATACCTATTTTAGACTCTTTTTTCGAACAGTCTGTACCTAATACATTTTTATTCTTTGCCCGCGCTAGTTACCAGTCCGGCTTTAATTAACTTCCAGACTTTAAACGTTGAACACTTTTTATTGTTTTTAGTTCCGTTCAACTTTTCTTAATAGGGCAGTCGATGTGTTAATTGCTAAGCAAGAGGAACTTTAACTTTATGAAGTTCGAGCTTAATTGAGTTTCGCTTGACGAGTTCGGGTTAATTTGATTTTTTGACGTTATTATTCAACCTTTTCAGTAGTGGTTTAATTTTCATACAATATACACCGTTGCCCTTTCTAAGAATTTTGACACATACATATTATTAAAACTTTCGTGAGACATTTTATCAATATATTAACTAAACGGTTTTAACTTCCGCGATTTACACGTGAAAACCGTTTAGTTAATATACATACATATGTAGTAAGTATTACTTGCTTCAATTAATAAAACCTTTTGTATCACAACATTTCCAATTCAGCGTCGAAAAATGAGCGCTTTGTATAGAAGCAGCATTGAACACACAGAACCGGCATAACATGAGTACAAAGGCGGACGAAGACTCAAGATGCCATTGTGCCATCGTTCCGAGCTTCTTTTCAATTTTTTAGCTCTCGACGTTTTCCATGCATTAGTCTTATTCTCTTATTTCAATGGAAGAACAGGCTTCTCAGAATGTTTGCCAGTATTTTTAGAAAGCTTGCAGCCTGTTTGTTGAAATTGGTTACGTATTTTCAGTTATGAAAGAAATAAGTTTATTTATTTACCTGTGTATTCATTGTGTAAATAATATGTTCATAATATGACATTCAATTAGTAAATGTTAACAAGTTTTGGTGTATTTTGTCATATTTACGTGACTTCGATACTAAACCAGCATCACTTAGGCATATTATAATCAAATGTTATCAAATCGAGCTAAGGCATTATAAAAGAGTAAGATTAGAGTAAAACAGCTGAAAATGTACTATTAAAGCTCCAAACTTTTTAAGTTTATAAAAAATGACGATTAAGTTAGACGAGTATTCTTTAAAATTCGATCATCGTATACAAGCAATTCGATTACATTTTTATTCTAAATTCAAACTCGTGTTCTGAATTCGAAACAATATTTCCCTCCCTCCTGTCATGGAACAAATAACTTTCTGGAATTTCAAACATGGAACTGTTTGCTTTGAAAATAGAAACGAAAATTTTGTCTTCACATGACATGTAACCTCGTCTCGTATAATTATGGTCGAACTTCACTTAAGGTAAGTTCGTTTAACCATTAATTATACTACGACGACGTTACATGCTCGAGATTTCTTTATTAACTATGTAGATGTTTAGCACTTAAGTATAAACGAGACCAACACGTATCAAAGATCGTAATGCTTGCATACCAAACGCTAATTTACAGTTAGCTAGATCTTTGATTGAGAACAAAATTTACCTAATGATGATAACAATAGCTTATCTGAGAAAAAAAATACAGATTGAAGAATAAGTTACAAATAAATAAACTGTAGTTAGAAAATGGTAATAAATAAATTCATATTTTGTTGTATTGTATTTGTAACAAAAACAACAAATATGTCAGTACATCGAAAAAAGATCGTTACAGAAACATTTCTAGAAAAGTCATGTTTCCGTGACATGTTAAAAGTTACATGACAAAAATGTAAGTATTTCAAAAAAAGATCGTTATATCACTTGTTGAAAAAAAAACTATATTTACGATCTATTCGGTATAGTTTTATAAAATATATAAGATTGTACCAAGAAAATTAAAGTCGATGATGAATAAATGCAGTCAGATTGTTTGGTAAGTTAGTAATTGCACTAACCTTTATCCTTTGCGCTGGTTGATGAATTGCTTAGTTTTTGTACCAAACGACGAATTTTCGACGTTATTTTAAAATTCCGATGCTCCTTTTCCTAATCTACCACTTGAACACATGAAATAAACACTTTTTTCCACGAAAAATTCAAATATTGAAATTCAACGAAATTTATGATGTTGCGACGCCCGCACACAAGAAATTAATGAGGTTTGACAGGAGGACGGCGCTTCATGCGCTACATTGACAGTGACATTTGTTCAAAAGTTTTTTCTTTTTTTTTTGAGATTTTATTTTTACAGCTAAAAAAAGTGTGACGCCTAGTACATACAGAAGTGAGACTACATAGTTAATAAAGAAAGCTCGAGCATGTAACGTCGTCGTAGTATAATGTCCCATTATATTTAGTTTATGCTCTTCTTACCTGATATGCTTACTAACGTTAGATTACAGTCCGCCTACCACTTACAGTTTGATTGCAACGGTTGCACAGCTTGGTAGCAAAATAACTACTAAAGGTGATAAACAATAGATAACAATAATTTATAATAATAACTATATTAAACCAAAGTACATTATACAGTACTAAATTATAGGTTTGTTAGCAGCTTTCCACGGTGTTACCCACGTTAATCCGATATGAAAACAAACTTATTTGTTGATCCATTGTTTAATCTACCTACATTACAAAGTTTATCCAAATCGAGACGATCAAGACGTAACAAATATTCACACTCACTCACTAACACACTTGCTTATTTTTGTCTTTATTATAAACTAGCTGGTGCGCGCGACTTCGTCCGCGTGGAATAGTTATTACCATAAAAACGAATCTAGTGAGTTAACCTCAAACGATAGACATTTACTGTTCTGGACATTTTGTTAGATCATTTCAAGAGGAATAATTCTTTCATACACATGTTTTTGATTTCTTGAAGCATTTTCGCAGCGTACGCAACGGAAGCCCTCAAAGATGAATAATTTTGCCCGTTTTTTCCACATTTTCCATTGTTTCTTCGCTCCTATTAGTTGCAGCGTGATGTTATACAGCCTAAAGCCTTCCTCGATAAATGGTCTATTCAACACAAAAAGAATTTTTCAATTCGCACCAGGTGTTCCTGAGATTAGCGCGTTCAAACAAACAAACAAACTCTTCAGCTTTATAATATTAGTATAGATTAGCGTGAAGTGATCTGAATTGTTAAATACACAAGTTATCAATCTTTTTAAATGTCAATTTCAGTACATTTGTCAAGTATTTATATTTATGACAACTCGTTGCGTAAAAAAGTTGGTCGCAAAATCCGTCCTGTAGCAGGTGTGCCATATTTCTCTCGTTCGAAAACAAGGGATAAAATAAAATGCGAAATATGATATGCGGAAGCCGCTTAAATTGTGAAAAATTGCGAGCCAACTTTTAACTTTTGCTGCTGTTTTAAGATTTATACGGCGTCAGTTAGTTTTAGAGTTTAGAGTTTCAATTGCAGCTGTTGAGAGTTGTTCTTTTGATGTGGCTGAAAATATTATATATTTTATAACAATATCTCTGTATTTATGTATTAAAATCAATTTCAAATATGTTTAAAATAATGTACTTTGCTAATCAATTATTTTTATCTATTTATTCCAATCCAGTACCAAAATTAACAACCAGATGGTTTTCATTTCCTATATATTTTGGATTCTATTTTTATATAATTATGATGAACAAATTGTGATAGTGTTTAGACTAATTTGTTTTAAACTTATATCTTACTATATACTTTATTATGAAGACAAGAAATGTATGATGCACAGTGTTGAAATAAGAAACCAATTGATTTGTACAAAATATATTTATTTAACAACGTTTTCAATGTTTAAATAATAAGCTAACAAACTTAGATGCTAATATTCATAACAAGTTTACAATATTATAATACTGGTCAAAAAGGAATAGTTTTTGAAAAAATAATTAAACATATTTGCAATAAAATTATCATTATGTTGAGCCTTTTTTTTTCTTTTTTGCGGTATTTGTTGTGCCACGTAAAAACTTAGAAATACATTTTTCCTTGTGCTCGTACAAATCATTCGTTTTGTGTACTATTTCTATGTTTTTTTTTACATGAAATGATGAAAATATAAATTTAATCTGAATCCAACGCGTACTAAATTAAACCTATTTTGTAAATATTTGGCAAATAATTCTTAATCACTAAATGATTGCAAACTAAGTAAAAATTCAGCAAAATCGTGCGTTTTTCCTAACAATAAAACTAACTAACAACAAGTTTTCTGCATTTAATTTATCGTCTTATAATAAAGGCCAACGAATTATTAATTGAACAATGTTTTGTCTTTTTCTCTCTCTTTTAAACTATCAATGTGAGAAAGAAACAAAAAATTGAATAAATTATTCACCCGTTGGTACAGACGGGTATTTCACAAATACGAAAAGCTTTATCACTGGGAAACTGGAAACGCTTTTATGAATCATTGTAGCTTCTGGAACATCTGTGATTGGTTCAAATATGTCAGTTAAAATATCTTTCATTGGCGTTTCATTTTTGAGTGAAAAGTTTTCGATGAAACACCTTGCTGCTTTATAAATAAGACGAAAAATAGCAGAAATCTTAAGTGATACTACATGGTCTTACAACTAGGTTATTTATTTACAATGTGTTTAATTGCAAAAGTTTAAGCTATGATGTACATACATAGGTAGGTATGTATGTAAACTTTAACACTTAGGTAATTCACGACCTGGTAAAGTGCATTATAGTAGGATAAAAAAAACATAACATTAATATCCATTGATAGTGTGTGCCTCTAGTGTTTTGTAGAGAGTGTATCTTTTTTTTCTGATACGTAATATAAAAAAATATATATTATGAGAAAAAGCATCAATATTCGTAATCTGTCTGTGTAGGTATTGGTGGTATTACAATTGTAGGTAAACAAATTGTAATGAGCTTTAATAGTATCTGTTTTAGGTAGAAAATAAATAATAATAATAACTGTGTAAATAAATACTGACCTCATCACTCTTGAGACTGAGCCAAGTTTCTCAGTAGGCACTAAGCTTCAAGTTAGTATTACAAAGAAAAACTTAGATTACTTCTTTTAAATCTGAGCAACGCTTACCGATAGAAACTTGACACTATGAAGTATCAAAGACTTTAACTTGAAATTTCGCGTAAAGTTTGAGTATACTTTTCTTTTACTCCACTTTTCCAATATTTTGTAATGTTCTAGGTGATTAGTACGGACACATTATGTGAATCAGATATAGATAAATCTTGAATATTTAGTTGCCAAATCATACAGGAGTTGAAGCAAAGAACAGTGTTTACTACTGATCTACCGAATCATCTAGGAATAATTCATGTCTCCCAAATAACACAACGCACCGATAAAATCAGTAAAAGTTCATAACCGGTAATAATTTTGAAGATCAAAAAGTGTCAGTAGTGTTGTCACCATTCAAATATTATCAAGTAGCAAGCAATAAGTAGTATTTTACGTAGAATCTGTAGTATGGCTTCTATTTATTTTATACAACAGAATTAAAATCCTGATTTTCTGAACCCGGTAAGTTTATACAAAATGTATGTCTAGATTCTAATTGATAATGACTTAATTACATGGCTACTATCACCTTGTCCTAACCTATGATCGTTCGTGAAGCGTCCCTTATAGGATTAGGTAAAGGGTATATACAATAATTACAATTAAATTGAGCGCTTAACCTTTATCACCCTCAAAGAAATTAGCTTTGACAAATTTATAATCATGTTTTTACACTAAATAATAACAACGCATAACTAATCACTAGTCTACTCCTAAAACTTGTTCTGACAGGTCACTTATAAAGTAAAATGACACATGCTGTGTCATTGGCAAGAAGAAAATCCATGTATCTAAGGGAATGAGCAATGAAACTTGAGTCGAACTAGTAAACTGGTACTAGTATCTGAGAGAGGGTGGCGCTCAATATAGCGTCTGTCAATGCAGCGTCCAATCTATGGGGAGGTCCCTGGAGGCAGTCCTGGAGTGGAGGCCGGGCGGTGCATGCGGTGCACCGCGGGCCGCGTGTCAGTAGTCCAGCGACTCTTCGTCCGGAGACCGCTTGCGGCAGCACAGGCGCCAAGCGGCAGCCAAAGCACACACAGCAAGAGCAATCGCCAGACCAGCTCCCAAAGCTGGCCCGGTCCAATCACCACCAGCAGCGTTTCTCTTCCCAGTGCACAACTCCGGCGCCTCATCATTCAACTGTCCCAAAGGCATACCTGCCAGTGCGTCCAAATACCCTAACCTCCTCAAACTGTCTTCTGAAAACGCTTCCTTCTGGCGCTTTTCTTCAGCTGTCCAGAATTTCCTCTCACCTGAAGTCACATTTGGACAATTGACAACTCCGTTGCAAATCAAACGTGCTGGTATGCACAAACCTTCGTCTCCAGGACAAATGAAATCGCACCCTTGACTTGACTCTGAAGACGAAGCACTGTCAGTCAAGCGTGATGTCATCAGTGACCCATCAACGTTTCTCGGTAAATGGTAAAGACCTGTCCAGATAATTTTAAAAGCTGCTTTGGCTGGTGACGCACTTCCAATAAATACTATTCTAATTGACCTAGTCTTCTCTTTTTCAATTACCAATGGGTCGTCTAAAGACTCGAAACCGAGTTCGCCAGCTGAAAAGATTGGCAGTTTCTCGGTCTCCGAAACATTTCCTCCACAAATCGAGAGGTATGGTTCAACTCGCCCGGGAAGGTAGATTTGAATATTTCCGTCTTCACAATGACGAGACGCAAACTTGATACTCTCAAATCTCAAGAATATATCCTTCTTCTCTTCGATTTCTAGATCCCATATGCACTGTATTCTCTTTGGTGGCTCTGTGTAACCAAGAGCTTCCAAATGAGGGTATACGATTTCTCCATCAGAAGTTGCTGCAGCTAAAATAGCTGGTCCACACAATGGTCCGTGGACAAACTCGTACCGAGCTTCGAAGAGAGGCGATGGGTTTTTGAAATACGAGGCAGCCGCATGAGCATTGTCTACTATCAGCTGTAGATTTAGGGTTTCACCTGAGGATACAACGCGGTAAGGTCTTCCTCTGGAGACCGTGTTGGCATGTTTGGCGCATATGCAGGATCCTACAGCTTTTTGAACAGCAAGATGGAGTGGTAAAGGTGTTGTGCTGACTCCAATGGCAGAAGTGTTTGCTGCTTTGCCAGGAATCGGCTCCCAGATGATAAGTTTGTCAGCACGATCTTCGTAGCAGTTTTGACAGGAGACAGGTGTGTAGGGATGCTCCTGCAGACAAAAATGAATGTTACAAAGCTGTCATTAGAAGATATAATAAAAATATAAAATTTACCAAACATGGGTTACACAACTTTTGTCAATAATGCTCTCTTCGGTGAAACGAATATATTAAATCGAAGGTAAGCTTTTAATTAAAAAATTGGGTAAAAAGTTTGGACATAAAGCTTCGATGTAAATTCCTCGTTATTAACTTTATCAATTAATAATGTTTTAGCCTTGTTTTATGTTAATTTTATAGGATTTGTGTGTACCTAAGCCAAAATGAGAGGTAAACATTTTTTTGAAACATATTTGGAAGTACATATTATTATGAATAAAATGCTAGTTTAAAAAAAACATTACTGAACGTGTTGTTATAAATTAAGTATTTTATCATAAAGATCAAAATACTTCTAGCCTTGAAACCTAACCTTTAAATTAAAAGTCCCCCATCTTTTGCCTGAAATTTAATATTCAAAAATGATTCTTCAATTTCCGCGAAGAATTTCATTAATATCAGGCGGCCTGTTCTGTTTGTAATATAAACCAATAATGTCTGTATTAATTCAGTTTGAACTAGCATTTGGGCGCCTAATTTCCATGAGCGAATTCCATTTACGACCCATTTGGCTGTAACGTTTTAAATGTGATTTAATTTCGAGCAAACGCTATGCTAACTGATGTAAATTTATGGTATTACGCACCATAAAGCGCTAGTGATATGGAAATTGTTTGGCTGTGAAATTTGGGTGATTTTAGTGTATAGAAGCAGTATTGGGCCTATAAATATACTGCCATTATGTTAATGAGGCATATAAAATGTTTGAGCTGCTATTTGCAAATACTAAAATAAATTGTTACCTGTAAATCGAGGCTGTAGTTTTCGAATAGGACTCTAATTATATTAGTATTTTTTTAAACTGAATTACAAACATAAAGTATATACTTAACTATGGACTCCTACAATTTTGATTTCCGTTTACAATCTATCGTTTTCTTAAATATTTACTCACCTTAAAATTGACACTCAGGATCGTCAAAATGACTCGTGCATAGATTCTTTTATCCGTCACAAATCTGTATAGACAATGCACATCTTCTCCAGGTGGCGCTTGCTTGTAGACCAATGTATTCAGTGGCGATCGGAGTCGACCAGCGCGTTGTTTCCAAGATGCTATGACTTCATCGCAGGCGCTGCCTGGAACGGGCTCGCCGAAACGCGTGTTGTTGAAGAAATCGTAGTGTGCCCAGTAGTAGAGGGATGAGCTGTGGGGAAAGAGAGAAGAGTTCATGTATTTGGTTTATTACCTCTATTATGACAGGAATTTATATGCGTTTTTGTTCAATGGTATATTGTCAGATAGTGGTGGTGCATCTCACTGGTATATTGTCAGATAGTTGGTGGTGCATCTCACTGACTATTGTCAGATATTGGTGGTGCATCTCACTGACTATTGTCAGATAGTGGTGGTGCATCTCACTGACTATTGCAACTATCCTGATGTATTTCAAAGTTCTGACGGCAGTTAGTTTAAATAAGAAAATCTGTTAATTGATCTCATAAATTTGGTACCACGTCCCTATTATAATAGTAGGTAGTAAAACTTTTTCCATAATACTATCAAAGGATGTTATTATATAAATGATACAATCTAAATGCACACATATCATTGTTTTCTTTTTCGCGGTTTTCGGAAACTTACCCACTGTAGCTCCCTGTTTTGCTCTCAAACCGGACAAACATGGCGTTCCCAGTGGACACAAAGTCGTGCTTCTCCATCGGTCTGCTGAATGTGTCGCAGAATGTCTTGATGATCTTGGCATCGTCTGGTCGGGCTGCGTCGTAGAGGGTCAGAGACTCGCCGCAGTCACCAGTCCATGGGACTATGGGAGACTCGATGCGGTTGATACGGAAACTGAGAACAAGATCAACAAATGTTTAGGATTGTGTTAATTGATTGACAGATCCAAAATTAAAAGTTTTATTCCAGCCAAACTTACTACGTCCTAGACTGATGGAGCTCAACACCAGGTAGGGTGAAGTGACACCGTAATTACTCTTGATAAATTTGTATAACTATCTTCATTACTATTTGCATACCAAGTACTACTCAGTTATGTTATAAGATATAGATATAACTCAAATTACAGATTTCTGAATTGATAATATGGCTTATGTGTAATATATATATATTTATTTCTCGTACCTTTTCTTTATTATAATCAAATTTACAAGCAAAGTGAATATTAGAATTCAACATATACCTAGCTTACCTTGGAAAATACAGTCTCACAACCTGCCCGGGCAGTCCTTGCATCAGATACGTGCATGACGTGTGCGGGGGGTACCAATGTGCCACCGACAGAAAGATGCCCTCGGTGTCTCCCGACTTCTTCAGCGACTCGGCCGTGAGCAGCCAATCACAGGTCCCCACCTTAGACCCCGGGGCCTCCACGTGGCCGGGCCAGTTGCCCACGTTGAAGTGGAAGCCCGTGTTTAGGAGAGGACCTGGCAAGAGATAAAGATAGGTTAATTTTCTCAGAGACAAAGTACGTAAATGGAGAGAATGGAGACGTATGTTACTTCGCATTCTACTTTCGTTTTTCTTTGCCTTTTTTAGAATTAAAAAAGAATAATAAAATAAGTGAATCAAGAAAGATAAACGCTTGTAAGAATTGAAAAAGGTTAGAAAATGCTAAATGAGCAATACGTGAATCTGATGAATTCATAGGTTTAAGTGAAATTGGGCATGGAGATAATGTAGATTAACACATTAGTGTTGTGGGGCAGTTATGCCCCTTAGCAATCATGAGGATGTACACTAGCATAGTTTATTGTTAATTACTTATGTGTGAAATAAAGACTCCTTGAAATTGAATTGAATCATGAGGAAATTCAACTCAGGAAGGGAAATTTAAGCATTAGTCTTTTATAGATTTACTTATCTATAATACCTAGGAGAATCAAATATAACAGAAAAAAGCACCTAATATTAAGAATGTTATTTCGGTTATTGTATTACTGAATACTGAATGATTTCCCAAAGCGGATATTTTCAAAACAATGCCAAAAACCTTTTCCTGCGCCGAACACAATTTGCGATTTTAGCTGAGGTTGCAAATCGGCATCGAGCGTGCCTTAAATATATTTTCCTACAAGAACATATTTCTAAAAAGAATGATCCTTCACGTTTTTCTATACTTGTTTTGCTTGACCACAACTTGCCTGACGTTAAACGCCGTTGTAACATACGATCTAGAGTACTTTAGGTGCTTTTAAATATTCGCATAACTATTTGATAACCTATCAAATAGTTTGAGTAAAACCCTACCTATATGTTTTTTTTTTGTAAACTTATGTTCATATACTAAGCTTTGATTAACCATAGTCTTATCTAGTCATTTAGAGCCTTGGACAGTTAACAAAATCAATAAGATTCGTATCCTGGCGATGTGATTGAAAACATTTATATATTAGGTACGGAAACAGGCAAGAGTCTTAATGGGAAATCTATAAACAGTATCGTACTATATACAAATGAAGACCACTAATGTAATTTTTAACAATTATTCTTACAGCTTTACATACAAAATTAGGAACTACCAGTACATACATATAATGTATATGTAACAAAAAATGTAAATTTTGTAATTCAAAAGGTCGACCAATAAAACAATGAGATATGTTTCGTTTTGTAGCTCTTTTTCCACTGAATATATTCTACCGGCCTACTCAATTTATCCTGAGGGAGCCATAAGAGGCGTTATTTACAGGTGCGGAGGTGATTTTTATTACACCAAATGCAATTGCGATGTTTTAAAAATTGTGCCTCGGAAGTTGAATGATGTAACTGTATTGGATTGTGAATTCTATCGGTGTTTGCGTTTCAAGGAAAAAATTTCACCTGTACCTGTGTCGATAAATTTTGGAATTCAATGGCTCATCTCTAAAAGCTGGCTGGTAAAATACCTCATCCTTTCCGAGTTATTTTGTGGCCACGCACTAGTTATATATTTTTATTATTATTATATATTTTATTATATACTAGGTCTTGGTTTTTCGTGATACGTCGTTTTAAGATTATATAACTGACGATAGAACATTTAATTAATAATTTGTATGTAAATAAGTATGTAATTTGGAATTTACGAGTATTTCATGCGCCCAAAGAGCCTCTAATTTGGTTTTACAACCGCCTTACAATAACCAACAGGCGGGATCTAGTTTTTTTTACTAATACGGGTTTGCACTTAGCCATAGTTTGCTTGATGGTAAGCAACGGCTATGACCTAAGATGAAGCGTGCTTACCCGATAAGAACCGATTCACTCTCGCTTTGAAGATCGCTGGATTATAGTTTAGTTTGTCGTTATCTGAAGCACTCAGATTAAGTAAATACATTATTTGTACAAATAATCAATATTTCCTCACCTGCAGGAGAGCTCACAAACTCGACGAACAGATCCTGCGAGGTGCCAATGATGGAGTATGGGAACTTGCCCATCCCGCAGAAAGTTCCGATGGCAGCGGCAGACTCGTCCTTACCGTCGTATATCTTAATGTAGTCGTACGGACAGTTCTCGGAACCTGCGGACAAAATAGAATTATTGAAATTAATTAATTAATTGTGAATGAACTAAAATAATAACAAAACCACAGTGCGGGCGCAGTGCTAAGAAACGTAAACAAATATATACTTATTTTTGTTCAATTTCTTAGTCTTAGATATATCGGAACCGATTGACTTTGTAATTTGTTATGGTTTCCTTGCTCAAATACCTAAGTATTTTGTGGTGAGAACCCAGGCTGTGAGTCAGAAAAGCCTATTCTCGAAGGTTTAATCTATATGTTTGACAACAGTTGCGCTTTACATGCAGGGTGTTGTTCATTTTTCTACTCTAAATTCAATAATTTTACTAAGAAGTCGCCTGAAGCAACGAAGCAGCAAACTGTGTGGCACAAGATGTAGCCTGACATTACTGAAATGTATATAAAGTTAAAAAAACGTAATGTAAATAAAATTGCTCTTACTCCCCTCCTTATTTCCATTTATTCAAGCTACGCACATCATTATTTATTCCCCAAACAGCATCCCAACAATTGACACGCAATTTATATTCAAAGTGTACATTTTATTTCCACGAGCGTTATTAAAATGGCAATTTGCCACGTCTCTTCACATTCTAAACAAGCGTCAACATGTGAAGTGGAAAAATTGCTCCAACACGGCTTTAGTGTGTGTCTTCACGAGCGTAGAAAATTGACGCTTGTGACGCTTTCGTAGAATGATTGTATGATGTTATTGGCAGTATTGTTATATATTTAAAATATTTAAATTTATATTATCTCAAACATAATATAAATTTAAATATTTTAAATATGTCCTGAAATATTTAAAATATTTAAATTTATATTATGTTTGAGATGGAATTATACTGGTAACTAATTATTGTATTTTATTAAGTTTTTATTAACTTAATAATTAAATATATTTGTTGTATTCTAATTATCTACATTGGCCAGATTTCACGTTGAATATCACGATGTTCATACTGATTGTAAGTTTGAAAAGTTCTAATCCATATGGTACATAGGTATTTATCAACATAACTTAATTATTTAAAAAATGAAAAAATTATCACATAAAAAAATATCTGTTCATATGTTCATTCATCGTGTTAAACAAAGTAACAGATTATTATTATATAATTTTATATTTATTTTTTAACACGGAATAGGCCAACGTTTGACTACAGCCTGCCTGATGTTAAACACCACTGTAGTCTAAGATGTTGCACGTTTTTCTAGGAGAAACCTATTTACTCTATATTTGAAGACGGCTGCTAGCAGAAGCAAGATATTTCAATAAAATATCGGCTCACAAACTATTTCTTCCTAAATGTTTTATTTACACATGTTTTTGAACACCTACAAGAAAAACCAACATCTAAAATAAGAAGTAACCTCGTACAGACACGTTTGACAGCTGAGTCGAAACGTGTGTGCCAACGTAACCAATTTTACCGCGCTATTTGAGATATTTCTTGGATTTCAGATGATTGGGCACGTCAGTAACAAACATAGGAGAAAAATATATCTCTCTGTAGTCTGTAAGATTTAGTTTTTTAGTAAAAATTGCTAAAGGGTTATCGCAAAAAGTTTATAAGTATCGTGTTTTAAGAATTCCAAAACGAAAAATGCAAATGTTTATATAATATACTAAATTTCAAAGATCATTCACTACTAAATAAATTATTTACCGTGTATTTCGAATGTACAATGGTAGTTAAATTTATTTAGTATTTTCCCCTCTTCGACGTTAACTTACTCAGATAAACACCTCAAATTATCTTCTCTTTGAACATCTCATTGACAGCCTTTCATTCGACGTCACATCAAACCATTAAGCTCAATATTCCAACTCTTTGATGTAGGCACTCAGAAGTTGAAGCCATGTCATGCGTTTTACCCAAACAATTACTTTTGAGACGAACTGATTGACAAAGCGTCTAAAGTGTCTTGTCGAAAAGATTTTCTGAATTTGCGTTGGCGAAATAAGTTGGTATACATTTGTATGTAGTTATTTATGGAACAAAGATACGGTAAATTGAATGGAAATATATAGGTACAACCTATTTTCTTGTAGAAATAGTGTTCTTAGCATATTTTAGTAAAACTTAAATTTATTTAATTATTTGTAAATGTATAATGACTCATTATCATCATCATCATCATCATCCACAGCCCTTGGGATCCCACTGCTAGGTATTGGCCTCCCTTTGCATGTGCCATCTGCGTCGATCTTGTGCAGACCTCATCCAGTTTGGACGCTCGACTTTGACGATGTCGTCGACCCATCTCGCAACTGGACGACCCACTCCTCGCCTGCCACTAGGCCACCACTATGTAACTGCCTTACTCCATCTGTCGTCAGTTCTCCTAACCACGTGACTTATTAAAATGTTACCCAATGTATCCAAGAATAGCTTGTAAAATAGTATCTGGAAATTGTGACGATGTATCGGTAAAAAGGTGTTTACATACTCTAAGACAAGTTACACCTTTATAACCAGTTGAAATTACTTGTAGGAATTACCTATCATATTGAATATGAATGTATAGAATTTGACATATAAATATTTTTTTATGAATAAATGAACAATAAACATTGAACTTTAAAATTGCATACACTTTCCTCCATGAAGTACATTTCTGGCCACACTACTTTTAAGTAAACAGCTAAAATAACTATCTAAATTCTACTTTTACCAAAGAAATTGAAACATCACAACGCATGGAGAGAACCTTCGAGAATTTAATATCGGCGTCCCTCGCAGCAGAGTTCCAGCCATTATTGGATACTCGTTATTTATTATGCCAATAAATTCCGCCGCCACCTTGTGACCAGAATTATGTAAAAATAATAAAAAACAAGACAAAATAATAAAAGAAAAAATGAACGGGGGTACGAGGAGGGGTTACTATGACATTAATATTGTTTTAGGACAAATATAGATTTTATTTATGATTTAGGATAAACATGTGTCTTCCGTGGAAGGACCTCGGCGCTCACTACGATGTATCTGACCAAGAGAACTCCCCTAACGAATTAATTCTGCGGGGGAGTCACGACCCTCAGTCATGAGGAAATACGACTCACAGATAGAGAAAGAGAGAGTCAGAGAACAATAATAAAAAAAAACCATAACTGTTTTTTTTTACTTTGTATAAAGAATACGCGCTTTACTAAATTACAATACAAAAGAAAAAATACAATTCCATTGTGTATTGCTTCTTATGGTTTTCTACAACTTTGTGATTACATCTAAATGCTTATTTGTTTTGATAAAGCCTCATGTCAGTCTGTCTGTATAAACGTACCTATATTTGTAAGAAAAGATTGAGTAGCTTGCCATTCATATTGTATCAGTCACAATCCGCTATTATGTAAATGAATTTCATGACATAAACAATATCAATCCCATTATGTAACCTGACTCGCCTACTACGGTAACACCACCGTGTAATGTTTGTCATTGTTTTTTTCGTAATGAAAATGCTTGGATGTCGGGTTTTTATGAAATTTTGATGAGTTCCAAAGTTGTATACTGGGGTATTTGTATAATGAGACTGGAACCGTAATATTATAACATAAGTTAGGTGTGTTCGTTCAGTGTTAAGTTATGATGAGATTAAATAGTAATTAAGAATTGATTGCCTAGATAGGTAGTAGTCTTGAATAAACTAGATAGGTAGGTATTTAGGCCGTCCTATTTTTTTATTACGTAGGTTTATATTTAACTTACTGCTTGCCTGATTAACCTAGAAGTATTTACACAGCACAACAATGTTTTTATTTATGTTTATTGTTCTAGCGTTCAATAAATAAATTGTATTGAAGTAAAGAGAAAACATAATAATTTCTCTCACAGTCAATATCTTCTTTATATGTACTTATATTATACTAACAACAGCAGTAGATGCCATTCTCTAGCCAAATTAACTACAACCGCTCCCAGGGTTGCCCGCTCTGATCCCACGAAGGTCACACAACCAATATGTAGTGGGTTCAATCCAATTTGTATAAAAGGGTCAATTGGACCCCTTGGGGTACAATAGAAACATGCATGGACAATCAGGACTGTCTGTCCGGTCTAAATTGGTTATTTCATTGCAAAACTGTAGGAATTGTACTATTTGGGATGTTATCTCATAGGTTGATGCTGTCATCACCTGATTATGACTCGATAGCCAATCGCCGTGTGTACAGATTTCCCACTCCTATTGTAAATACCACATTTGCCCAGCGGTTTGGTGATTTTGTTTGTATATATGTATATAATCAAGCCATAAAATGTTGTAACCTTAGAAATAAGAAATTAACAGACGCTAAAATAATCCTGAAATCTTGGCTGCAAAATTTATCTTACAGTGATACAGAGCACATACTGAATTATATAACTTAATTTGTCATATATATATATATATATATATATTCTGTACTTGGTTTGTGTATAATCTACATAAGTATCTGTCTTGTGTGGCGTAAATAAATATTTTTTGTCAACTGGTAACTGGTTGCTTCGGTACAAGCTTCTAGCCTAGTGAAGCAATCGATAGATATGTCTTTAACATGTAAACTTATTTTGTTAATAAATACATTTTCATTTTCATTTCATTTCATTTCATTTCATCTTTGTTGTGAATCTGATTTGAATTGGTATAGAAGGTCAGGAAAGAAAAAACAAGCGAATGTGGTTCAGCGGTTCCAGTGTCTGCTTTCATCCAGACGCACCCTGGTTCGTATTTGGCCCTACACCAATGATTTGTATTTTTAAGTTAAATGTGGATTTGTACTCGCTTAGCGGCGAAGAAAAACATCATGAGGAAGCCGACATGTTTGAGGACCACATTATCCGAGGACATGTGTATCCTGTTGAAGAGAACTCCCCTAACGAATTAATTCTGTGTAAGAGGCACAACCCCCAGTCATGAGGAAATACGATTCAAGAGAGAGATGAAAAAACAATAGAAGATATATCTCAGTATGAATAATTATACGATAAAAAGTTAAATTAATGGGTAATCAGAAACCCCCATGTATTGACATCAAAACAAATCCCAGGTACAGTTAAAGATATACAAGATATGTATGTAGATCAGTTTTGGGGGGAGTTACGACCCTCAGTAATAAGGAACATAACGTAAGGAAAAAATAGTGCTTATGTTTGCGTGTGTCTTTATAATGTCTTACTATGTTTTTCTTTCTCTTTACCTTATCCCATTAAGTGGGGTCGGCACAGCATGTTTCTCTCTTCCATTTCACTCTGTCAATCGTCATCCTCTTAATATTACTAAACCATAGAAGAGCAAACTTACCGGAAGTGATAGGCCTCATGGGGCAGGTCATGATGTTTTCACAGCGCTGGCCGTCGATGTTGAACTCCTCGTTCTCTATGTACAGCTTGATGAACGGCAGCCGGGTGTTCAGGTGGTATCTGAGGATGATGATGATGGAATTTAGATATTATAATCAGACTGGCGTGTTAGCTTAGTCGGTAGTGGCGCTGCCTTCTAATCTAGGGGTTGCGGGTTCGATTACCGCGTGACACAAGGATTTATGAACTTTAAATTTATAATTACTTGTGTTGAGTCTGGTCGTTTGTATGTATAATAAGTATGTATTTACAAAAGAATGTATATACGTATTATATCCGTTATCTAGTACCCACGACACAAGCGTATGCTTAGTGTGGGGCTAGATGGCGCTGTGTGCAATGTTCTGGAATATTTATTTATTTATAATTACATGTAAAATTGGTATTATCAATAAAGTAATGTAAGAAGTGCATATTGTAAGGTAAAAACTGTAGTGTAAGTAAGACGTAATATGAAAATTTGGAAAAAGAACAATCGAGTTATGGATGACGTGACTAAAGCTTGCGTGATACTGAGCAACGTTGCGATAACGATCTAACGGGATTGCTCAGAAGAAGACGATTCTTTCACAACCCGAAGACCAACCTAAAACGATTTAACTTATATTGATAAGTTTTGCTATGTGGCCTTTTTTTTCGATGCAAAAAAAGTCTTTCACATATATTTTTGAAAGCCTTGTCACACATTTTTTGCCAATTCCGACCAAATCACAAATATACTTGTCTACAAGCTTTTATGGTCAGTGGTCACCCATCCAAAAGATGGCTGTGTCTCACATTGCTCATCATCTTGTATGGATTAGTCTACAGGTATACCTCAGTCAGTATTAGTAAGTAAAAAAAAGTATACATGTACGTATGTATTATATCCGTTATCTAGTAGCCATGATACAAGCATAAGCTTAGTATGGGGCTAGATGGCGCTGTGTGATATGTCCTGAAATATTTATTTAATTCGTACTTGAGTTGAGCTCAAGTGACACGGCAACGACCTCGCTTGAACCTCGTGACACGGTCGCATCTATTCTGGTTCCATTCAAACCTCGTTGTGAAGACATTTACCAATCAAGAACTACGGATTGAATGGATGTATGTACTTTGATGTAGGTATATAGATCATTGATAGATATGTTTATTCTGTAGTATAGGGAGGTGTTCTAATGACATAGCAAAAATATGTTTAAAAAAACTGGTAAACTAATTCATATTAGAGCTCAATAACGAGACATATCGATTATTTATCATCACTACATAGTACGTAGTATAAAGAAAAGGCTTCCCGCGCTTCTGTATGTAATATATGTGTATGCTAAGATTTTTAAAACTACAAAATGGATTTTGATGCAGATTTCTTAAATGAATAGAATGATTCAAGAGGAAGGTTTATCTACTATTACTAAAAATTTAACGCATGCGAAGCCGCGGGCAATAGATCTGTCTCTGTTTGTGAAAGTCACTTAGCCCTGTCAGAGATCCTTCCAGATTTATCCGGTTTCATACAAATTCAATTACTTTTATATATGCGGCGGTAGGTAGAAGAATTTTTTGGCCATTAGTATCTAGTTACACGGTTTGTTAAAATCAACATTATACATTTGAGCGAATTTCAACCAACGTCAAATAAAGTATTAAAATGGTGATATAGTTAAGCGAGTGTGGCGTAGCGGTTCCAGTGTGTGCTTTTCATTCAGACGCACCCGGGTTCGAATCCGGCCCTACACCAATGACTTGTATTTTCAAGTTATGTGTGCGGATTTGCACTCGCTTAGCGGTGAAGGAAAACATCGTGAGGAAACCGACATGTTTGAGGACCACAATATCCGAGGACATGTGTCTTCCGTGGAAGGACCTGGGCGCCCACCACGATGTATCTGCCCAAGAAAACTCCCCTAGCGGATTAATTCTGCGGGGGAGTCACGACCCTCAGTCATGAGGAATACGACTCAAGAGAGAGATAGTTATTTAAATACAGTAATCCTGGAGCTACAATTGCTATTAAAATGGCCTAAATCTATTCCTACTTTACAAACCCATTTTAGCCCAAACTCATGCAACTACCTAAAGTCAACTAAATCTACATTCTAGCTTTCTATGCTCGTGTTAGTTTAGGCTACAAACTAAACTGTTTGCCGCTTTTGTTCTAACTTTACGTGAGTTGATTTTGGAACCGAAATTACGTATTTTTTTTTACAAGCATGGTAAAAGTTGACTGGTTTACTTTAGGTTAACATTTGACCAAAAATTACATAATGGTAAGCAACTTATTTTACATTATTTATTTATTTATTTATTTACAATTTAATTAAAACGGCGCGAGCCAATTACATTAATTAATAAAAGAGAACAAAACTAATAATACAAATAATTAAAATTGAGATAAAAGGTCATTCTAAATTAAAATATTAGTGTGTCAAAATCTTAATCATATTATGGTCAACATTTTATACATAGTGATATCTATTTACTACCCTAATTTAAAATAAATACATACATACATTCATTCATTTCGTTCGCAAAACATGAGACACAATAATACTAGTGGCTGCCATCCATAGACAAACAAGTCGCATTAACACTAAGATGTGCTGTAGTTCCAGATTTATAACTGAGCCAAATGGTAATGATATTTTTGACATGTAAACACTCAGCCTGTTTTTAATTCAGAACATAATATGTTGATAAATAAACAGGACCAAAAAACTGTATCATATATTATGAAATCAAGATTCTAAATGGAAGTATCTGAGTATGTACATAAATAAGTAGAACGCTTTACTTTCCAATTAATATGCTAATGTAATAAGTGTTATTTTTACCATCAATGAAGGACAAAATCTATGTCATTAATTCTTTCGGTCAGTCATTTGAAAAAACAGACCTCTTTTAAGCAAATCTTCCTTTTTAGTTTGTTAGTTATATATTTTATGTATGAAAGAGGTATTACTTACCTGCAATGCAAGTTCCTGGGATACACGCCAGGGTACGCGGCCGACTGCACGTAGCATGTCTGCAGTCTGCAGTCTCGGAACACTCGCTCGCAGTACGACCTGGGTAAGAAATTTTGAATGTTAAAATATAAGTCTTATTCCTAATTACTGAGGGTCATCACTCCGACCGCCGAATTTATTCATTAAGGATTTTCTTTAGGCAAGTGCAGTGTGGTGGACACCCAGATTATTTCACGGAAGACGCATGTTGTCAGATTTTGTGGTCTTCAAACAAATCGGTGTCTTTGCGATATTTTCCTTCATCGTTAAACTTGTGCAAATCTGCACATAACTGTGAAAAACAAGTCATTGGAGTAGGAGCAATCATAACTTCACCCAATTTTTATTTACTAGGTCGAATACAAATATTGAAATATCAATACTGCATGTTTTTGTCGACAGAACAATGTTTTCCTCAAACCATTATTCATGTAAACACAAGTTTACCAATTAGTCTAAAAATCTTCACTTCTTCGCTTATTCAGCAACTCGTCCTTGACCACTCGCACCCAGCCCCAGCAGTGGGCAATATATCGACGCACATACTCAGCCTTCTCATCACTCCGGATAAATCAAGTCAGGCCCCAATTACTTAACTGCTTTAAGGCTCAGAATGCTTCGTACACGCAAATTTGCCTGATTTAAAAAGTTGTACTTTTATATTCATTTGGTCTAGTCTTCTGAAAGCTTATGTTATAGATTTCTACAAAATTAAATGAGTTTTCTTGTTTTAATTATCATTTTACAAGTGATTTTATCAGTGTTTAAGCATCTCACGATGGTGTTAGATAAATGTGTTTGTTAGAAAATAGGTTTTTTATAATATTCCCAACCAAATCAATAATAATTTATACAATTATAGCCAGATTCAAAATTAAAATATTTTAAATTTAACATTTTTTATCGTTTAGATGTATTAAAACTTACTCGTGATAGTTATAAGCTACCTTTTATAATAACAAACACCGTGACTAAAAATTTTCTCACCAAACACTCCCCCTTAACTGATTTAACCCTGCATCGCTCGCAAACGGCGAATCATTCCCTCAAATGCCCCACTTAGGGTCAACGTGACCAGAATTCTGTATCAAGCGGCCGAATAGTTTTGCAAATACTGATTGATTCGATTCTCCAGAATCAAGCTACTCGATTAGAAATCGACTCGATCGATTGAGGTAAGTTGATTTGATAGTATTTTCATGGAAATTCAAGTCTTTTTGACTGAACATGTCGAACGATATTCATTTTATTCCACTAAAGCTCACTATAACTATAAGCATTGTAATAAGTTCAATTTATCTATTTATCTAGGAGCAATAATGCTCCTAGATAAACATTATTATCCGAATTAAGAAAATGTGCGACAGTCAAAAGCGTTATTTTGATCAGGAAACTGTAAATTATTTTCATGGTAACAATTGCTTCCATATATGTTATAGGTATGTAATTTGAATAATCAAATAATCCAAGTAATAAAATTACTTCCATTATTTTACATGGTACAAAAGATATTCACTGTCGCATCATGTCTTATGAATTTGTTTATTTATATTATTTAATATACAAATTATTAATTTGTTTGTTTAGTTGTAAAGTAAAATAAACTTGCAATTTTATTTGATGCAGCAAATTGAAGCTTTATTATGAATCACACGATGACGTGATATTGCAACACGCAAAATCGCACAACCAAACAAAAGAACGGAAAGACTCAAAAAAGTGACAAATCCAACCGCACCTCTAATTAGACAAGAACACACAATCAAAGTACAAAAGCGCGCTGAATCCGCAAAAATACAAGTGAAAAATGTAAAATTTGGGAATTCTTTCATCGCGGTCGACAAAGTAATGACAAAGGGACGCTCACAAAAGATATCTCGCGTTTAATGAAAAATTTCCCAGTCTCTCTAGCCAACCATGACAAATAGATGGAGCTCCAAGCACAGAGCGTGGCTTGGAGGAAACAAGAATGGTCTGTTGCTGGGCCAAAATCAAACACAAGAAAAGAAGCTTGTCCAATCTATTTTTGGTTGATGATTTTGTCATCTGTCATATCTACGAGAACATAATTTTGTACCTAGAATTAAGACTAGAACGATTTTGAATGCAAATCTTTAAAACATAAATGAGTGTTGCCATCTTTCAAATTCAATAAGGAATATTGTAGTATCTACACCGTGGACTTTTTGCATATGAATATATCTAACCAATGAAAATAAGAGAGGGATACAATTTATGTTAGTTAGTCTAGAAATAACCTATCAAATTAGTTTAGTATGCCTCTGGTTTTGAACCTAATCAAGTCATTTTGCTCTCTATTCAGCCTCGTGTTTATACCTTTAATTGGCAAAAACATTTTAATTGATATCAATAATAGTTTGCTAGTAGATTAAGGTTACCAGTGGTGAAAAAATGAGATAAAAATATATCACAATCGAAATCAACGTTTCCTCTTTTGATTAACAAAACATAGCATTGAGAAAGACAAACGACTTCGACGCTCAGTCAAGTACAAGTGCTTTTTCATAAAGTTCCAACGCCGACTCCATTGATTCCTTGTTCTTGAGTCAAAACAGAGATGGACTTAGAATTATTTTAAGAGTCTCGAGATACCAAAATTGTTGAAGTCTTATATTCATTAGTAACATGCTAAAATTTTACTGAAATGATCTATGCCTACGGGCTGATTGTAAGTAAATACCAGTTTTTTAAGTTAGTATGAGAGTGGCCAAGTGTGGTGTCAGAGTTTTCAATCTGCCTCAGGGGCCTCAGACTATAATATAAAATGACACTAGCCGAATGCAAGATTTTGTATTTGTTTATTCGATGATTCTGTTGCGATATTTACGATTTAAGTTTAATGCCATGAGGCCCTAATCCGGCCCTGATTCAGACAATGTAGTTGTCGAACGATTTGTTTGAAATTCACATCACGTGCTAAAGTCTGCTCTGCAATTTGCACAGTAATTTAAATATGGGGTATGAAGTCAAAGGGGATCGTTTAGGGTGATTTGGGGAGTCAGCTTGGGGTGATTTGGGGTACATTTCGATTTTGCACACTATCGCATTTTTCAATTGGCATGCGGAGAGAGGGTGCTTGGAATATTTTAGCTTGTTATACTTATTTGCGTTTCATCGTTTTTTAATTAAAATAATAAAAAAGAGATAATTGTTAGTTTAAGCTAGTACCTAACGTACACTAAAAAACAAATCAATTTTATTTTTCGGATATTTTTTGTCTATTAGAGACTGTCTTTTTTATTGATGACTGACTTTCTATTATAAACCGTCAAAACTATTCACAGAAGCGAATTTCTAACAACTCTCTTTTGAATAGCAAAGACACAAACCATGCACTAGTTTTACAAATAAAAAGTTAAAATATGCGATGTTTAAAAGATAATTCATTTCAATTCACTAAAATAAACATCCCACTCGTATGCAAGTTAATTAAAACACACTCGTTTTGTTTAATCTTATAAAAACACTGCCAGCTCGGTTGAATCGCTCCCATAGGTCTCTTTTAAACCGCAATTTCATCAGCGTTTGAACAATTTTCATGAATTATCCGAAACATAATTACAAAATAAACTCCGCAAGAAATACTGAAACTCGGCACAATTTAAATAAAATACATTGGAATAAACGTGTTTTATTTCAGTCCTTAATAAACTGCTTTCAAAGGGAGCATGTCCCTTTACGCCCTCGGGCGTTTTGCATCCAATTTTGTGTACATTTATAAGGCTCATTCCCAAGAGAGAATAAAGCGTTGAATTGACAATTCAAAGCTAGTTTATATAGTTATCTATTACTCTTACTCTTTATAGCTATCCACAGTTTTTAAATTATCTACTATTTGCAGTAATACTTACTTAGATACTGACACACGTATACATACATATTATACACTAGCTGGTGCGCGCGACTTCGTCCGCGTGGAATAGTTATTACCATAAAAACGGTTTAGTGAGTTAACCTTAAAAGATAGACATGTACTGTTTGGGACATTTGGTTAGATCATTTCAAGAGGAACAATTCTTTCGTACACATTTTTTAAATATCTTGAACCGTTTTCGCAGCGCACGCAACGGAAGCCTTCAAAGATGAATAATTTTCCCCGTTTTTTCCACATTTTTTATTGTTTCTTCGCTCCTATTAGTTGAAGCGTGATGTTATATAACCTAAAGCCTTCCTCGATAAATGGTCTATCCAACACAAAAACAATTTTTCAATTCGGACCAGTAGTTTCTGAGATTAGCGTGTTCAAACAAATAAACAAACTCTTCAGCTTTATAATATTAGTATAGATTAAATCAAATTCAAATTAATCATAATTAACAAAACATTATATAAGAATAAGCATGTCAAACATTATATATTTATATATCAAATAAAACATAACTAAATGTCAAATTAACTAAGACGATTAAACTAGTTCTATGTATTTGTGTTAGCTAAAAAAGCTATTTGACGGGTTTGCACTTGACCATAGTTTGCCTGATGGTAAGTAATGATGATAATAATATATTTTCTATGAAATTCCACCGTGGTGACTGTTCCTTAATTGTACTTGTACGAAAAGTTTCAATATGAATATTACTCTGGAAATAAATGTACAGAATATGTCTATTGGTTTCTCTTTGTAGAGACTCTTGGGGATTGTTTGAAACTGTTTCACAGTTAATATTTATAAAGCTTTACAAAATTAACTTTAATTTGACAGTTAAAGAGTATTCATTATGAAATACAAAATGGTTATATAAATGTTTTTTTTTTATATTATTTGTTGGTTTTGAATACGAATAGTAAGAGATTTTGTAGAAGGTCAATTGTCGCAAGACACTGTAGAAAGATTAGTGTTAGGTGCTTACCATCAGGCAGGCTATAGTCAAACGTTAGCCTATTTCGTTTTAAAAAAAAAGGTACAAAGGTAAAGGTAAGGTATTTGACAGTTCAGAACCTCGGGTCTTGGGAATTATATAAGAGCATCGCAAGTAAATACTCTTATATATTATAATACAAGAAGTATGAGAATGTAATGCAGATTGCGGGAATTTCCTATTTTCATCTCAATATTCTAACACATACTATGTGTACTAGCAAAGACAAGGATGTTATATCGTTAATTTGAAAATGGTGATCTTATATCAAGTTCTTATGAAATTTAGATTTATTTTGGGATTACTTCATAAAAACTTCGTAGTCATCCCACACAAAAAAAAAGCACGTAATATTGTATAAATCATACAGTTTTATTACCAGTCCTGCTTTATATAACTGGGCAAGCCTGGGGCTATGGGATCGATTGTGCCAGCCATTTGATTAGTTTACTCTATGTAGGCTTATAATTTATTCAGCCCTCCGGCCATTTGGTAACATATTGTATTGCGAGCTATGTATTATGTATTGTTGTACGTATGTATTACTCGTGCTGGGCAGTTATAGCGCTTTCATTACATACTGAATAACATATACTCGTATTTTCATGAGTGACTGGACAGAGTTTGAATTTTTGCTATTTTTTGTAACTTACTTCATATTTTTGTTGTTTGATTTCATGTGTTACAATAAATAATTTCCTTTCTGTCTCTCAATTGTTACCTAACAAACTCGTGCGAACATTGACGTTACTAAAAAATATATGGTTTGTAGCTTTGAATTGTATGACCATATTTGCATAGAAATAAATGTATTACTAATACCAAAGTATTTGAAAAAATCTTAAAACCCTTATAAAACTTACCCACTTTCTCTCATGAGATAGTTAAATATCTAAATAAATAACTCTTACTTACCCAGCCACAACTTCCCCTCTTCTATTGGGGTACAGTTCTGGATGCTGCCCATATCGCAGATACACCTCGAATTGCTGCTCTGCCCTGAAACAGACACAAAACAGTAATTATCACATTTATATCATACTCTGCTGTAGAATAGGTATATAACTACTATACATGTATATATATATATATATACCTAATATATATATATATATATATATTATTATTATTACCTAATATATATATTAGGTATTTATTCGCGAAAGAAAAGTATACATGAATTAAATCCGTTTTCTAGTCCCAGTGATACAAGCGTAAGCTTAGTATGGGGCTAGATGGTTTGTGATATGCCCTGAGATATTTATTTATTTATTTTTATTTATACCTCTACTAAACACACGCCATACTAATAAAAGCACCATGCGACCTATATTAATGTAAAATATGAAATGATTTATCCATCATATTATATTTATCCATAGTCCATTAATAATAATATCAAGGCGAGATTTAGTAATGTTCGTGTGTGTGCGAGAATTTAATAAGTTCGCTTTTTTTAAAAATAACCAGTCGCCAAGCCGTTAACATTGTGATGCAACAGCCTCGTTTGAGACTCATTTCCAATGAGTCACTGTGATAACTTTATTTCAGAAAAAGCGGTTGACCCATTTGTAAAACAATATAAAAAAATCACTTATATTATAAAACTTAAGATTTGTATGTTGTTAGTAGTACTTGTGTACAAAAGGCTTTAGGTATATGCCATTTAATAAATATATAATAATTTTACCTAGAATCAAAGCTGAAGTATGTCTGATCAGTAAAGTTGTCAGCGTGGAACACGATCTTCACGAAGTTGGTTTCTGAGATGAATGTCTGCGGTTGTTCTATCTCTCCGCAGAAGAGACCCGGCTCTTTCCGGTTGGACACGTCGGTCTTTGCATTGCCGTCCACTATCTGTGAAAATAAAAATAAGCACTTTCAAATGTTTACTTTTTTATGCAAAGTGGGTAAATGTGTACTCATACTCATATAATTGGATAGAAATATTTGCAGTGTTTTTCCAATATTAAAAATAAGAATAAAACCTATTTATTGCAACCTTAAATTAGACAAAATCTTAAAATATGTGTATCTGATCTGTTTTAATACTAAGTAGTATAATCTACCCCATAATGGAGGTCTTGCTAGTTTGCCCAAAAAAACAAATAGAGAAGCATTATAACGATATCCTTACTAGAATAACATTATTTTTGCAAACATCGGATCCCTAATTAAACTTGCCTCACGAGCTAAACACTTATGTGCATTAAACTTTGCACTTTTCTTTTCATATAATATGTTATTCAAGCAAGAACACTTATACTTTTCATTATACATCAAAAATGAAGTGTTATCTTACTTTGATCCGTCTCTTATTTTCATTGACATTCCTCAAAGATCCACTTCTAGTCTTATCGCGCCACTTTACAAGATTCCTTCAAAGATCCTTTAAACAATAAAGAACTTACGCCTCACCTCTTTAACTCTCCAAACTTTATAATTGACTCGCACTCTCTCAATTCCTCTAATTAATTTTTGAGAACTGACGGAAAGAACTCGCTAACTTTCTATCCAGTTCGGGTGAGTAATTACTAAGGAACGGTGCTTTTGTTTATACGATACGACTACGATTTACGATACATTGTATCGTAAATCGTAGTCGTATAGTCGTCATACTACCTATTTACTATATTGTACTAGTGGCAGAATAAATATAAGTACGACTTTTCAATAGCATCAAAAATACTGCTCCGATGTTATAAGTACCATTAAAGCACCGCCTGATAATAAACTTAAACAATCACCATAGTATACTGGCGTTGACAGAAGCGTTGTAATTATTTACCAGCACAAAGAGGCGTTTAAAAATACAATTTTAAGCTAGGTATTATAAGAATACATTAATCTGCTCTTAACGCTATAATACTTCGTGATTTTGTACAAATACAAATTTGTTGGTGGCATTATAATCTACAACTTTTTCGTAGCATTGTAATTGTGATATATTTTGTCTTTGACTTTTTATACAGCTACGAATAAGCCTAAAGCATTATTACACTGCTACATTTTAGTATACAGCATTTTAATATTGCTACGATGCTACGATGTACCGTTGTTATACCTACTACTAAGTATTTGACATTGTCGTGTCGTCTCTTCTAAAGAGGTCAGGATCCACCGGATCATCGGAGTTAGTTACCGAACTGGCTATTTGGATCTGATTATGGGCTGAACGAGTTTCCGCCGCGATGGACTTTTAATAAGCCAATCAATTCGGCAGCCGTCAAGTAGTTAGTGGCGACTTTTTTTACGTAGGATAGGTTTTCGTTTGACTGTAGCCTGCCTGATGTTAAGCATTGCTGCAGCCTAGGGTATAACACGCTTACCTAGAAGATACCTATTAACTCTAGATTTGAAGACCCCTGGATTGTAGTTCCCAGGAAACACAGCTTCCGGTAAAGTGTTCCAAAGCTTTGCCGTCCGTACAATAAATAATAAATAATAATTTGGTGGTGTCATATGCTCAAAAAGTCGTTATGCAAGTATTTTATGTATGTTGGTATGAATAAGGTTAATTATTATTTTATTTTTCATAAATGAAATCCAAATGTTTACTATCGGTCATTAGTTTTTTGTGGCTTTTATACATATTCAAAACAAATTACAAAAACACAGTTTGTTTCCTAGAATAATTAATGTAAGTCAAATGTGATTTACTAGATGCTATTGATAACACATTTTGTAAGTCAAGACGCTGATGAAGAAGGTAAATCTGTGAGCATATTTTCCAATCCCACTCAGACAGACCAACGAAAAAATAATATTTGATTCATCAGCAAACGAAACAGATACCAGGCAAACATAAAGCACTAAGCATCATACAGTCTCGTTACTCTCCCGCCGGAAACAGGAAGTGGCCACCGCCGGGGCGGGCGGGGCGGAGGGGCGGAAGTGCGCGAATAAAAACAAAACCCACACTTTTGGACTTTGCAAGTAGTTTGAGGGCTTTTTGTTTTACCGCTACTTTGCTATTTTCGTACCTAATATTTTGGTACAGTTGCCGAAGTAGGTCAGTAGGCGATGTTTGACAACAGTTTCCAAGGATTAGGGAAATGTTGTTTGGTGACGGAAATACTCTGACGCTCGTGGATTTTGGGAAAAACATCATAACTATAGGTAAATTGGTTTTGTATTCCAAGTATCACCCACCATTCAGTGTAAAAACCGTGTATTTAATTTTTCATGATTTTGGTATACATTTTTGATATTTTGTTTCAATTTGTGAAATTTCACTGAAACGTTGAAAAATTACTGCAGTTTAGTTGTTAGTAAAACTAAACTTTAGATTGTTGTGTTCATTTATCAATCATAAATTTTAGTTTTTTACAAAGTGTATTTTAGAATTAGTGGCTTACCTGTAAATATCCTTTATGGCATGTAGTTCCATTGATGAGCGTGCCTACTTTGAACTTTTTGAACCTTATCCTTAGGATCCAGTCTTTTGGTGAGCCTCTGAATGCCCTAAACCTGTAAAAATACAAACAAGGCTTACTAAATTTTTGATGAATGACATCAGGCATGATGAAGAGAAGTGTGAGTCTATATTGTTTAAAAAGTATGTCACAAAAGTATGTTTGTTTTGTGTAAACGTGTGTGTGTAAGTAGGCATATATAAACATACCTATAAGTGCATGTGAGCGGTCGGCCGAAGTTGTCGGGTGTGACCGGCGGCGACGATACGTCCTCGTAGATCTCCACCGTCTTGTTGCAGTGGTCGCGCTTCGAGTCTAGGGACAAATGGAAAGGAATGTTAGTAAATAGTAAACAGTTTTAAGTATACTGCTAAGTTGAAAAAGTTTAATATTACTCAAAAAAAAATTAAAAGAAAATTTATTTTTTATTTTCGTAATACATACTTTAACTCATTTCGAGACAGCTGATTTAATTCAAAAGTTAGTCCTCGTTTGTTTGATATATTCAATTATTGTAACCGATCATAATCGATTGTAAAATATTCAAATAATCACAATGAATCGCTCCAAATTATTTTACGTTTTCTACAAAAAAGCAAGTGGAAAAATAAAGTAACCTAAATAGGTTTACCGATTTCGAAATGTTCAAATATTATATTAGATGTTTCTTTTTTCCGTTTCTAATTGGAAATTTCCATAACATTCTAAAAATAGGTTTTTCTACAATATTCACAACATTCCCTCAACGTAGAAAACTATTACTAAATAAGACACTACAACAATAACGTTCCGTTTTCTGTAAAAATGCAAGTGGAATAAGAGCAGTAAGTACGGCCGTCGTAATACGACGTAACATGCTGCTAACGTAGACTACGTGCTCAGAAACAACAAACAATGCTGGATATAAATATGTTTTGTGTTATTTGAGAAACATTATTTATTTGTTGGTATTGCCATTATTGTGCCATCCTATTTTTGGGACAGATTCTCAAGTGTCTGATTTGTAGACTATGTTATAGTTGGTTTCACGCCTTCACATTCCGAAAAATATATATGTATTATTATTGACAATAAAAATATGTATTAATGTATAAGCCTTTATATCCTAAAAAAAAGACCTTAACGTCTACAAAAACACTAACTCTGAGAGTAAATAATGACGAAATGTCGGATAAATTTATAATTCATCTTTATGTTATCCTTTGGTGACCTGTGGTCTTCAATAGACATGTATGTATAAATGTATGTATGTATGTATGCTAATGACTGTGACTAGTTATTTATGGTGAACAAATAATCAAACACTATTGATCAATAAACTGTCTAATTTTTTTGCGATTTATATCTATTTTTCATTTCTATTTTTGAATGATTTAAATCATAAGACACTGCAAAACGTCTTCAGTCTAAGACTGCAGTTGATGTAACCGCAACATCTAAGTTGCACGACCTCCCATTTATCTGAACATACATTGCACAGATAACACATATAATATGTGAAGATACATTGTACAGATAACACACACACACTCACTGCTGCAGTGACATGTCTCAAATGGCCACTCAGTGGTAGATGAGTCGCGTTTCTCATGCGGCGAGCGGTAATCAGTTTGCACAGCTTCTTGCTGCAGGAAACGATTTGATTTCTCAGTTCTTGGTGCTATATAGTAAAGTGCTTCTTTTATTTTGCTATAACTAGATATATTTTAGAAAACAATTCGTTTCAATAAAGCATTACAGTGCCCAAGACTAGTGCCAGAGTTTTTTTCGTACCGCTCTAGGTGCCTCGGATATTGACAGCCGAACCTTCAATATAAATAAATTAATAACAGATTATCTTTAGGCTTTTAGGCATTTTTTAAGTGTTCCTTTTTTGTAGTAGTTAGAAGTAGTATGTTTAGTTTTTCTTCCCTTGTTTTTATAATTTTGAAGTATACCTATGTTCAATTTTCTCTTCTTATTTTTGTCAACAAAGACATTTCCTATTAAATGAAATCGCACCATCAATATTTACGTAGTCTATATTTAAACAGAAGAGACTGAATAACCATTTATTAAGTAAGCGTTCTTTATTATGGTTATTGTTTATTGATTATAATAGAAGAATCTATTACAATCAACCAAAAATAACTAAAACTAAAAATATTGGTAAAAAAAGACAAAGCAACATGCAGCCGCTATTACCCGTTCCAAAAACTAAGTTAACAATTTCAAATTAAGCCCGAAACCTAATAAATTCGCACGCTTTATCGGCACATAAATTTAGCGAAACACAGAAACTTCCAAACTACTGTTTTGTGAAACAGTATTTTATACTTGCGCATATTTCACTTTGGGTTTAAAGTTGGTTCGAACATCTGTGCCGGATTCGGTTGAGGCAAAAAATAGGGCTCGTTTTAGAGATATCGCTGGAAATGACAAAAATTAGCTAATGTTATGGGTAGAATATTTTATATTTATACCTATCATAAAGCTGAACTTTACATAGAAGAAATTACAAAAGAAAATGTTAAGGTATACTTTAAATCGACAATAAAACTCATTTTAGCAGTTTTCATAATATATAGAAGAAATTACAAAAGAAAATGTTAAGGTATACTTTAAATCGACAATAAAACTCATTTTAGCAGTTTTCATAATATTTTTCTATGTCTCTGTTTGTCTGTTTATTTAAACGCTCATAACACAAAATCGGCTGAACGTATTCGTCATGATATTTGGTTTGTAGGTACTATGAGGTCTTAGGAGTGTCAAAGGTCTATTTTTCATGCTGAAATAATGCGAGCGAAACCACAGGCGTCCACTAGGCGGCTAGTTTTGAGTAAGTAAATACAAAATTAATTGTTTTTTTTTTCTAGGGAAACGTGCTACTAATTGGACTACAGTGGAGCTTAACATCATGCGGGCTATATCAAGTGTGTTTATTAAGCGTTAAAAAGGACTTAACGCTTTGACTGCTCATAGCGTGTCTATGCGTTTTTTTTCGGAGAATTAACGACATGCCTGGAACGCAAAAATGCGTTTTCAATACGCCCTGTAAATTGAAATTCAAAAAGGGCCATGTATAAATAGACATCATAAAAAATAAGAGGGCAGCGAATGCGTTAAGCCAGTTTGCTTAGGACATTGATTGGCCTAGTCTAGCATAAAAAAATAGATAGAACCAATTATTCCCAATTAATTTTTAATATACGATTAATTTGCGACGGAAAACATTTTTGAATTATGTTTTTTTTTATTGACAATAAAAAAATCGTAAAACCAAAAATTATCTATTGTACAAAGTAATCACTGACGTATTGACTTCCCAACACAATATTACCGATCGGTCAATGTTACCAGAGCTAAAACCCAACTTCCCAGCGATCTATTCAGCTCGCCTTTTCGCCGGCCAGTGTGGCCAGTTGCAAGTAAAGTTTCAGCCAGTTCCTACATTGTTTTTGAAATTCGAATCCTGAAAAAGGAACGCGTCAAATAGTCTGGTTTTGGAGCACTTTGCCAGATTGTTTTTCAGATACGAATAGAGATGCATTTTCGTGAGTGAATGCTTTTTGGTTGTGTTTTGTTTTGTGTTAATTAGAATACTGTGATAGGTTTGTAAGTCAATATACTAAAAGTATGTGTGAGTTCAATTGTAATTATTTTATTCGTAAAATTTGCTTTGAACATTAATTGAATTATTGGTACACTTACCAAGTATGAAGACAGTTACCCTTGTATTACTTATGTATGAAATAACCCGATCAAAATGTACTTATTTTTTTATAGGTACGTACTAACATATAAGCAAGAAACTCACTTTTGAATTCTGATTAAGGAAAAATCCTTTATTATTTTATTTCATTGACTCTGTAGAGTTTGTAGGTATATTAGTAACTAGCTGTAACCGCTACTACAGCTCAGTAAAACTATATCCGACCACAGTGTGGTCACATTACATTGTGGTGGTGGTGACCACACGCAGGTGGCTTTGACTGCGGTCGGTACTCAACTGTTGACCGCTTTCACAAAGGGAATGTGTTACATTATATTATAAGTAACGGTATTTTGTGGTTAACCAATTGAATATTTATTTAGACTCGATGGTAAAATTATTAGATATTATCTAGAATCAAAATTCGTTTAGTTTTTTTTTAAATCGTATACCAGATTAATACACACACAGGTAACTACCATAAAAGCTAGAATCCAACCATTTTAGGTGGTATTAAGTATGATCCCGCGCTTATAAATTAAATAGTGTAAATTTAATTTAATTGTACAAATTGCATATTTTATTACTTTATGTTTTTGTTTTTGTGATTTTATGTGTTACTAGCTGTGCCAGCGACTTCGTCCGCATGGAATAGTTATTACCATAAAAACGGTTCTAGTGAGTTAATCTTAAAAGATTGACATATACTGTTGCAGACTTTTTGTTAGATCATTTTAAGTGAAATAATTCTTTCATACATATTTTTTTGATAACCAGAACTGTTTTCGCAGCACACGCAACGGAAGCTCTCAAAGATGAATAATTTTCCCCGTTTTTTTCACATTTTCCATTGTTTCTTCGCTCAAACTAATTGCAGCGTGATGTTATATAGCTTAAAGCCTTTCTCGATAAATGGTCTATCCAACAGAAAAAGATTTTTTCAATTCGCACCAGTAGTTCAAACAAACAAACAAACTCTTCTGCTTTATAATATTATAGTATGGATTATGATGCTGGATATGCTGGTACTATAATATAAATGAAAAAACTCTATGCTATTTTTATTTCAACACACGATAAGAAAACAACAAAAAGAACTGCAGTCTCTTGACCAAAACTCAACCAAACCAAAACTCTCCACCGCTTCGACAAAAGGAATAAATTATTGTAATACTTCACCAACAGAAACGATTTACGGCGTCTCGCAGACGTAGTTCAACGGTCTAGGATTTATTCTTGTAGCCAGTTAGGATGGTCTACCAGTACAAAAGATTCACACTGTAAGAAATTCTTAAAAAAAAGCTTTTGAGTAATTTATTTTTATTTTAGACAGAATTACGTTAGACCAGTTTACTTGTGATTTTAAACGTGCAGTGCTTACCTAGAAGAAACCAGTTTTCCCTTGCTTTGAAGCTTGGATCCCCTTGTCTTGGATTCACACATATTTATTTTATTTATTTAGTAAAAGACTGTCTTATCACGTAGCTAAGCTATTATTGGAAAGCTAGCGTAGCTTAAAAAGCGAAAAAGCAAAACATTTATTCAGAGTAAATTCAATTTAATGTTTGTTTTGAACTTGTATTCCACTCAGCACAATGCTTATTTCAAAGCACACATGCTTATATAGGTAAAAAATACGAGTAAATAGCAAAACTATAATTCTCTTAAAATACGTGAGTTGTTGCTTACATGTTCTTTATAAAAGAAATAATAAACAATATCGTGGTGTTTAAATAATAATACTGCTGATATAGCGTTTAGGTATTAAACTCTCAATACAGTCTTTCAACAAAACCAGATAAATTATAATTTAAATAAAATTCCTAGTCTTGAAAACTTTTGTAATAACTGAACAGACTCTAAATTTAAATCTGTCTGGGCTCTAGTCGAGTTAATTTAGGGCATCAGGTGGCCAACTTAGCCTGTCCCTAACTTACTTAGCATTACTTAGGCCTACACCAGACTGTTTAAGTTATACCTAAGTTATGCAACATAAAGTGACACAATAAAATAAGTAAAGTAATTTCAAAATCATGTTTATGACTAAAACTAAATTTGTACTTTATACAAAGAACTTTTTATAAAGATTCAGTTATAAAATTTCAAGAGTTAAGTCGTTAAGTAAAAGAGCTTTTGTTTTTCTTAAAAATTTGCCTCGAGGCGACTTAATTTTGTATTTAGTTTATAAAGATTTCGTAGAAAAATGTTAGTTTGTTTGGCTTAAATTGGTAAGAAACATTTTAAGGAAATTCAGCATAAACAGTTTGTTTTTTGTTTTATCAAAAAACCAATATTTAAGTTATATTTTTTTTAAGTTAAACAACTATAGTGCGGGCTTAGCACTTAACAAAGATAACTCATCACAATAATAAATGATTCATAATAAAAACGCAAATGAAAAAGAAAAAGTATACAATAGTTACATACCTACTACTTGTGTTTAGAAATCTTCTTCATTTATAATTAATGTTTCAATACAAAGCCTGTATCCTTTAATCCTACAGCTACCTAACACCCATTCGACCAAACTTCGAGATAGGAACAATCTAACTTCCATCCTTTAGGTATAAATCTCGGAGCCTCCATTCATCTCTTTTACACTATCTCGCTAATACATTTGGCTCGTTAATCCTGGACAGAGAGAGGACAGATATCCTTAATTTGGGACTTAGAATTGAGATAAAAAATGTATACTTATGTGAAGTGTAATGATCATTAATATTTAGTACTAACGAGTAGGTACATGTATTTTACGATTCATTTTGATCAAAAATTTTAAGAAAACAATCAAACAATCGTTGCTTTTTATTTTGGTCCGCGTTTGACTAAATCCCGCCCGAGCATTGCTGCACCCGTGGGTGTAATACACTAAAGTACCTATAGGATGAAACAATAATGTACACGTACCCAACAAAGTCTGTCACATTTCTTGTCGACTTGAAGTCTCCTGGATTGTAGTTCAAAAATTTTTAATCATATCTACTTTTTCTATTTCTGGATAAAATATTTTTCTTTTTACAGTTATACCCTACATTTTTAGTAAAAATATTTTTTTAGACAATGCTAATGCTACTATTATTTTATCTTTTGATTAATAAATACAGCATAGCATACCTACGCATATCTCTATTTTAATTATTAATAAAAACAGGACATTTTCTAACAGCATGAGTTCTTTCTTTCTATCGAATTATAACAGCACAAGTGGCGCCATCAGCCGCTTAGTATGAAGTGTTTAGAAAAGAGTGAGGATTTTCGCGCCTGGCAGTTATTAGACCGTAGACCCCAAAGAAATATTTTCATTAAAACAAACATCCTACCCATCTATTTTCATCTATTTTCATTGGAGTAAACATCCTAAGAAATACCTATCTATTTTCACCTTCCCTAAAAATAATCTCTCGATTCCTTTCCCAAGTTTAGTTTGTGTTTCAATGTTGATAAAACTCAAACAAGAACCATTAACTTTTTGTTTAGTATAGTTGAGTATAGTGATGTTTGCGGCCAACTTGCGTCCCGAGGGAGTCGAGTGAAGGGGATTGACCGGCCACTGTGTTGCGGAATTATAGAGGGGGCTAGAAATAATGTTCTTAGAAAGAAAAGAAAGTGTTTAAAAATATTGCTAGACAAGCAAATGTATAATAAAAAAGTATAATAATACATAAAAACAAGGGAAGGAAATCTAAACACACTACTCCTAACTACAACATAAAAAGGGGGGACACTTAGAAAATCTTTAGAAAAAGTATTGTATCGTAAGTGAGCCGTAAGTCTGAAACTAACTAAAAAGAAATACATAAAAATAAATAAAAGTTGTATATTAAACTATTTCTCAAGTTGTTATAGATTTTGGATTGAATCACAACGACTAACGATATATTAAAAAAAAAACACGATCTGGATTCACTTCAAGCGCAGGCTTAGGTATTTACACACATTTTCGCAAAAGCTCATTTAAAATAAAACATTACATGTAAACAAAGTACTAAATTCATAAGTATTATAAATAATACAAAACACAATCCATATTTAAATCTTATTTGAAATCGTAAGCCACCTGTATATTGTAACACCCCCTCACATTTCATCCCCCGGGTATAAAACTCGGCGTTAAACTCTGAATGAAGATTGGTGAGGCGATATGTCTTTGATGTCCGACTTAATTTGTGTATAACTTAGTACCGGTCTTTACCATTATGTGAACATTTATATATGTATATACATATCTTGATTTAGGGAAGTCCTTTTAAAGTTTTTTGTATAGAAGGAACAGTAAAAGCGCTTGTAGTAATAGTCTACATTCACAATTGAAACCAAGAAAATGATTTTGTACTTATTTAATAAAAGAATACAAAGTGACAGGGATATTTTTTTATTATATAAATCTCACATAATAACTGAACATACTACTTCTAAGTATAACATAAAAAGGGATTGGGGCTTTTTCTTATTGATTTCTCAGTTGTTAAAATAGAAACTAGCTAGATGATATTACCGTGTTTTGCTTACTTTTATAATAATAAGCTAAATATAATAGAATAGAGGCCTGATGAAATTTCTGTAGGCACATTAAAACTTTATTAATTCGGTAACCATCCAACCATTTCAATTTTTAACCAATTTCCCAATAACGATACAAAATAATTAAAACTGACACAGGCCTGTTTTCGTGGTGAGCGCAATTATGTTTATTTATAGGCTATAGGGGCTGAAATATCAAATATTTCATCATTAACATGAAGCAGGGTGGGTTAAATTGCGAGGCTTTGTGGTCACTATTCAGGACGTGCTACCAATATTAACTAGAGTCACACAGTTGGATAAAAAATTGGTAACACATATATGAAAATTAATAAATTTAATGATCTAGGAGCAAGACTAGGTATTTGCCTTTACACGTAGTTGTATCTTCAAAGCGAGAGTGAATCAGACTTTATCAGGTAAGCACTTACCATCTTAGGCCCATAGCCTTTGCTTACCATCAGGCAAACTATGGTCAAGTGCAAATCCGATATAGTTTAAAAAAAAAGTCGTGACAAATGTTGGTTGTACCTGTATTGCGTTTTGGAATCGTTCATACATATTTTTGTTGGATGGACGATAATGAACCTAAAATACCGAGAGAAAATGAACAGAATTAAATCTTATCTTTACAGCAATTTTATTCCTAGCCACTGTTTTATATAGCGAACTGAATTAGTGAGCTATTTTAATATCAGACGCGACGTTATAAGTTACACTATTTTTCCTATTCCGCTACCAGACTTTACTGACTTTTCTAAACTATGTCACGATATCAGTACATACCATGTTAGGGAGTAGTCACACGGTTGCAATTCATAGTCAAAGTCATAGTCATTTATTTATATCAGATATTTGATACACGTCACAAAAACACAAATAAATTGACAAACAAAAAAAGACATCCGCCTTATTTGCCATATGATCTTATTGACTTTCCTAAACTATGTCACAATGACAGTATGTTAGTGAATAGTAATTCACACGTTCATTATTCATTGCGGTTGTTATGTCGCGGTTATACTGGTGCGGTGGCATCACTGGCCACGGTCACATAGAGAGATGGAGGTGACCTGTGTTGATACACTTACTTGGTTCACAGTTATATAACGCGTGTGACATCATAGGCTGCCGTTAGACATCTATAAATGTAACATTTTTTTACGACAGATTTCGCTTTTACTTTGATGGGTGCCTGGCGTGAGGAGGTTTTCAACCGGGACGCATGGAGGGAGTTAGGGGAGACCTTTGTCCAGGAGTGGGATAGTACCTATAGATTAATAAAAAAAAGAAAATGTAATTGGAAAATTAACAGATTTATTTATTACTTTTATAAATAGATTAGTTTATATAGTCATTAAATAAATAAATAAATATTTCGGGACATTGCACACAGCGCCATCTAGCCCCACACTAAGCAAACGCTTGTGTTGTGGGTACTAGATAACGGATATAATACTTATATACTTTTCTTTTGTAAATACATACTTATTATACATACAAACAACCAGACTCAACACAAGAAATTATACATTTTTAAAATGCATAAATACTTGTGTCAGGCGGGAATCGAACCCGCAACCCCTAGATTAGAAGGCAGAGCCACTCCCAACTAAGCTAACAGGCCAGTCAAGTCAGTCATTAGCTTGTCATTTTGGACGCCAGCCGTCTGAAAACTAATTATACTCCGAGCCTGGCACAATATCGTCCCATATATGCTAATTCCAAAGACAAGACAGTTTTATTACTAGTTTAGGCATCAGTTGTCCAAACCTACATTGAATTTTGATTTTTGACAACATATCCATAACCCATGTAAAATCTGCTGAACTAATTGTAATAAAACTAACACTATCTACTAGCATATGCTACTTTAATCATTCATTATAAAAATATGTATGTTACTATAGTTTCGGAGAAATCCGTAGTTATTTTTATGGATTATGTGTCGGACAATGAAGAAATTTATTCCAAAGACAAAGTAACTCAGAGATTGATAACTATCTCTCTTTCATACAAATTGTTTCAACTATAAATAAAAATCATGCGGAATGAGTTGACAGCGACACTTTGGTACTATTTAATACATTTTGTAACCGACCAATCTATCATATCTAAAACTCAAAGGTGACTGACTGATTGACTGACTGACTGACTGATATAGTGATCTATCAACGCACAGCCCAAATCACTGGACGGATTGAGCTGAAATTTGGAATGAAGGTAGATGTTATGACGTAAGCATCCGCTAAGAAAGGATTTTTGGAAATGCCGCTTTTAAAGGGGTGAAATAGGGGGGGGATGCAAGTTTTACTTCGAAATGCGAGCGAAACCGCGAGCACCCACTAGTCTGTTATATACATTTATTTTTTATTGTATGTCGTTGGTTGATATCTACCAATATCTACCACCGCAAACGCGAGCGTTATGTGCGTCCAGCTCGCTGGCTAAAATAATGAGATTCAGAGTGATTGATGCCATGTTTTATTAAAATTAGACTGACGCGGCCGCGCCGGGCTGTTAACAACACGTTGTATTTTGAGATAATTTATGTGACACGTTGTATTAATTTGTTTGTTAAAATGAGCTTGCGCTGACGTGGTTAGGGCCACAATTTTTGATGATCGATGGTTAAAAGTAAGTTGTTGTTCATTTAAAATAGCGTGGTCTTCAATTACATATAATCTTACATACATCAATCAATAAAAATATCTACTACGTGATTTTAATTCAAGTAAGTATTTCTTATTATTATTTTTACATGATATACTTGTGCTCACGCTTGACTACAACTTGCCTGATGCTAAGCAACGTTATAGTCTACGATCTAGCGCGCTTGCCTAGAAGAAACCGGTTTACTCTCGACTTGAAGATCGACAAATTATAGTTCAAGGGGAATAGAGATTCGGGCAAGGAGATCCACAGTTGGGCTGTTCGCACGATGAAAGTCGACGCAAAACGCTTGGTGCGAGTCCACACGCTCTCCGAAATGCAACCTTATTATTTTTGATAGATTTTATTTTAGCTGTTTCAATAACATTAACTACCACTTACCGCCATTAAGTCAGCGTAAAAAAATGCCTTGCTATATTTTTGAGCAGTTCTGTCATCAAATAACCCGAAAAGAAAGTCAAACTTTTCTTTTAGGTACAAACATGGGTAAAGTTAACCAAAATGAAACTAGCTTACAACAAAACAACAAAGCTACCATCCACCACACAATCCATTCACAGAACTAGCGAAAAGTAGGTACAAAGTGAGAAAGTAGGGGAAGTGTGGGAAAAGAGCATTTCACCGCGAGAACAACTTCGCAGCACTCACCTCGCGGTCTGAACTCTACTGGGCTATAGGGGAGGGATACACTGGGGCAGGATGTAAATATAATTTATGAGCTAACCAATGCAGTATATCGGTAATATTATAAAAAAAATGTACTTTTGGTTTGTTTTTCATTTACGGCTTTGTTCTTTGCACTCAAACAACTGAAGAGTTTTGGATGATGAGAGAAGAGGTTACTTCTGTACACTTAAACAACTTCAAATTTTTAAACGATGTCACATGGAGATGTGAATAAAATGGCAGACAAAGAGATAAAATGAAACACATGTACAAGTTACGTAAAAAATATATAAGGTATCTATTGATTGATATAAACTCCAAAACCCTTGGTTTTAGAATACGAACTTTGTAAAATAAGCATAATATTGCTAAAAAAATTTGACTGCAACAAGATTTAAAAAGTTTCCCAAATATAACGTTTTATAATAAAATAATAAAAAAAAACTTCGCCTCCCTAATTGTGCCTAAAATTTTCTATGTCACTATTTTCAATAAATAAGTCCGTTTAAGCGTTATTTCCTATACTTTTTATTTAAATAATAATATCATAACAAAAAGTAATACAACGCAGTTAAAACTGTTTTCAGAAATTTCCGAAGCCATCTACTGTGTCACCAGCCTAACGCTCCTCAGGGCCTAAGTTTCGACTTAACTTTTTATGAACTTTGAAATAAGAGGTCATTTTATATCAGAGACTTCTTAAGCTTTTATACACGACACGGAGGCCATTACATTGAAGGTTAGAGCTTAATCTCAAAGGGCTTTTGCTTTCAGAAGTGCGATAAATATATATTTGAGAAAGCTTAGCTGACTTGTCTAACAATTCTTGTTTGTTCCGTATTGTTGGTGTTGTTATACAAAAAGTAAATAGTTTGTTTAATGCTCTATTTATTACTCTATTGATCTTTTTTAATCAAACTGTACGGGTTTGCTTTGCACTTGATCGTCATAACTTACCTGATGTTAAGCGCTCATTATGTCTTAGTATGTTTACCGAGTAAGAACCAATTCAATTTCGAACTTTGTGGAACTCCTTGCCCAAATCTCTATTCCCCTTGAACTATAATTTGTCGGTCTTCAAGTCGAGAGTAAACCGGTTTCTTCTAGGCAAGCGTGCTAGATCGTAGATAGAACGTTACTTAACATCAGGCAAGTTGTAGTCAAGCGTGAGCCTATCTAATGTAAAAAAAAAAACATAATTTAAGATTTTTGGTTATGATTTGAGAAATAGTAGTTAGTAAGGGGAGTTCTACATATATTTGGGTATATTATAAGAGCGCGTTATGTGCTTAAGTACTCGTTGGTAGTAAAATAGAAATCTCGGCGGTGAAGGTAATGTCGACGGCCAGTACCTAGTCCATTGATATAATAAGCTTAGCGGACTTGAGGTGCTGAGCAGAAGTATACGGAGAAACTTATTATTTACTTTTATATTATATTTTTTTTACATAAGATTTGTAAAAGAATTTGTATTCAATCTGCGTTTTTTATGGTCTAAATATACAAATGATATTTCAAATTCAAACCTCATTTTTTAAACTAAAGATCTAAATCATACAAGCTGTACGTAATATTAATATCAAAGTTTTAAGACATGTCACATTTAAACTGAATTTGATGAATAGTAGCTTTAGCTTTAGTAATAACAATGCAGCAAAGACCGGCCAGAAATCATAATTTATCAATTTGACTTTCTATTCTATTTAAGGTTTTAGCTGATTATCTTTGCATTGCATTTCCAGACCAAGAACCTAACAGTCTGCTGATTCCTACTCCCCTTCCTAACGAATACGTAGCAAATTGAATTTGTAAAGAGAATGCCCCTTTATCTAGGGATTAAGTGCGGCTAAGGGGGGAGGGGAGTTAAAGTGGGGGTAAAACTTGGCAGGTCGAGATTGCGCTTTTCAGGTGAAACTGAATCTTTGTTTTCATTATCTTTGCGGTTTCATAACGAATGGAGGATTGGAAACGATGGGGTTTTCAGGCTATTTTGTTTGAGAGAGAATAGGGCGAGAAATTTTTAAAATTGTGTTTTAGTTAAATATATTTAGATTTCTAAGTTAATCATTTTCAAGTTACCAGCTTTTGGACGCGGCTTTGCACGAATTATTACATATAAACGTTTCTCTTGAATTACTCTATCTATTAAAAAACCTGCATCAAAATCCGATGTGTAGTTATAAAGATCTAAACATACATAGAAATAGGATAGTGATTGAAATAAGTAAGGGAGTGGATAACTGACTAGACTGACAATTAGGAAAACCTTCTTTGTTTGTCAGCACACTTGTTAAAGACTAACTAGAAGAAATAACATTTGTTCTACGAATTTTGGAAATTCACGTAAGCGTCATAACAGAACATCAGATTTTAGAACTAAAGTGGATGCTTAGACTTACTAAAACCATCTGAAAGATTACCGTGAGTTGCCAGTAGCAGAAACCATGTACACATACAAGCAAGCAGTACATAATATGTACACGTACTTAGTACATATATATACATATATGTACTCAGGCTTTCTTTGGCTATGAAAGAAGCAGCGTCGAGGTGCAGAGCAGCACTAATGAGATAAGCGGATTACATCTACGTCTGCACTTTGAGAGCTTTTACAAACATTATATGCTTTACACAGGTTTAAGTATATATTATATCACTATTTACTTCATATTCAGTCATCATACTAGATAGCGCTGTGTGCTATGTCCCGGAATATTTATATTTATATTTATTTATATATTTATACAAAGTAAAGGTTTGTAGAATGCAAAACACGAATACTAAACTTTGTGAAGGACGTAATATGTAGAGGATATTGTGTTTATTCTTAGCGTGGGCCCAATTCGTAGGGTTGTTCATGATGACAAATAAAAAAATAATTTGATATAACTCGGTTATTGGAAAAAACTGTCTGTATAATCCTGAAGTAAATCTAATTTTTAATCTCAAAAATAATATTAAGTTTGTCTAAAACCTCACATAAGTACCTAAAATTAATATTTTCAATTTAAATTGATTTACCTTTCCTAGTTAGAGACTGACATAACTGTTATAAAACAAATTAATCGATGACGAAACAGCTGCTTAGTTAATTATTAATTAATTGTTTTTTTTTTCTTTCATCGATTTGGTTGATTTCTTTTTCTTACTTGGTTCCAAGTTACATCGCTAAGAAAACTCTCAAATGCCGAGTAAAAGTACAATCCTTTGGACATCAAGATTAGATTCAAGTTAAAGTTCTTGTCTAATCTACATACTTAGTTGCAAAGTGACAGAACGGAGAGTATACATTTAATTCCCTTCCTTTTAAATGCAAATTCTTAGCTGCAAAAAGTGGCGAAATAAACTGCAAAGCGGTTTCCTTGTAAGCGTTTAGACTAAAGTAGTGCAAATAAAAAACCTTTTAGTTTATCGTTTGGAAAGGGAAGTTATGTATAAAATTAGTTGTTAGTCTTATTTTGGTGTTACAACATCAATCCAGTTTCACATTCAGTATTTGTCAATGATTTGTATTAAAAACTGCAAACTTGGCAAACAATTACGAGCAATATGGATAAATTAAAAAAAAAATACACTCATTAAAATCTACAATATACTTCGTCTTTATCATAAAAAATAAATAAAAAAAGACAAACCTTCTAGCAACGCATAACTAAAACTCTGTGTTTCAATAAAGTGATTTAATACTTTTGAAATCAAATATGTATTAAAAAGTAACTAAAGGATAATCGTAGTCTCTGAGGCTGTGTGTTTTCTTTATATGAGGTATGTTTGTGGATTAGGAAATTTAAAAAAGATCGATTTCACAAAACGCAATATTACAAAGTACACAAGGGCACCTTTTTCATAAAAAATCATCATAACACTACAATATCACAACAAATCTAACTAAATCAGTGGGTCGAGAAATTTCAAATAGATCGATTTCACAAAATCTATCATTCAATATTTATTTTATACAAAACAAGATACACAAGGGCACCTTTTTCAAAAAACAGCATCATACAATTACAACATCACAACAAATCTAACTAAATCATCGTGACCATACAAAAATAACGGCGTACACAGAAACAAAGAACAATCGCTCCCAAAGAAACAGCTGCACAATTTTATTCCCATTCTCTTTGACTGACTTCACTTTAAAATTGAGTTACAGAACTCGCGTCCCACAAAGCCAGAAGTTCCTGTATCAAGTTTACATTTCTTCATCTCTTCTGGAAATATATTCTTTCAGGAATTTTCAGTATAATATTCTACTCGCGTCAGTTTGATATATCCGTGTGTCTACCTGTGCAGGTTTGCAAGAGTTTTAGACGTGACTATTACGAGCTGTGTAATAAAATGTATTTTTATAAGTAGATTTATATAGAATAACTTAACTGTCATTGTCAAGTGTCACTGTCAAAGTGAAGAAATACGCGGAAGAAAATGTACGATAATCGTTGTGTTGTAATCACTTTAATGAATATCTGATCTTTACAAAACAACTTCATGCTTGATTTCATATTATATATTTACGTACGTTTACGTTAAGTTTAAAGGGGGTGATTGTCAAAACAACTGTAGGTATTTAATTTCTAATTTTAAGTTACTCAAAGCTACCAGTTAAGGTAGTTTTCAGTATCACCCAAGTTAAGTAACTACAATAATTTTTTTAAAGGTTAAGTTATGTCAAAATAAAAGAGGCATTGTATATGAACGCTTCCGGTGGAACAACCGTCCGTTCTGACGGTAGCAGAAATACGCAGGTTCGAATCCTGCCGGTCGTGATAATGTTCTCTCATTTTCCAATAAAAGTTTCAATCAAAGACCAAATTGTTTCATGAAGAAAAAAAAATTCATACTTTCAACACTATAGTTTACAACCCTTATACAAACTTAGTTGACATCGTATCGTACAAAGTAAAGAAGATAAGACCTCTAAGTTCTTCCAGTGGTACAAGTTTGAAAGTCTTGATAGACTTGATTATATTAAAGTGCGGAGGTGTCCTACTTCAGATAAACTACTTCCAGTTCTAGACATGTGATAGGTTTCAATTTAGCTTGCTAAGATTTCTGTCATTTATAAAGAGATGTAGAGATATATTACTTTGGTAACCATCACATAACCTTTTGAGGATAGATTTTATACATTAAAATGAATTACTTCTCAGTTTTCCATCTATGGCAACCCGTAAAAGCTACCAGTAAGTAAAGTAACGTTCGTATAAGAGTGACCAACTCTGATGTCAGAGTTTATAAACTACCCCAAGAGCCTCAGACCCTGTGTAATATTGACACTGAATATAATACAATTTGAAAAAAATATCAACCGTATTGAAATGTGGTCCGATAAAAAAAACTATCGCACTGTGAGTATGGTTTTTAGTGATATTTCCAAATAAATTTATTGGTTAATAAGTAACAGCCCGTTATCGCCCACTCCTTAGCATAGGCCTCTCTTCTAGTACGCCACTCTTCCCGGTCCTGCGCAGATTGAATCCAGGTGCTCCCTGCGTTTTTCTTACGTCGTCAACCCACCGCATTGGTGGGCGACCTCTGTTTCTATTTCCAGTCATACATTACCATGACGACACACACCAAATTATTCGTAAACACTGAAACAAATCAACTTAGTAGTCAGACAACATTGATACGAACCTCGTAAAAGATTACCCAACACAATTAACGTAATAGCAGTGCGTTATCTCATTTTCTTTATTACAGAATTCATGAGAACATTACAGTTGTCTTCACATGTGTCCTTTTATACCTTGCCAAGCTACAACGAGCTTTATTTGGCAAGGTTTAAAGACGAATATTGAGTGGAGAAGGTTAATTTAATCAGCTGATTGCCTTCAAGTAAGTGCAGTGGAACTTTGATGTAAGATTGGACGGTATTTGTGCTTATAGGAGGTTGAGAGATAGCAGTTCGTTAGTAACAGCTTTGTTAGTAGTTTGACAATATTCTAATAGAATCGGCCATAGAAAGTTATATGTTATTGCTTGTTTATGAATTTAGTGAACCAATACTGTAAATTAAAATTATTGTACCTTGAAAATAATTATTGATGTATTGCACTATACAAGCGGTCAACAACAAATTTGACACAGTTAAAAAAACGAAATGAAATAGATTTTAGTAAAACTTCTAGTAGTAACCTACTTATTTACCTACATACATACATATACATATATGTTTATAAAAACGGAAGCATTATGTAAGCTGGTTTGGCTTCATTATACCACAGCGAAATTTACCAACATAATAGAATAGAATAGAATAGAATATAACTTTAATGTACACCATAAAAACACAAAAATTACAGAACAGAAATAAACATACTTAAATTAAAGTGTTGCACATTGGGCGGCCTTATCGCCTTAGGCGATTTCTTCCAGGCAACCTTCCATAATAAGAGTATAATAAATATTTTAAGACAACGTAGAATTTAGAAACCGTTTATCATTACTCTCAGTAAATATACATACAATCGTATTTTCCAGACCAATACTCGTATTGATTGATATGTCGAATCTGACGTCGATATATCGTAAACCGGATTTCACATAATATTTGCGACCGCACGTGAAATAAAAGAAAATAAATGAAGGAAGAATAGTCAAAATACGTCTTAATAAAATGGTCGTTTGTTTTTATTGTAAAATGTTTTAGTTATTGAGCAGTGATTAAATAATCATTGCTATTTTTCTTTTAAAAATACCAAATTGAAATCTCACTCACTAACAACTCGTTGATTATTGTCAGTGAATGAGACGATATATATACCTAGTTGCTCATAACTAAGGAACTCTATTTCCTCTAAGATTGAAGCACTACCTAATGCTGCCACTTATATTCATCAATATAACATAGATATGTATACATAACATTATATCTATACTAATATTATAAAGCTGAAGAGTTTGTTTGTTTGTTTGTTTGAACGCGCTAATCTCAAGAACTACTGGTGCGAATTGAAAAAATCTTCTTGTGTTCAATAGACCATTTATCGAGAAAGGCTTTAGGCTATACAACATCATGCTGCAACTAATAAGAACGAAGAAACAATGGAAAATGTGGAAAAAATGGGGAAAATTATTCATCCTTGAGGGCTTCCGTTGCGTGCGTTGCGAAAACGGTTCAAGATATCAAAAAAAAATGTATGAAAGAATTATTCCTCTTGAAATGATCTAACAAAATTTTTGCAACAGTATATTATGTCTATTTTTTAGGATTAACTCACTAGAACCATTTTATGAAAATAACTATTCCACGCGGACGAAGTCGCTGGCACAGCTAGTATTTTATATTTTATCTGATGATACGAAGTTTTTGTATGGAAAAGCTGATTTTCTTCCTTTAATTTTAAGAGAGTCGTGGAGAATATTCGTTGATATTGCTTTTGGTATTGGTGTCCCTAATTTGCATATATCATAAAAACCCCCATAAAAATAATGGATCCAGACCACTCTGCTAAAATTCATTATCTACGCAAGGTAAACGGTTATTTCGCTTCCACGTTGGAATGATGCCAAGATATTGATTTTTAATATACTTTATCAAATATTTTCAGTCACATGCATGGAGGGTTTCCAATATTCGAACAACATGGCGGTTGGTTTAGTGCAAACCAGATCTAGGTTATTGAAATTTTAATGAAAGTGTGTTCGGGCTATTGCACTTTAATATGAATGGTACACGTCAGTTACTCAGAACTTGATACGGAGGCAAAATGCACAGGTAGCTCAGGTTACATGCAGTTATAAAGGTTTTACTGTAAAAATATTATTATTAAAAAAATATTTTCAGTTTAATTACAAACCAAAGCCGTTGGTCTCGTTTCAATTGATATATGTATTTGAATATCGACTAAGTACCTGTGTAGCTATAAGTACTATTGTAGACTTTAATTGGATGTAATATTTGTATGTTTGCTTATTTTTAAGGTACCTACATATTTGAATTACTTCAACGAGTTTATATTTTAAAACTAAACAAGAACATATTAGTTTCAACAGTGTTTTAATCTCTTCTTTATGATTGCGAGTCACTATTTCTGATAGGTACGATTCCGAGTTTTAATTTTAAAATTTAGTATAAAATACAATGAAATACTAAAAATATAAAGCCAAAACTTTTTTCCTTTTGTAAAAAAAATAAATAATAAAATATAGACATAAGAATATGGATGTAAAAAGACACAAATATAAACCATGCACTACATAAACAACCAGTATCCACACCGACAGTCACTTCATAAAAGCAGCTATAACACATGATGCTTGACGGTCTCAAGAACTCTCTCCATCCAACATTTAATATCGCGACACCCCTAGCTGGCTCGAAAAAAGATTTATTTTCGAGTTTTATTAAAGCAATTTCACCCGTTCGCGTCCAGGGTTGTCACTGTCATGGAGTACTGACAGGTCGTTAGGGATTGTTAATTATTGGACGGTCCGGCCTTTTCGCTTTTAACTCTTTTAGCTTTAGTTGTTGTCAAGTGGGGAATCAAGTTGGGAGGGACTGATTGCTAGTTAGCTGCAAAAAGTTTCAGTAAAAATTACATCCTCCTCCTCGCATGCTATTACTCATCGCTGAGGGTCGTCTAATCTCTCTTCATCTAAAAATGGTAATATTATGGAGCCTATTTCTGAATCAATAAATAATAAAACAATAATAAATATATATTCCGGGACATTGCACGCAGCGCCATCTGGCCCCAATATTAAAAGAACCAGTTCCAGTAGTCGTAGTAGTACTATATTGTGACCAATAAACACAATTATTTTATTTTTAGGCACTCATATCAATCAACAAAACTTTTCAGATTAATTGATTTACTTTGTCAGATGAGCACTTTCCAAATATTATACTATAAATAGGTATAAAAAAGTTTTCTAAACATAAGAAATCTTACAAATGACAACCCTAACACACAAACTTGCCAGTTAATGTAGCAAACCGGCCAACCCATGAATATTATTCGAACTAAATCTTTTATATTACATCTGGGTGGGGAAAGGGCTTTTTGCGACCAGCATACATCACATACTGCAATATTATGATATGAAATATGAAAATAATTGGAATAGCATATATAAGCATGTATTACATCGGATATCTTGTACATACCTATAAGAGTTTGCTTAGATTGGGGCTAGATGGCGCTTTGTGATATGTTCTAATATTAAAGAATTACTTTCAAAGATTTAAAATAATAAAGATTTGCAACAAATATGATACATTTGAATTAAAGCATAGAGAGCCTAACGGTTAGCAATTCTAGCTATACTTAAAACGTAAACCACTACTGTATTTATTTTTTTATTAAAGTTCTAAGGTTCGTCATCATATTTACTATATTGAATTTAGCATTTTATTACTAATAATATGAGAAAATGCTAACATTGGTCAATAATGCAATTAATCAGATTCACTAAAATTTATCAGTTCATTTAAAATTTCGTGACATTCATTTAAATTACCATATATCAACTTAACCAATATTTAATATTATCTATCTCTCCTGAGAAAAAGCAAATAGATACGAAATTCAATATTAAAGCTTCAATTTCCTATAAGCGAGACTGCCGGTTCATTATGCACCGAGATCCTTTGGGACACCATTGTTATAAGATTGGATAAATGGCTTTAGTTTTATAAAAGAGTTTTCTAATCAACGGGGAAGATTTTTTTCTTCTTGCATTGATTAATACGGGAGTTTGGTTGGGGTTTGTTATACTGTTTGTTGTTTGTGCTTTAAGTAGTGAGACACCTAAGTCGTGAGTCAGATATGTTATTATATTTTTTTATGAAAGCATTTATTTCCAATAACAATACATAAAAACAGGGGATGATAAACTAAACAAAGAACTTCTTACTACAAAGAAAAGTTTAAAAAAATTGGGCACTTAAAAATATATACTTATAAAAATGTTTAGAAAAGTCTAAAGATAGTCTAAGTTCACCAACCCACTGCCAGAGGACAGCGTGCCCAGCATGCTGGCCGCATTACCACCCTAGATGGCAATGCTAATACGTTGAGCCAGAAAAAGGCCAGCATTTGTAATTACCTACAATACAAAGTTGTTGATAACTCTTGAATAACTGTAATGAGCTTACCACCGTGAATCATAAATATTATATATAAATATAACAAAAATACATTTCTTTGAGTGGGATTGTTGGTAACTATCATAATATATATGTATTTTTAAGGGTGTCTTTAGTTCTTTAAATACAAACAAATTCACGAAAATGATTATATCATTTCAATAATTATTCACAGTTCGAAAAATTAACCCTCATATTAATATTTGTTTACTTATTCAGCTGCAAGATATTAAAACAAAGCAAGCAAACATAAAAATATAAAAAACTGTATTTACTCGAAACCAGACAATTTTCCTGAGTGCGTTACCGTTACAGATAAAATAAATATTATTATACGGTAGGAACCTCTCGTAACTTCAGCATTGGGTGCGTTATAAATAAGGTTTCTATATTTGCTGATCTCTGTGGATTTCCTCGGATAAGGAGGTTTTTCTGCTCGTATTTTACATTTATTTTATTTTCCTTGCATTTAAGACGTGAGAGAGTGAAGCTGTGAATGTTAATATATGATTTTGGTGTTCTTATTATGAGCTGATTTTAATTGGTATTTTTATAGGCATTAGGTACAGTAATACTGACTGGAGGATAAGATATTTACTTATAATGGAAATTTATATGAATTTGAATGAAACTGAAAATAACAAAAGATAAGGCTCCTGGAAGCTTTGGTCTGGTGATCATGACGCACAACGCTGCGGTAAGCGGTATGCAATGTCGGACACTCAATCATATGAAAAACGTCGAGAATGTTCTCTTGTATAATAATACATGATTTTTCCTTTACTAGACTTTGCAGGTAACTTTATCAGCTTCACTCACTGCATAATGTTTTATGTATAGTTGTAATAATACTGGATAATAAATAAATAAAATAACATATTGTAAATGTACAAAAATACAATATTTATTTATTTGCCAGATATCTTAGGTCACAGCAACTTACAACTCCTTTGACCATGTGGTAGCTGTTAGGTTGTGTGACAAGAGTCATGTCCCTGTATATTATTATATGTGACTGAAATGTTTGCCTCTATATTCCTGAAAAACCAGACCCTTAATCAATACGTTTTCAATATCCATTACCAATTCTGGCCAACCCTCAAAATCCCGGAGTTTAATAAATCAACCCGTTTTCAACCCTATTTCAACGGGTCTTGGTGCGGGGACGCGTTGCCATGGCAACTGTCGCCATCTATTTTACTATGGAAGTTGTTGCAGTTACTGAAGTTTAGTTATAATAGCTGTTTTTTTCCGGCTGTTTGTCTAGTAAGGCAAAAGTAAAGCCATGTCAGAGGGGCCTTTGGACGGCTTGATAAACTCTCGACACCGGAGTTGGCCACTCGCATTCGATAAGAAGAAGAAGAAGTTATAATATACTGCTGTGAAGTAGAAGTATGATTGCATCAAATCACTGAGCTAAGGCTATATTGTAAATAACTCCAAAGCTTTTTGTAGCGTTACGAATTCAATAAATAATTTTTAAATTTAATAGCTGCTTATGATTTTTTTTTAAGTTTTACCCCTGCGCTGATATAAAAAAATATGACGTTGTCGATTTAAAATTGCGTACCTACCAAATAAACGATCTACGGTATTTTTGCTATCTTATAAAAATAACTCAGTCTTTACAATGTGTTTTAGTTGAAGGCGTTGCCATGTGTAGCCTTGGAGGTCTTACCTGTAACAAAATGATAAATTACATTACATTTATTAACTAAAAGATGATAATACTGGTTACAAAACTAGTGACTGGCCACGGATTCGCTAACATTGTTTTGGGATTCAAATTATTATTGAGTCACTCAGAAGATAAGACATGATAAAACTTCTGGATGCCCGAAGATTTGCTCGTATTGTTTGGGATTAAAATAACCTATGTCACTTTCAAGGTTTTTATTAACACTATTCATAAAAAAATAATATATCATTCTTGCTCCTTTGCGGACTGAGAGTGTAAACGGAACGGATACTTTATTCGTTGGTTTATTAGCTACTTCCTACCAACCAACACATACACATTCGCTCTCAAGAGTAAACCTTAACAACTGTTTCCATCTATACCGTAACTAATAACTCCGATGGGAAGATTAATCGATCGGCATCTGCAAAAGGCGGACGGACTCCAAGATTACTCACTTGGGACCCCTACCTCGAGCTACTACCGCCTTTACTACTCAAGTAATAAGGAGTAATTTGGTCCGGCACTTGTTGGCTAATAAGTCAAGAGGCCGAGGAATGAGTGTTGTGTTTATATGGGTAATGTTGTTAGCTACGGAGTAGAAAATTGTAGACTATCAATATGCTGAAATAATCACTCATCATTTTATATGTATCTATCGTGTTTCAAATCTTAAGTTGATCTTATTGTTTGCGTTAATAGTAAGCACTATGAGTTTAAAGGACAAATAAAACAAAATATACTAATATTAATGTACCCGCAGCACTCAGGACACGTTCGAGAATACGATCAAGAACGAGGTTATATGTAATAACAAAAATAAATCGTTATTTATGTTATTACATATACACATATGTATAGTAACATCATTAAAATAAGAATATATGGAACAATTCTCACTATGGCGATAACATTTGTAAGTGTTGGAAGACTTTTTGCTATCATATCTTCTTCATTAAATAAGAACATTTCCTTCAAACCCCCACATCTCTGTCCATTTTCCTACTCACTGGTTACCCGGCTAATTTATATCGCGCATTGATGTGAGGAATGGTTCTGTCATCGGCAGATACATTCCATTTGTCCAGATTATCGTTGCTTATTGGCTACAAACGGAAGAGTTAATGTTCAACCAATACGCTCTATTATTGGGTGATCGATGAGTACTGTTAGTGTGATTGGTTTATGGAACCAAAGAGATTGTTTACAGGAAGGTTGCAAATATGTCGTCTCTTGGGGATAGAGTTACGAGTTTGTTCGCAATTAAAAAAGTTAATAAAAATGTTAGGTTTACCAAACTCTGTAGACACAAGCTAAATGAGGCCTATAACCAGCAGTGGGAAAAAGAAGGCTGTGGATGACGAATAATATGTAAGTAAGTATTATATCCGTTATCTAGTACCCACGACACAAGTATTTGCTTAGTGTGGGGCTAGATGGCGATGTGTGCAATGTCCGGATTTCTTTTAATGTTATTTTACTATTGAATAATTAATTTAACAATAGAATGTACTTACTTGAGGTGCTATAACTTTACTAACGTAGAAAGTTAGATGAAAGTTATTTGATCTTATGTCTAATTTTATCTCGTATTATCCTTCATATTATAAACCCGAATTCTCACGTCTTGTCATGTGTTTTAAAAATCTTCCAGACAAGTATAAATAAAAATCTGTTCGGCAACGCAACGCTTAAATATTCCTTTATTCAATTCTGTTTCCACGATATATTCAGTTAAAATAAACATTTATCTATAATATAACTAATATACTTAACATTGACTTCAAAGAAACTTTTGACACAAATAACACCATTATTTCAAAGCTGAACATTATGGGAAGAATATATTAAATATCAACTGACGAAGACTATTTTATGGACATGGAAAAACTAATTTTGCAATGTGTTCTTGTTGTTATATTTCCATTTTAATAACATTTGAAATTTTGTTTTGTAATGAATACTAAATGAATTACCTACTAATTATTAACTGAAGCATCTGAAATAAAGGCTATTTTATTTAATTTTTTTAAATAATATAACTTTCATATCGTTTTAAGGGGCTAATGTTTTATATCTCTCTCTGCTTTTTAGCCAGCTGGGTATTTCACAAATTCGGAACGTTTCCGCTGGGAAACGAGACGTCAATCAAAGATGTCAAAACTGACTTATTTTAACCAATAACAGTCATTCACGGATCATAGAAGTGACAAGAAGTTCTACGTTTCGTTTCCGAGCGGAAACGTTCCGAATTTGTGAAACACCCTGCTGATCGTTGCATCAGCGATCGTTAGAAGTGATTGCACTGGGCTGCAGTCATCTGCGTTGATTAGAGATGCGTATTTGACTGCAGCCCGAATGCTGATACAGGGAATTACTGCAAGACTGATGACTGTATAAGATAGTGACAGAGGGCGCTGCATTTTGCTTTGTAACGTGATTCAAATGTAAATTTCGCTCTTTAAGCAATATTTTTTGTGAAACGTAGATTTTTTCAAAGATCTTATTTTCTGCGATTTATCTGCCCAAGAAAAGTCCCTTAATGAATTAATTCTGCGGGGAGTGACGACCCTCAGTAATGAGGAATGCGACTCGAGAGACAGATGCTTTTTCTGCATCTCTAGTAGAATCGGTGATTTTTACGAATTTTCTAGGACTGTCATTTACGTTGATTAGAGATTCGCATTTGACTGCAGTTCGAGTGCTGATACAGGGAATTACTGCAGGACTGATGACTGGTAAGTCCTCTGATGGCAGCGCAAATTTGTGTCAGAGGCCACTGAATATGCATTTAGCTTTGTAACGTGATTCAAATTTGAATGCTGCTTTCTGAACCAGAAAGTTTTGTTATGTTGTTACTCAATTATGTTCAAATGGTTGAGTTATTATTATTTTAGTGTAACTTTTTTTCAAACGATCAAATACCAATTATACTCAAACAGCTGCATTCGATAGCGGATGAAAAACATTCACTTAATTATTCTAAAACTAGAAATAAAAAAATAATAATAAATCGAAAATCAACATCAATTTACAAAAAAATTTAATCCATTCAAAACATTTCACAAAAAAATATGGTGATTGGAAATTAGCCTTTTCAACAATTCACATAATAATATGTACATCAAAAAATGTACGCTGTATATTTTATTTATTTTATTTTGTAGACATTCAAAATAACTTGGTGATCGATACTCAACAGACCCGATCATATTGTGAGTCTACAGGAAGTCGTGTTACAGGTCCGGAGCGGGTGCCGCAGCGGATGGACTCATTAGAGGCGTGCGAACTGACACCCCATGACATTGGTGACACTTTGTATGGGAAATTTGTGGCTTTTAGTTGAGAGTGCAATAAAGTTTGATTTTACACCATAAAAGAGCAACGGATGTGTAAGACGCCAATTAACTGGAATTGTAAGTAGGTATGTCGATGGTAATTATTTTATACTTTTGATACTAAAATATTGTAATCACAGGCGCCAGTATTGCGAGATCTAAAAAATAGAGTAGTTAAAGTCTAATGTAAATATACAAATACAATTTTTGTTTATTTGACGTAATATTAATATATACAATATATATAAGCCCCATAAAACATGAATTTGAGTACGGCATAGAGTGAGATACATAAACCATATACTTTTCTCGGATAAAAAAAAACGCTTTGCATAACTTAAAACTTATGTTATAAAATATTAAATTTATATATTTCCAAGTGTAAAGTCATAGCTAGACTATAAAATATGGCTAGTAAAGTGTAGAGTATACAAGTGCAGCTCGACTCGCCTACGGTCGCAAACAATGAACGTTGGAGAAACTGAGATATGGGGTGGAAGTTACAAGAGTTTTGTAAAAATATTATGATGATGCGTTTCAAGTTGATTTTGACAACGCCGGACGTGTAACGTTAAGTTTACTTGACTAAGAGACAAATTTTTCTTTGAAGTTTTCGAAGACTAATTAAGTATTATGAACAGTTACTACCGTGACAATGGCCGCTGCAGCAAAAAGACGTACAATTACTAATAATGTTCGTACGTTTATTTCGCTCAAAAAGCTAACTTAATTTATATATAACTAGTGGACGGCCACGGCTTCGCTCGCAAGTTTTCTTTGCTATAAACTTCACGGAGCCCGAGACCTTTCCAACGAATGCAAAACCGTGGAAATCGGTTCGTACGTTCTGGAGTTATAGCGTCAGGAAGGAAAACCCGACTTATTTTTATATAGTAGATTACGAAATTTGTTTTAGTTAGTTGTTTTAAAGATGAATTATTACACTATGTAATACAAAGGTACTTTTTATATCCATAATAAAAGTTAATTGTGTACATATAATTTTTTCTTATCCGCTCCGCTTCCTTCTATGCCCCACACCTAAACATAAAATCGCTTGGTTGCTCAATGAAAATGTACATAAAATAATTGTGCGCTCGCAGCGCCAGTGAATGTGGCAGCATTATGAAACTGCTCGCTTTTTACCTACTTTACTGCTCTGCTCAGATATGCATTTTAATTTGGCTTAATTTTGTTGATTACTTGCAATATTGCTAGTTTTGCTAACGCTAAGTTAGCTGTTTGGGACGTGGGAATAATTTATTGTTATGTTTATTTTGTTTTCTGCATTTTGTTTGATACTTGTTAAGTGATATTTATTATCTACAGATGGGACAAAAACCAGTCCAAATTGTAACAGAATTTTGAAGTTCATAACGGTTTTTTCCTGTATCTAATTCTTAAGAGTTTGCTTAGTGTGGGGCTAGATGGCGCTGTATGAACTATCCCGGAACATATACATATTTTCATTCGTGCTATGGCAGAACGCTACAAATCAAAGTCGATTGAGAGTTGTTTAAGAATCTTCCATATTTCGCCTTCAATAAAGCCGGTGTCTTACCACACGATCAAAGATTCAACTAAGTTATTAAATTCCAAGTCAAAAGTTTGAAAACAGCAAGTGAAGTTGCACTGACTCCCACAAAGTTTGTCATAACTTAGTTAAGAAGCTACCGACTTAATCGTAGTTTTTAATTATGCAATTTTTGAGCTTTAAGCTCCTCAAAGCTAGTTGTTGCGGAAGCTCCTGCAGATGAAGTTGATAATGTGATTTTAATATTTTGGAGAGTTTCAAGTTTTCTCGAGCTCGGTGGTGTTTTAATAGTGATTATTTGGGTCACAGCTGTATATTTTTCAGCTGGCTGGGTTTGTGTTGAGTTGTTTATTTTATTTTCCGTTATAATATTAACTGAAAATAATTAATTAAATAAATACATATTAAGTAAAAGCAAGTTGGGGTACATACATTCACCACATTATTATATCATGTGTCGCTAATTTTCTATAACTTAGTATGTTATTTGATAAGTATCTCTTTAAGAAATTAAACTGATTTCGTTAAGTATTTTTTAAATTGATTGGCATAAGTTAATTCCATCGCGCAAAAAAAATAGACATACATATCTCAAATTCATATCAAACTGTTACTAGCTTCAACAATATTATAATATTCACAAGTCCATAATAAATAATTCACACTTCATAGGCACCATGACTATTACTTTGAAACCCTATCCACATGTCATGTATGCTTACCTGACATGTCAAGTCTGTTAAACTGACATGACACGGGTTGTCACTGTAAATTATTCAAGCAACTTGCTATAGGATATAATTACAGTGACATTGTATTTTAGATAGTTATTAGAAATAATGGATCCGTTATAGGCTTGAGGCATATGTGAAGCCCTCATTGTCATTAAAACTGTTTGAATTATTAAAAAACATACATTTATTTAAGTGACATCAAACATAGAAAAAGAAATACATAAAAGTTAATAGACCTAGATAATAAGTATGTGTATGTTTCATGTCACAATCCAACACCTACTCAGCATGTTTTTTGTTAATATCTATAAGTAAAAAGACTAAAAATCTTATTATTATACAATACATATTTTGAAATCTAAATAAACTTGCGATAGTCAATTAGAAAATTATTGTATTTAATTAATGATAACAAAATAATAACTCATGAAGAATTTCACAAGATTAAATTGAGATGCAAATTGAAAGTGACGCACTGAAAGAATTCGAAATTATCCAATCCAAATTAACCTCTATCCATTTTATTACAAAACGCGGTTTAAACATTAGTCCAGGACTTTAAAATAAAATGTGGGTTCTTGTTGTTCAGACATCACATACAAGCAATCAAAACGTCAAATTAAAATTGGAACTTTGATTTAACATTGGTAGATTTTGACAGTTTGATAATTATGACAGTAGAAAGACAATTTTCGAACAACTAAAACGGACTTGGTCTAGACTTATATTTAAACCACGTTTTGTAATAAGGCCCTATACGTTTTACATACTATTTTTGAAATGCTAAAGTTAAAATAATCCCCGAAAATACAAACACAGTTATGTACAGTAACGAAACAAATACACCCGTTTCCCCACTAATGTTTGCTGGAAAACTCAAATAAATTCTGATTGGAAAACTTTTAGTAGGTACCTATGCGCAACTTTTGTACAAACTCTTTCTAAGCAAACAAGCAGACTCTCGAAATAGATAAAATTGTGGCGTATTTTATATTTATATTCAATTCCGGATTATTTCTAGCTTCTGGTCGGTGTGTTCAGTAAAAAACACACAACGTAGTAACAGTATGGTTGTTTTAATATTTAGTTTTGTGATTTTGTTATTCTTACATCATTCTAATTAAAATAAATTTTATATTGACCAAATCAATTTTATAAGAAAAAAATAAATCTTTATTTTATAACCTTTATTAAAATGTATACATCGTTCAATTTAATAAGTGACATATGAACAACAATTTTACACAAGGGCATTAATTATGCATAACCTGAGGCCAGTATAGGTTATATTTTAGTAACCTTAAAAATATATATGTACATATATCAATCAATAGTCTTTTTGTAATAAATAATATTTTAGACGAGTGAAAAAAAAATAAAGATTGTTCAACTATGCTGTCCTTTAAGCATTTATTTTTTCTTAACATTAAGTGAGGTAGAAAGTACGACTTACGTTACTGCAACATATCTGTAAGTTGCCAAGTTAAGTCTAGGAAGTAAGTAGTAAAAGCTAAGCACCAAGCTTGATATTTGCAGCTTTACTACTAAATACGGGTGTTACGGGCTGAAACCAGCTTAGTAATAAAAACTTTCCTAACCACCTTCGGTAGAACAAAAATTGGTAACGAGCAGAGTTCTGCCAATATTATAATCGGGTTTGTTATTTTTTTTTATTATTTCTAGTTGGTATGTTTTTCTCTATTCTTTTAGGAATAATATAATGATTGTTGGCTTCGGCCAAATATGTTAATGTTTGATCAAAGAATGTTGGCTATAGTAGGTACGATAGGAGTTGTTTCTTTCTTGGAATATCTTGTTAGGAAATATACAAGCAAACAGTGCCTAATACATTTATACATATATGTTTTACAAAAAAAAATATGTATTACGATATTGCTAAATATACAAGCAAACAGTGCATAGTACATTTATAGATAGACTAGCTAGTGCGCGCGACTTCGTCCGCGTGGAATAGTTATTACCATAAAAACGGTTCTAGTGAGTTAACCTCAAAAGATAGACATATACTGTTGCGTACATTTTGTTAGATCATTTCAAGAGGAATAATTCTTTCATACACATTTTTTTGATTTCTTGAACTATTTTCGCAGCGCACGCAACGGAAGCCCTCAAAGATGAATAATTTTCCCCGTTTTTTCCACATTTTCCATTGTTTCTTCGCTCCTATTAGTTGCAGCGTGATGTTATATAGCCTAAAGCCTTCCTCGATAAATGGTCTATTCAACACAAAAAGAATTTTTCAATTCGCACCAGTAGTTCCTGAGATTAGCGCGTTCAAAGTAAGTCAAAGCGTTGCAAGTAAAATAAGCTAAAGTGTTACACAAGTTAAGCTTTGATACATTATGTAACATGTAACAATGCTGTAATAACATACTTACTCTACAACGAAGTGGTCACGCGATGCCACTTTGACGAAAATTTGCAAAAATTACCTCATGACTACTAAAAGCTTACGCTTATGGGAAAATACGTGATGCTTGGAACCAATTTTGTTTCTGGGAAAATGTTTAATTTGTGCAGTAGGTATACCTAAATTGGTTTTGAGATTTTTATGAAAAAGTAGTTTACTTACATATACAAACAAACTTATTACATCAGAGACTTAGCAAAGTATTGATTACAACTGATATAAGTCACTATATCAGTTGTGATCAATAATTTGCCTAGGTATACATTGTAAAAATAACTTTCATAATCATCATCATGATCTTATTCCACTGGTGAGCCTCTCTTTTAAAATGTTTCACAACGCGTAGTTTTAAAAGTCATGAATAAGAAACATTTTCGGTTTCCGACCGACCAACTGTATAAAGAATGTCAGGTTCTAACGGTCCGTAAAATCTTCATATTGCAAACAATCTTGAGAGCACATTCATTGACAGTATACGACGCTAAACGATATGATGATAGAAGATCTGATCGAATATTTAAACTGACTAAACATAACACAGCTTTTTACCAGCGTTTTTACCCTTATTTAGGTCCTTTTCTTTACAATACAGTGAATAAACAAATTCACATATATCCCTTGTCTAAACACAAATGCAAGAAAACGATTATAAAATACCTTATTAAACTAAATTATGCATCGACCGAAGACATGATCTTATTAGTAAAATAATAAGAAACAGGTCAAAAGTATTTATACATTTTTAACATATCACAAATCACAATGACAAACTGCGATAAAGTTTATGTACTGTTTTCCTTATCCCTTCAAACGACTCACCTTTCAGACGCAATACACAATACTCACACATTCATATACAGTCACGCACACACACACAAACTCGTTTCAAACCGCGCTTGCGCGATTATTTGTAGCTGCTATCGAATATAGAACTTTGGTTATGTATACATATAAAACTGTTTAATTTTGTTACTTAACTGTTTACTTGTTATGTCTATATTTATTTTCTATACGAGTACTTAGTTAAAAGATGTAATCATAAGAAGCTAGTAATTGATAATAATAGTATGTAATAGATAATATATAACATGTAAGTTCACTCCGACCAAACCTAATTTCATATACATATATTTAGCCGACATTCAATGATAGGTAACTATGTACCTTTTAGAATGTCGTAAAATTGAGTAGGTACTATTTTCAAATGTAGTGCATTACAGGCTCATTGCTTTCGCGAGAAGTCCCCGTGGCTAGAAATACAAGCAGTTTGCTTAGTTCTGCCGCGGTGGCTGATTGGGGAAGTGGTGCGACTGTGGGTACTATAATGACCTAACTACCTATTTTAAAATAACTTATGTTTTTACATAAAAAAATAGGTACATTATTAAGATTATTATTTATATTAGTCTTTAAGTTTTGTTTATATGCCTACATTTAAACATGTTATTTCTGTAAATAAATATTTTCCTTTCTTTCTTTTCTTTCTTTTAAAAGGACTTTTTTATTCGACTATAAAATAACTTTAACGAATTTTGCACTAATGACCGCAGTTACTTAAAAAAATTCACATTCACCAACCGTTTTTTATAAAAAAAAACTACACATCACGTTCCCCAAAAAAGTCACAGAAAAAGCTAAAAAAAACACCAATTACTCAGGTGCCGTAACGGCCTTCGGACAAATTTTATCCTAACCCTTTAGAGCGATCAGCGTGCAAATCAGTCACTGTCAGCCCGCTTCTGGCCTATTTGTTCACTCATTCAATCATTCATTCTTTCATTCATTCAGTTACATCGTTGGCGGGACAAAATGGCCTCCTGGGCTTTATTAGGGCGGCCGCTGTTTGTACTAGAACAACAATTGTGTACGTCAAAGGAGATAGGTTGCCCTAGGTCCTCAAGCCAAAGCTATGAGAGGCTATTTTATGTGTGTGTATGGTACAGGTAAATAGCTATAGTATAGATACGTACATATGTAGATATATGTTACGAGTACTTGCATAGCGCTTCTTAGACAAACATTCAGGCCTTGTAGAACAATTTGGGTTTCAGACTAATGCTTACCTTATGGATAGTCGATTAGATTGACATATGTCGAGGAAATTGCGATAATGTTAGCTTTAGAATGTTATGTGAATACGAGTAATCGGCATAGTAATTCTCTAAAAAAAGAGTTTTGTGTGGATAATGCTTATGATAAGTAGTAAATAGATATGGCGTAAGGGTTAAGGCGTCCTGGCTGGTAATCAGAAACACGTAGGTTCGAATCCTGCCTTTCGTGATTATTTTCGCTCATTTTCCTATAAAAAGTTTAAGTAAATATAAATTTTTTTTTTTTTTTTTTTTTTTTTTTTTTTTTTTTTTTTTTTTTTTTCACCTTTAACTTACTTTTTTATTACATTATCCAAGTATTCCAAGATATTTTATAAAATTTCAAATTTCAAATTTCAAATTGTTTATTTATTTACAAAAGACTTAATACGTACATTCTTTAGGTACAGTTTACAGGTGCAGTGAATTATCTGGTACGCGAGGAAACCCTGAAAACTTGCACTAGGTACCGAAATGGTCCTGTAAAGCGAGGTTTCAGAAATAACCACAGCATCACAATTTTTAATTTCACTTACAAAACAAAACATAAAGAACATAATATAATTGGTATGCGGTGATGTTATGCGTGGTTGTATTAATCGTTAAGTATTTTTTGTGTGCGTGTGTGTGTGTGTGTGTGAGTGTGTGTGTGTGTGTGTTGAGGTGTATTGGGCTTACAAGATGTGTAGTCAGTGACATATTAAGTAAATCAAATTAATTTGTGTTCCATAAGGGACTCGGTTGTGTCATAGTTAAGTGTGAGTAGATAATTTGTTAGTGTTTGATTACAGCTATAATTTGTCAGGTTAACCATTTCAATTACTTTGCTTAGTTTGTTGTAAATAATTGGCCCAAGCATACAAACAGCCGTTTTACCAAAAACTGTGCGGTAATTTTCCGTTTTGAAAATGTTGCCTGGTCTTCTTCTGTCATGAACCTTTTGCCGTACTTCTCGGGGGACTAGCCGATGTTGTAACTTAACAATTGACCTTATAAATAATTGTCGGACGTTAAGCACACCACAGTTCTTATACAGACTTTCTGTATTGTATAGTCTGGGTTTAAAGGTCATTACTTTCAGTAATGCTCTTTGGGCCACTTCTAGTTGTTTCATGTGGGTCTTTGCTGCAGAGCCCCAAGCCGGTATGCAGTATGTTATTATTGACTGTGCAAGTGCGTAATAAATTTTGACTAAAGATTTGTTATTCAATACATGCCTTAAAGTTTTAAATGTAAATATCAATTTTTTTACTCGACCTGACAGTTTCTTTATGTGTTCAAACCATGTTAGGTTTTCATCCAATATAACACCAAGATATTTTATATCCTTGGTAGATTTGAGATTGATACAGGTACATTGATTATCTATGTTACATGTTGCCATGTGTATCTTTAGCCCAAGTTCCTGTTTAGGTTGTGTTGCACTATTTATGGTGAATTTTATATATTTAGTTTTTGCAATGTTTATGGACAGTAAGTTTTGTCTCAGCCATCTTGACACTGTATCAAGTCCTTCATTAGCAATATTCTGAATCTCCTTCCAGTTAGAGCCTCGAAATAATAATACAGTGTCATCTGCATACGTCACTGTCTTACAATGTCGCAATTGTAAGTCGCACAGCTGATTAATATAAATAAGAAACAGGGTCGGACCAAGAATACTCCCTTGTGGGACTCCAAACTTAATTTCTTCTTCACTGCTTACCATGTTACCGATGCGTACCATTTGAGTTCTGTTAGTCAGGTAGCTTTTAAACCAGTTAAGTGCAGTTCCGCGTATTCCTATTAATTCCAGTTTGGCCAATAATAAGGGGATGGAGACGGTGTCGAACGCTTTTGCAAGATCTAAAAAAATACCCACAATTTTTAATTTTTTGTCTAAATTTTTTTTAATATATTCTGTTACCTCCAACACCGCGTCTTCCGTACTTTTGCCGTTTCGAAATCCATGTTGATTATCAGAGAGAATACCTTTACATTCCAGGTAGTTTTTCAGTCTTGTGTTCATAACTTTTTCTAAAATTTTGGATAATGTAGGAAGTAGAGAAATAGGCCTGTAGTTCTGTACACCATCTTCATCCCCACCCTTATGGATTGGACTGATTAATGACTTTTTCAGCACTTTTGGGAATACTCCTTTTTCCATGCTAGCTTGACATAAGGACGTAAGCGGGTCAATTATATATGGGAGCATTGTCTTAAATATCCGAGAGGTGGCCTTATCCCAGCCGGGGGCGGAAGAGTTTTTAAGATTCCTGATGATGTGGTAAATTTCGGCGCTATCAATTGGTATCATGGCAAAAGACGAAACTAATTTGTCCTTTTGATTATGCAGTCTGGCTAGATTATCCTCAGTGTCGTTGAGTGAGTTTAGGGTTTCTTTTGCTAAATTGGAACCGACATTAATGAAATATTCATTTATAGTTTTTAAAGATTCTGCCGGGCTTGATTCGACTCGTAGCAATTTTTCAACCGGGTTTTCCTTTTTAGGGAAGTTACAGATTGTTTTGATTGTCTCCCAAGTTTTTTTTGAATCATTGCTATTTGCCATGAGTTCAGTCTTTTCATAAGTCCTCTTTAGTTTTTTCAAAATTTTATTACATGTATTTCGATAATTCAGATAATCCTTGCGTAGTTCCTTGTTACCCGGTTTTTTGTTACTTTTTAAATGTAGCCTGTCCCTTTTCCTCATACATTTTATTAAGCCCGGCGTGATCCAAGGTTTTATATTGAATCTTGATTTTGGTATAAGACCGACTGTTGAAAACTTTTGAATTGAGGACGATATAATATTTATAAAGGTTGAGAAAGCTTTTTCTACATCAGCAAAATCAAGGCAATTATTCCAATTTATATTCGAGAGTTCTTCGAATATAGCATGATAATTAATTTTGGTTATGGATCTCAATAGCTGTCTCCGTAGTTTATTTTTTGTACTGACTAGTGTTATGACAGGAGAATGATCGGTTACAGAGGCTGGTAGAATAAGACTTGTTACTTGGTTTTTGAATTTAATTATACAGTGATCTAGACATGAATCAATCCTCGTTGGTTGGGTGTAGGCAGGCATTAACCCGTTCCTAGCCAGTACTTCCAGGTAGTCATCTTTTTTGGGGTCACTTCGGTCTTCTTCTATTCTGATATTCATATCACCGACCAATAGAACATTCCGATATGTTTTGACTTTACTAATGGCGGTTTCTAATGAATCTAGAAAATCACTTATATTGGGATTAAAATGTGGACGATATATACCAAAGATGCATAGCTCGTTACCAACCGTCGTGACTATACAATTAGCATCTTTAACTGTTTCTTCGTACACTTTGACATTAGGAAGACTTTTTTTAATGAAAACGACTACTCCGTCATTTTGGTTCCAATGTATTTTCGTGTGATGTGTTATATACCCTTGCAGTTTGTGTGGACAATAGCTGTCATTTAACCAACACTCTGTTAGAACCAGTATATCTACATTAATTTTGATACGAGAGTAGTATACTAGAAAATCGTCGAAATTAGCGTTTATAGAACGTATATTAATATTTAATATTGTCACTGACTTGGTTTGATTGATTTCTACAAAATAATTAGAACACTCTTCAGGCATATTCAACATATAAGATTTCGAGACATTGATGTTATCAATGTCATTTGATATATCTCTTATGTTGTGTCCCATTGACAAATTATTAACTGTGTTACATGCGTAGACGAAGAACTCAAGTCTACGATTGTTAGATTGGTATTGATGTTAGAAATCCCATGATTTTGATATCGCTGACGTAGGTGTTCTATGTATTGTGTAGGTATCATGATCTTGTAAGCAGTTTTATGTGAGTGTATTGTGATATGTGGATGCGATTGTAAAGTGTGATTATTTTGTGTTTTTAAACCGAAACGTGTATATGAGTATTTGATGAGATAAGACAATGAGCGTATGAACAGTACTATAGCAAAAATCAAATTAGAACTAACAGTATAAGGTAGTTGTATGATTTTACTAATTAGGTAACTATACAAATAATAACAAAGGAAAGTATTTGAATCAACTAAATAAGTACAAGAAATATGCTCAGTATCGGCTCGTGCTAGTCAATCTTCTGAGCCACGGCAGGTATTGTCCACGAGAGCCTTGATCTGTTCTGCATCTCTTACTTCGATAACCGGGGATCCATCTTCTTTACGCACGAATATCCTGCCACGGTCGGTCCAGCAGAACTTCCAGTTGCTTTTTTTGACAAACTCTCTTGCTTGGAAATGCAGCTTCCTAGCATTTTTTGTTAGGCACTCATTGATATAAATGGGCTTTTTATCCCCCGCTAGCCCTAAGAAGCTGGAGTTTAGCTTTTCTTCATTCTTCGTGTTGTAATCTTTAAGAGATTTTAGTAGTTTTATTTTGTTTGTGGTTGAGGCATATTCGACAACAATTGGCTTCACTTGTTTATCCTTAGCCGGAAGACGATAACAATTACGTATGTCTCTTACATCAAATTCTAGGTTTAATTTTGCATATACTTTTTCGAGTACTCCAACAATTTGTGCATTATTTTCTGTTGGTACGTTTCGAAACTCCACTGAAGTCTCCTTGACTTTTCTGTCCAAGACCTCTAATTGCTGTTTCAGCTCGTCTACCTTTTCATTATTTCGTTCGAGAACTACTATGCGCTGCTTCATATCTTTTTGTTCTTGAATTATTTCAGACAGTGTATTTTTAATGTCACGGTTGGATGACAGTAATTCTTGGTTTTGGGTTTTCAAGACCTCCATATCAACTGCCATTTTCTTTGAGTTGGTTTCTTGAGTCGACTTGATGTCTTTAAACATAGACTGTATGTTAGACATAAAGAGGTCAGACACTGATTCGTCATTATTTACTAATCTCACCTTTGTTCTGTCATTTTGAGTAAAAGGTGAGAAGAATAAGTCAGGATCAGAAACTGAATCTCTCAGTTTAGGGGGAGTTCTTTTTGTCTTCGGCATGATAATCGTTTTTGTAGTCCAATATTTTCTTTAGGTATGGCAACACAACAAATGTCAGACAATTGATAGCCAATGTCACTGTTGACTGTACGTCAACGTCCGATCAGTGAGAGTGACAGTAACAGCTGATTGCCGGCCGGTAACCTCCAAAGTTCAGAATCAGAGAAGATAGTTCGGCTTTCCGCTCAGAATTTTGCTAATTTACCCGTAATTATGTGAAATCTCTTGATTAATATTGTATATGTGTGAGTGAACAATGGATTTTTAGTGATTTGTTCAATTTTTATATCGTGAAATTTCGCTAGAATGTACTTGCCCTCTCTGTGCAACTTCTTGATCCACACTCCTTGTGATTCAAACTTTGTATTTCTAGTGCTGGAACAGGTATTTATTGTGTTTTTCTCAGTAAATATGCAAATTTGTACGCAGCAAAATAATATACGTCTTCACTTTGAGTGCACACACACACACATATACTTTATGCACTGATTAAATTGGTCGTATCATACATTATACCAAATAACTATGTACTAATTAAATCGAATGGGTGTGTAAGATTACGATATTACTTAACTAACAATTTAAATTTCCACTGAGTTTCCATATCTCCATTTTAATTCTGGGGTTAAACACAACAGCTCGCCGAGTTTTTTCTGTAAAATAAACAAGGGTTTTTGCTTCCAGTTAATTTGTTCGCGAGAATGGATGTGTTTAGCAAAACGCTGGGTGTTCGTTATAATGGTACAACGATGTTACTTTCGCTAGACGGGTAAATGTGAAAATAAAATGATAAAGCATACATATAACTTAAACTTTTATTGGAAAACTAGCAAACCCGGCGAACTCCGTTTCGCCACCATGTGGCTTCGTTTGTAGTTCATGCTATGTATCAGAGACGACTCTGTATGTGAAAAATGTTTTCCCTGTTTTCCCGCTTTTTTGTTGAAATTTTCCCTAAATTTTCTTTGCCATAAATCTTACGGAGCCCAAGACCTTTCCAACGAAAGCAAAACCGTGGAAATCGGTTTGTGCGTTCTGGAGTTATAGCGTCAGGAAGGAAAACCCGACTTATTTTTATATAGTAGATGAGTAAAAATAATCATGACCAGAGCGCCTTAACCGCTAGGCTACGGTCTCGGAGTCAGTCAGTCTTGACTCCGAGCACTCTAATAGTGAAAATGTTGGCAGATAAATTAGCCTGGAAAGCAGTGGTAGAGTTCAGCGAAGAAGTGATTTCGAAAAAAGAAATTGCCGGTCGAGAAAGAGATAGAGCTAACAATGCTTCAATGAGACGACAAGAGGGTGGTGAAGGAGATTGCCCCCTTGACCCTGGAACCGGGGTAGAATAGAATACTGTTCCGGTAGCCCCTGCCTGTCGTAAGAGCCGACTAAAAGGAGGAGCCAGGGCTTCGCTGGTTGACTGATAAGCCAAAGTCCTTAGGTCCAAAGGGATATGGTCACCAAGATGCAAGCGAGCCCAGAGGTGAAAGCAGTGCCAGACACTGTAAGCCTGGAAGAGAAACCCAGAGAAGTGTTTTCAATTACGGTGTGCTGGTGGTTTTCTGGTTGTATTCCCTGCAGAAGTCCCAGATCCTCCAGAGCAAAGCACAAGGGATGGGTTAGAGGGGGTTTTAGTGAGTAAGAATCTCACATACCCTGACCATATTCCCATGGTCGGGGATCTATGAAGATTTCCCCCTGGCATAAAAAAAAAAAAAAAAAAAAAGGCTACGGTCTATGAACTGCCAGGCGCGAAAATCCACACTCATAATATGCCTAACAAGCACTTGACAAAAAAACGGCATACGTTATTACTAAATTTGTTTGTTAGATAAACAAGAATGATAATTTTAGTCAGAGAAACTATGCTCAATTAGGTAACACCAATTTTATCCGTCCTTGTTACTAGCATTAATCCGATATAATTCGGTGGTATTTTTCATAAAAATATGTAAAACTCTTAGAATCCAACATGAGTGTCGAGCACGGACTTAATTGAACTACAGTTAGATTTAGTCTTATGCGTTCAGTAATCTTTTAGTCTGCATTTTGCGTCTAAAGGTACAGACTATACTGTACCTTAGTAATGAAAATAAATATTTTAATAAAATCTGCGGCCATCGTATTAGTTCGGTTAAAGAAGGATCAATTGTTTACTAATCCAAATATATAAATCTCAAAGGTGGCTGATTGACTGACAGTGATCTATCAACTCACAGTCCAACGGACGGATCGGGTTGAAATTTGGCATGCAGGTAGATGTTATGACGTAGACATCCGCAAAGAAAGAATTTTAGGAAATGCCCCTTTTAAAGGGGTAAAATAGATGATGCAAGTTTTACTTCTTCATGCGAGCGAAGCCGCGAGCACCCACTAGCCTCAAGTAAGATCCATGATTCCGTTGCAGTGATAAACGTATTTAACAGATCAACGAACACACATACACTCCAAATAATATATACTTTATGATTTTTTTGATTACATATATACGCTGTCATTTGCTTTTAAGCAACATTCCTCCTCCTTGCGTCGTATTCCTCATATCTGAGGGTCGTGACTACCACCATCCATGAGCCTATCTCTGATGATTTTCCGCCATCTCTCTCTATCCTCAGCGTCATGCAGCGCTCCATACACTGATGTATCAAGTGTGGTACGAATTTGATCGGACCAACGTGTCGGGCTGCGGCCACGGGATCTCCTGCCTTCGACTTAAGCAACATTAATTAGGGGTTTTTTAATATAGTTGTCTATGGCTACAACGGTAACGTGGAAATTTGTTATAGCGTTTTGTTCCTTTTTCGGCAAATGAGCTAATCTTTTGTGCAAATGGCTTGGTTTTATAAGCTCTTTAAATTAACAAGCGTGCGTTTGTTTGCAGTTAGAGTTTTATTTTTATTTATTTTTTAGTAAGAAAGGGTAATTTTACCTTAAAATCTTAGGAAAATATTGTTTCTTTGATGATTTTTTTATGATATGATGATTCAGTATCTAACTTACCTGCTAACCAAAATGATTTATAACAAGAAACAGATGCACAATTTTACTTTTTTTTAGATATATTTTTATGATATTGATATAAAATATTAATTTACCTTACAGATATTGTCTAAATTGAATACACTTGTAAACTTGACTAAATTCTGAGACCCCTAGTTATGAAGTTTTGGGTTCTACTACTAAAGTATACTGGACCTTATCCTATTCCTATCATAAAATCTTTATTTAGGGTCCTAAGAGGGACCAAGAAACTCAAATACAGACATTTTGCCCCAGACTGACCCTAAAATAATAAAGGGATGAGTAAAACTGTACTAGACTAAACACTAGACCTTTGAGCAAACATTTTCTTGGCTTCTAATTACAAAAACATTACCCCACTTCTACTCAGTCGGTTAATTAAAACTTTGATTTGGGCCCGCAAGGCTGGTTACAGACTGGATGGCAACAGTGAGATTTTTTAAAACTAATTTTCTTTCATTGAATTGAAGGAAATTAGCGTGGTATGATACGTGTAACACACATAGGATTAAAGCTGTTTAACATACTAATTTTGAATTTTTGGAGGTTATGACATTTTAAATATTTATAGTAAGGTATTTAAAAATGCAATGGTGTTACTTGAGTTTTAACCTAGCTTTTTTATGTGTGCTTGAATTAATTTTGTGTCAATTCAATGAATTTAGATCTAAAAATTAAATTGGGCGATAGATTTTTTGGTTCTCATTTGTACTTTTCATATTAAAAAGCATGGAATAAAATTCTGTTCCTTCTCAGCACTCACTCTCAATATGTTCTGGGCCTAACTGTTCTGTTTTTGGGGTGTATTTAAAATCCTACGTAAACATGACTTTAATAGCGTAGCGCCGTAAAATAATAGTCGGTTACACTCTGTAAATAAAGGTCTATTCAGTCTGATTGTATTTGTTAGGTCAATTTTTATGTAACTTTTTTAGTAAAGATTTTTAGGCGTCTGACTTTAATATGTGTTTGAAAATTTTACTTTGTATATTCCAATGAAATATTAGTATAGTTTTTGTGCTACTCTATGTGTGTAATATTAAGAGACTACAAAAACAAAATAATATCAAAAGGAGTTTTATTTTTATTGGGAATAAGGCATCTTAACATTTTCCCATTCAACTCAACATCTTTTACCATATACAGCCCAGCGCAAAATATTTTTTTCCGAAACATGCCATTATACAAGTTTGCTTAATGTCCCCACATGATGTCGCTGTCTAGATGGCGCTGTGTGCAATGTCCCAGAACATTTTTATTATTATTTTATATTTTAGCTAAAGTTAATTTGTTGCTTTGTTAGTTGCTGCACTTTCCTGCTTCAAACTTAAGCATAGTAAGTATTAAGTATTAAAAAAATACTTAGCAACACAAAAGTACTTTGTCAAAATCAATATGTACCTATCCCTTGACCCCATTTCCTCTACCAAACAGAAACCTGCCATTTACCTCAATTGGTATCCATTGAAATATACTTCAACATAAAAACATACCATTATATCTGTTCTAGGAAACCCACTTTACCAGAACCTTTTACCATGATTATTTCTCTTCATCGCAATAAAATGGGCATGGATTAATAAAATTGGTAGGCAAAATTACTGTTTTGTTAGCTAAAACATGTTAATTGTCAGCAAAAATGTCTAAAAGAAAATATGAAATTCGAAGAACACAATTACCAATGTAAACACCATCGAATTAAAAAATTATGATGTGTAAAGTTTGTTCTCCAATGAACTCTCAACTCCATAACTTTCCTCGCATATATTACTACACGATTTCTACATTTCTAGCTATGTTATTACCTAAAAAGTAAAAACTGGTGCTGACTTAGTTTGTCGTCCAGAGTTCATCTGTTATTGTATAGTAACCTATGAGCACTAGTTCTTAGCATAATTTACAATGTACGCTTTACTATACCTGACCATGTGAAAGATCAAATCAACCTTTTATTTATTTATTATTATTATTAAAAAGTTTACTATGCAAAGGAATATCTAAAACAGATTCCTTTACGAGTATCATACGCAAACCATAGCCAGCTTTTTTATAGACTTATGTAGTTTGCTATCACTGAGAACACGTTTCCGATAAGTATGGACAAGTAAAGTATCACATCAGTTAATAACAACTTAAGTGTGTTTATTTTGATTGCTAAAAATCTTTAAATACCAATCGAATACAAAAAAATAATGTTCTTTAACCATCTGACCAGAAAAAGACTCAATTGGAATAAATTATGTAACTCTGTCTAATTCCTTTGAAATAGCTGACCAGATAATGGTTCCCACAATAAAATCGTGCAGTAAGGTAAGGGCCACAATATTCGCTCTCCCAATCACCGATTACCCACAAGCACCCGCGGGAGGTTATTATAGCCCACTCCAAAAGGATGCAGTACTCATTTAAGATTAAGGAAAAGAAAGATGGAGTTCAAAAGAAAGCTTTCTTGAATAAGGTTCAAAACTACTCCTAGTACTCTCTGTAGATATGGAGGTATTTGGGACTCAAAATATACTGTATGTTAAGTTTTTAGAGTGTAATAAAAAACTCTTAGAGTTTTCTTTAAGACTTCTATGTTATTATTTCATGTAATGTCTATGTAAAGGTTTTTTGTACAATTTTCACCTTAATAATTTTCTATGTTGCGAATATTTTTTTTAACAAAATTTAAATAATTCAAGAGCACACTTAAGTTTTGCAAATATATTGGATCAAAATCAAAACTACACAGAAGTTAAGATTTGCAAACAATACTGCCTGAACTTATAAACATACATATTGAGTTTCAGTCCAAAGTTAACTCTCTACCAATCATTAACCCACACTCGAGTACTTGGAGTCATGTTACATTTTTCGGCCCCTCCTGTCGAGTACTAGGTTTGCCCTCGGGAAGCAACCGTAGATAATTGCTCATGTCAACGGGGCACATAAATTGGAAGAGTGGTCTATGGGGAACTATGGTCGTTAGGTACTTATGGGGTTGTGGTCCTCTTATTGTGTAATAATAAAGTCGGAAAATGTGGTGGCTACTTATTTAGTCATAGAGAAACGTTGATACTTTTTGTACAAAAATTTGCCCAAGCGCACTCGCTTGGGCTAGACCGTAGGTTTCAACATTAAATACAAAACAGGTGCTAAACATTATTCGTTTAGCAGTTTTGAGAAAGATTGGACTATTTTTGTTAAAAAAGTGATCTACTTGTCTGTTTTTAATGTATTTTGAATGCTATACAAATGTAACATAATTTAACGGTGGTATTTATTTCACATGTTTCAAATGAACTTTCAAAGTAAGTCAAAGTTAAAAGTTGATAAGTTTTTAGGTTAGATTGATAAGTTTTTTACTTTTCTGAATAAAACATATCACAACCTACAAGAAACATGAAATTCCGATAAGTTTTAAGAGCTTCCAGTAGGTAGTCTCAAAATGCTTGGAAGTTTGTAATTGGTAAAGTATTCATGCCCCACTTGGCAAGTTTATATCCTATACCACCTGAGTTTCGCTCGAGTTTTGCTTTATTTAGTTTATATATGGGATGGGCATGTTCTAATGATATGTTTACATAGTCCCTTTGATACTCTTATATACCTTATATTTTATGTATGTACATTCGATTTCTTTGCTTACAGATTGAATACTTAGGCAAATGGGTGTTGATCAATAACATCGTTCCTATAGTTTCAGCGGAAAAATAATATTGATTTCGTTGTAATTGTAAGACTAATAACGTAACAATAACAAAAAATAAGTAATTCATATGTGGCAATATTTTGTGACGTCTTCTTATCGAATGAGAGTGGCCAATTCTGGTGTCGAGAGTTTATCAAGCCGGCCTAAGGTCCTCTGACATGGCTTATGTAAGCATGATTTCTACAGGTATATTTAAAGTAACAATGTAAGCGCTGACAGTAAAACTCCCTTAACCACCCTTATATGTGTAAATATTATCATACAATTATACCATAACTAAACCGACTCCATCACGTAATTACGTTGTTTATATACATTTACGTATACATTAGGCTTACCGTATACAGGTGTAATATCCCTGTTTCGTTTCGGGAGAACCGAAAATCGTCCAGAGATCGGATTAAATATTCATGAAATGTTACATGAGGCTACCGCGGAAAGGCTCGGAAGATGCTGCGGTGGAAGGCTTGAGAGGATAGCGATGTTGGAATAAAACTTATTACCATGCACATACATAACTTGCATTTGAAAACTTTATTTACAATAATAATACATAAAAACAAGGGAAGAAAACTTTAACTTAAAACTTTTCTTCCCCTGTTTATATGTATTATTATAAGCATACATAACTTGATCCAGTAATGTCATTAAATGAGGATGAGTTTCTTCTGTGGAAAATCCTGGGCGCTTAATACGTAACGTACTCGTATTGACCTCAATCAAAATCCACAGTGATGTGGAGAAAAAAAAACTACAATTTGCCGTAAAACTTATTTACAAATTGCATAAACTTATATAAAGGTAAGTCAGTCAGTCATCATGATAACTGACTGACTTATTATTATGTTCTACTACAGCTTTATTTGGTCTAAGAATCGCTTATGTGAGTGGTGTTACAAGCAACTTGATGAACAAATGTGTCTGTCTTGAATAAACATGGCTATCTACTTATAACAATAAGGTCAAAGGTGCCTCAGCCCAGACTCGCACAAACGCCGCTATGTTTTTATGGTACAGTTAAGTAAAGTCCAATCGCCTGCCTCCTATCCCGTGCTTGCCCCCATACGGGCAGGTATCAGGTAACCTTGCCCCATTTCCCCGAGCCACGTGTCTTTGATCCGAAATATTCATGAGATTCCGCTATTAGTGCCGATATTGATTCCGGAATTGTTTTATACGCTTTAGTGGAAAGGTGTAATTGTTTAGTGCGAATATTTGAATACGTAAATGGGTGGTAAAGAGCGCTTGAAAGTTTTGTTTCGGTTGCAGATTTCGGTTTGCTTTTAAATTTCATAACGATCAGATCAAAAACCATTGATATTTTCATTACGAAAATGTATTATACTTATAAATATTTTATGTAAACTTCATATCTAAATAAACTACACTGTGAAAACTCTATCGTCACACAATAAAAAATTGCCCTTTAGCTTGTATGTCATAATGTTATCTACGTTATTTGATTCTATATACATTTTACGTCTCAGTTTCTTTATAAAACTAGTATCTACGGCCTTTTTATGCAGAAAATTCTTCCATTTGGCAAGGCTCCCGTTACATTAGGTTTATACTAAGTTTTCTGGCGTTCCAGCGTCTACCATTCGCTTTAGATTATGCGGATGTACTCGAGTGAAAACTCAAGGAAATTTTAAAGTTTTGATGAAAAAAATGTTTGAATATAAATGGTAAAACGCTGGCTTGGCTCCTCTTATTTGAACTTAGTATTTTAGTGAGATATTTTTTTAAAGTTACCTTTATTGAAAATGTACTTATATGTCGGTATGGTTAAACTTAAGCTGTTCTAGATGTTTTGTTACTGAATTAAAACTATATGTTGTTGAATAAGAAAATTACTTCGACTTGAGCAAAAAGTACTGTGAGTGACATATGATTTTTATATTATCACGCAATTTAATAAGTTATCTTCAATCTATTTTTACGTTAAATTTTGGGGTATTCTGAGTCCAAAATAAAATGAACGGCTAATCAAATAATAAATCAAACCAAGTTTCCTCCAATACCTCCAATCTCCGTTCCTCATTAAGGCTTGTAATAATGCTCGACATTAAAATTAAATGTTCTTAATTTCCTTTCCATTCATCCCCTAAATTTCACCCCTAATTGAAATCATAACCGGAGATACTCATTAACTCAATTTATCATTATAAAACCACCCCAAAACTCAACAGGACATAAACCTCTTTACAACCCTTAAAACTGCAAAGAGGTTAAGACTTAGAGTGCAAAAGAGGGTTGAAGGGGAAGGGAGGTCCTCTTAATATGTAAGGGTTCATTAAAAAGGGACGCTTTGGAGGTCATTTGGCCTCTTAGCCGTGACCTCTTCGACTATTTGAGGTTGTATTACTGGCAAATAATGTGAGGGTCTAGAGAATTCTGCTTATAGGCCCGAACAAATATACAAATCTACATATATCTAACTTGCACAAAGATACGCGTACACAGTCAACTTTGTATACATTGAGAGTGAAATGGTTTTAGAAGCACGGGCAACTTACTTTCATGTAACAAACAAATTGTTTAACGTATACGATGATACACTTCATGACAATGCGCTTCTGGAAATGGCTTAAATTTACTATTTATTATTATTAGGTATTTCTATAAATATAGAGAGAAAAGCAGTAAATTTGTTATGTATTTTTCAATACACACATAATTATTTGGCTAAAATTAACTTTTGATTTAGAAAGAAATTTAATAAAATGTAAGGCAGTTGTCTATACTTCTTATTTACTGTTTTTCTTCACTTCCATCGCTACAATTTCTTTAGCTTACAGAAATTGTAAGCAAGATATAAGGGAGTCCTTACTTACAATTTTTCTCCCATATAAAGTTCCACCTCCTCAACTCAGTCCTTGGATAAATAATTCCACCTGCGAGTAAAGACAGAACGTGGGCGTAAACTTGAGGTTTTACTCCGGATAAGTAGATATAAGGGGATACTTTTAATATACTTTTGATTTGTATTGCAAATTTTAATGTTGGTTCACATTATTAGTATAGAACCTGATTAGTTTTAGACAACAAAACTTCACTCAAAGTACGTCCACTCAACCCATATCAATGTAATCATTATTATTTATTAGTTACGACCGTTTTCATTATCAACAAAAAAATAAACAGTTAAATAGAAAAATAAATATCTGTTTTTTGTAAGTTTTTCTGTATGTTTAAGTCATTTTGGTATAAACTTGTGGAATACATTTATTTGCAAGATAAGCATGAAAAAGTTAAACCTCTGTTCAAAAATACTTTTGTTTATTTGAATCAAGCCAAATGTTTAATTGACGTATAATTGTGGTCATGTTATAATTTTCAAAAATTCACTGTATTTTTAATAATTGTGTAAATAATTGGGGAGATCAGGAAACTCAAACATACTCGTACACATTAATAATAGAATACAATTAGTCGTATATTTTATACTATAAATAATTGACGTGTAAACTTTGATTTTTACCAATAAATGAGTTATGAAATATGAATTTCACGAAAACAATCAGACTTTTCATTTTTCAAAAGTAATATTATCACAATGATAGTTTCAAACCCCTAGTAACCCTTTAAGTCCGAGGTCAGGCTAAAAGTCAGCCCTTTTTCTGTTTATTCCATTTTAGCTGTCTATTTGTTGGGTTGCAAACTCACCGTAAACTTGACTAGGGATTTAATTATTGTGTTTAGGTATCGTATAAAATGGAAACTGGGTAATTTTGTGGGGTTAACCTTTTTGCATTATAGTGGTTTGATTTGGCACATGCTGGGTTGGATTTTGGGTTTTATTGCTTAGTATGTATGTGGCGAAATTAATGGGTTTCTATGTTATTGTAGCCATGAGTGGTTTGGTAGGCTTATACTGTTTATAACACACCCTATGGGTAAGAACGTAGCGCTCTGTAATACCTGTTACCATCTTTATGTATCCTATGTTCTGTAAATAAATGTTTTGAATTTGAATTTGAATTTGAACTATGATTACTATTTAAACCGTTAGGAAATATCCTATGTAGTATAAGGTGTGACTGTGAGTAGGTATGTAAACATCAAAATGTTTATGTTTTACGTAAATGGCTGAACTAGTTTAGTCTAAAGAGCCTGAAATAAGAAACACAATAAAAAAATCGTTGAATCAAAATCAAAATTATGGCCAGAATCAACATAAAGACGAACGTGACGATGAACAATCTCGACACACTATCTCTCATAACTAAACCACTAGTATATCAGAAGCCTTTCGTGTGGTTTCAAAACTTTCAACACCAGAGTAGGCCACTGTCATACAAACTAAAAATAAATAAATAAATATTCCGGTACATTGCACACAGAGCCATCTAGCCTCACACTAAGCAAACTTACTTACTAATTTTTATACAAAAAAGTAGAATAAAAGCCCAAACAGCCGCAAACTGGCACTAGTAATCAATACAGGGTTATTTCCATGCGTTTGCATACAAACATGATTCCTGGACGCCGGCCAGCCCGGGGTGCATTTTATTGTAATATGATTTATATCATGTCTCTATTTGGAAGCTGGGAGGTTACAATTGGTATATTGAACTATATCGAAAAATTACCTAATAAAAATAAGTAACGTTTATGTGTGGTGTTTATTTTTATTTGTTTTCAGTCAGTGTTATCCTTCACGGCAGTTATTTTTAGGGTTTTTTACAAGAAAGAAAGAAGAAAGAAATATATATTGAAATCATATACTTGATGATACAAATAAATACATTTTATGCATAATGCAACATTATGATTTCTTGTCATTATTGTCATGTGTCCTTCTATGTATACCCCGCGTTCGAGCACGTTTGCCTAGAAGAAACCGATTAACTCTCGACTTAAACAATAAATAGGTGGTGTTGACCTGATCAATAATAATAATAATAATAACTTTTTATTGCAGACACTGAGATCCATATCACACACAATCATAAACAGAGATTATATACAATATTATATAGAAAGGTACATTTTAAGTTGCAATCAATGCTAGTGTCATTTTACGAGAATTGATATTGATTCACTAAATATTAATATTGAAAGAAATATTTTATTATCAAATTAATTTTATTCTGGCAAATAAATTATTTATATTATTATATATTTAGTTGATACGAAAGCAGTCTCAATTTCATTACATTTCCTTCTCATAGTAACCTCTTTGTTGAATTTCCGAAAGGTCATGTCGGTTTACATGAAACAGATGCGATATGTTTTAATATTAAAATGCGCTGGTACATCGGTCGATGTTGCTGTCCCTGATGAAGCAGTGGAGCGACCCGAGGACGAAGCGGCCGGGAGTAGTAACATCGCCTCGCCTCCACCCCCACCACCCCAGGCCCCCGCGCCCGTGTCCCGGCGGGCCGCTCGCGCGGCGGCGCGCAGTCTGCGTGCTGCCGCGGTCCCAGAACATACGTTCTGAAGATGGATGTCATAACATCCGAAACGCGTAAACAACTTACGCGATTTACACGTGAGTGAAAACCGTTTAGTTAATATATAGATGCGATATGAATTCTATCCAGTGTCTGAAGCTGCTTGCTTTTACTAGTATTGTTTTTGGCTTCTAGATTAGATGTCATTTGCTTAGTTCTGATATGATTTTATCTAGACATGAGCGGTCTGGACTGAATTTGTATATAGAGAAAAGATTTTGAAGATTCCTGGATTATGATATGCAATAATTTCTTTCATTTTTAATTAAATATAATATATGTATACGATCAGATCAGAACGATATAAAAGAGTAAGAAAATGTGTCATTATATACCTGCACAGGTATTTCTCATAAAAGTAATTCCTTTTAAAATGGGAATATAAAGTTTACGACAAATAAATGTATTATGCACTATGTATTATTGTAATCTTAAACCTCTAGAGAACTCTTTCCCAGTTAAATCATTTAAAATACTTTTCACCTATAAACCTCAAAGAAATGAAGTAAAATAATCAACATCACCCCAAGATTTGGCGAAACGCCATCAACATCCCAAATAGAATCTTTCCACACACTGGGCGCGGAACAAGAGATTTGAGAAGAATACGCCAGATAAACAATCAATGGGATACCAAACATCTTTTGTAAAAGATATATTGTCTATATAGGATGTTGATTCTTTTGTATGTGGTTTGTGCATGGTCCGATGGATAAAGTATTCTAAACGATAAGAACAAGCAAGAATGAATATAAAGAATACAGAAACAAACAAAATACTCTGTGATAAAAACTGAAGCCTAACTTAAAACACATTACTGATAGTAATTTTATCAAACAGATGCTATGTTTGTTTGAGAATTCTCAGCTTTTGGACTGTCATTGTTAGTTTGGATTATGAACGCAGAAAATAAAATAACAAAACCCTTAACTAGCACAAATTTCATGATATAATTTACCCATTTTGTTCATAAAAAGCGGTTATGATTACGATCAAATTATTTTTTAAGAATCCTGACAATAAAGGTAACAACTACCACAGGATCATGCTTGTTTTTATATTATAAATAACTTTCAGAAGAGACAATCTACTCAATGATTCTGCTTTATAAATAAAACAACAATACATAGATGTATCCTATCTTCTGAATGCGAACCCAAACATTTCCCATCGGAAAAAGGAAAGAGTCTAATATCTTAATCTAGCAGAAAGTCAGAGCAATGGAGCCTTCACAATGAAACCTCATCAGGGGAAATACAAAACAAGTCGTTGTTGCCACAGTACGCTTCTCAATTACCCGGCTTGGGAAATGAATTAAGATGGGATGTGGATATTGCTATCCACATTTTTAAAACTAAAAAAACACCTTAATCACTTTTCTACATATTATTTCAGCTGAAGGGCGAAGAGGTGAGTTTTATTTGTCAAGTTCAATTTTTCAATTTATTTGATTTTATTGATTTGATTGTCGCTAGCCCTTATTACTGTTGGTTGTGATTTCCTGTATAGTAAGCATCGTTGGCACCTAATATATAACGATTTCTTAGCCCCTAAATAAATAAAGGCTGATAAATCGTTGTAGAGATGCATGAAGATGCCCAAGTCTTTCCATATATGACACGTCTTTGGATTTTGGGATTTAGCTTTCCTAGTATAGCTTACTATAGCTTATTGCGCCTGACGGGTTATAAGAGTGAGTGAACTGCTTGAACTATTAAGGTAAGCTAATATAATTGTTTTTATTTTTTATTTCAAAACATACGTGAATACTTCGAGAATTGTTTATTTAATGATATTAAAGTTTTACCTTCATCTCATATTGATACAAAAGCAATAAATTAACGATATTAATGCATAGGTTTTACGAATCCGACACATTATTTGTTCCATGTCTACGTCCTTACTCGTCCATCCATCATCCACTGAATCAAAGCCATTGTGTCGAAAAGAAAATGATCGATTGCAAACGACGGAATCGTTACACTAGGGTTCCTTGTTTCTTTGTACTGGGTTACTAAAGAAAAGTTTATCTTATTCTAAGTTTTCATCATGTTAAACTTAATATTATTTAAAGTTCATATTACTAGTGGACGCCCGCGGCTTTGCTTGTATAAAAAATGTATAGCCTATGTCAGTCCCCGGACTTCATACAACCTACATACGTACAATCATAAAGATCCGTCCAGCCGTTTTTGCGAAATGCTCGTACAAATATATACCGAAACAGATGATCAGAACAAAGTCTTAAAACTGCTTAAAGGTATGTCAAACTTTTGAACCGCTTCAGCTATATTATACAGGTATATATAGATTCTTCAAAGCAAAAAGGACAACAGCTTATTAGAGATCTTTTGACATCTAAAACCTTATTTTCAGTATAAATATATGTTTATCCCGACACATCACGAACGAAACCGTGGGCATTTTCTAGTAAAATATAACTGAGTAGGGGAATTTTCTAATATACCTCAAGAAGCGTAGTTTTCCTAACTAACCCTTTACAAAAAGAGCTCAGAAAGCGGTTTCGGTTGTTTCTCTCTCTATTTGATTGAGTTCTCTGTGGAAGGAGATTCAACTCGATATAGAAGAAAGAAATGTTTGCACGGCTTTTTTATTGTTTCGTGTGTCTTTACCTTGTTTATAACAATTCAAATGATGGATGTGTGTTGAATGTTATATTTGTTATTGTGTTTTATTTTTAAATTATCTAATATTGTGTTAAGTACGCCAGCTTTACGGATTTCCTCTAGTGTTGTCCAAACTAGGTTGCCTGGAAGAGATCACTTTAGTGATAAGGTCGCCCAATGTCCCTGGTTACCTTCCACCTTTATGTTAAATATGTTCTTTTTATTTGGTGTACAATAAAGTATATTTGATTTGATTTGATGTGTGTTTTCTGGAAAAAATATTTACTTAATACATGTTGCCGAATCAAATTCGGCTTACGTAAAAATACGATAGTAAAATTACTGAAAAATTACCAAACTCAAATAGAAAATCTGTCACGAAGCAAGTTATTTGAATGACCAAACATGAAGCATTTATAAAGCGATAAATGTATATAATTAAATTCCTAGGTATCGATTTTTTTACGTGGGTTAGGTTTACGTTTGACTACAGCCTGCCTGATGTGAGCATTGCTGCAGCCTAGGGTGTAACACGCTTACCTAGAAGATACCTATTAACTCTAGATTTGAAAACCCTTGGATTGTAGTTCGCAGGAAACAGCTTCTGGTAAAGTGTTCCAAAGCTTTGCCGTCCGTACAATAAACGTAGAGGCAAAGCGCTGTTTCTACTCTATATTCTGTGGTATCGTTTATTCGTAGATGCTACTCCTCCAAAGACAAAACCAACAGAAGGTATGTATATTAATTTGTCTGTAAATAGCTTAATATGTACAAATTAAAGCTTGTCAATGTATGTCGCTACGCTATAACATATAACTAGAGGTGCTCTGTGCGCGGGCTCCAAGGGGCCCGCGAGAGGGGTTTAATGATCAGACAAGTATCGTACTAGAACTTTAACTTTATTCCCGAAACTTGCAGGTACGAGTTACTTCACCGCGTTTCAACGACATCACATTCAATAGACAAGTAGATAAAATATTATCAAATTTTTTTCCGAGCTGACAAAAAAAAACTTAAATGTCATATGTTCATAGACATCATCATCATCAGCCTAATGTGACCCACTGCAGGGTTTAGGCCTCCTCCCCCTTACGCCAATACTCCCTGTCTTGCGTTGTTCTTACACATATAGAGAACTATGTATGCTTATAACAAAGTGGTCGTTTATATGCTGAACATTTTTTGATATACCAAATCTTAATTTTGAAATATTTCTATACAACAGTTTTTATGAAATTTAGCTACGGGATACAAAAATATATTATCATAAAATAATTTCTCAATAAGTGAATTCTTCAGATATTTAGTTTTTACTTAAAAAACTGTTGGAGCAGCCCCATATGAGAGCCAATTCCATGTTCAACTCAAATGTACCACTTGAAGACAGAGTCAATTCGAATGTCACTTCAGCTAATCTGTTGGTGAAATGACTAACTATTTGGCATAAAAAAAGTTTTCGAGTATCTGCCTATAATATTTATAGTCTATGCCTCATGTACGTCAGGTCTGCACCTGGCCAGGTATATCTGCTGGCGCCGAGCCAGGCGGTATTAGTGGCCTACATCCGATACTTTGTAGCTGCTACTTGATAGGAAGGTAGGTACTTGGTACATGGGTCAAATGTAGTATGGTGGGATATTGAATCAGGCGTTAAAACACACTCGCTGCGGAGAAACGCTACATATTTCTCTTGAGTGCCATTTGTAGTATGGTGGTTATATTGTTGTAAGGTCCATCTTAGGCAACAGCTTGCTTACCATCAGGCTAGCTGTAGTAAAGTACAGATTGTTTTAGTAATTAAAATATGTAAGTAGATGCTTGGTATAGTAAAGGATCTGACTGTAATTATGTAATCCTAGGTAAATCCTAGGATTACATAATTACAGTCATTCATTATGTAAACCTAAATCATTACAGTCTTCTTCTTATTGAATGAGAGTGTCGAGAGTTTATCAAGCCGCCCCAAGTGCCTCTGACGTGGCTTAACGACTGCCGTACTAGACAAACAGTCATTTATCAATACAGTAAAAAAAGAAAACACCTACATAAGTTTTATTATATTGTAGGTACTCATGAGACATGAAACTAGTTGTTCAAGCTAGCGTTTGTAAACTAGCGAGCTAATAAGTCTGGGTGGATAAAACTAGCTTCATTTCCAAAAGACAAAACTAGCTTAGGTCACTAGCACTAGTTCTCAATCCTAGTTTTATATTTATGCTAAGTTCTTACAGCTAAAAAATAAAATATAAAAACAAGGGAAGAAAAACTAAACATACTACTTCTAACTACTACAAAAATGAAAAAAGAAAAAGAAAAAAAAAAGCTTATGAAAAACTATTGACATCAGAAGTCACTACTTTCATAAAATCAGGTTACTTACTACTTATAATAAAAATAAGTGTAATGTAAACGATGCCTGTATGTTTCAGATTGAGGCCGCTCGTTAGCCTGTCAGGTTAGCGAAGTAATTAGTGCTTAGATTGATGTTATGAGCTGGAAAATAATAATGAAAATTTCATTTAAAAAAACCATGCGCTTTAATACAGTTTTTATTATACTTGTGAAGTTAGCAACCAGACCATATAACCAATATCTGAAATTTCCTAAGTTGTGGCTGAGTAATAAGAGTCAAAAATAATTAGATACATAACTTATAAAATATTTTTGTGAGCGCTGACATTGATTATGTTGTTACGCTCACCCGGCGTGAATATAAAAGAAGAAGTAAAATAGAAAATTTTCTTCTTCTTTTATATTCAAGCCAGGGTGAACTGAAAGATAAATTGTCCTTACGTAGCTTGGTTGCAACCGAGCCTTTGTATTTTACTTTCTTTCTCTAAACAATGAATCTCTAAGCGCAAACCCATAAAAAATAAGACCAGAACCCTTCCTTCCCTAAAAATGATAAGCACACAACATCAATTTTGGCAATGGGTAAAGATGTGTTTACACTCTATAGTGATATCTCAGTGGCGACACAGTGTTCTACAACTATATTGTGAACTACATAATACGATTAATCATAGTATTTAAGTGCTGGGCTTGTTTTAATTATTTCGCATATTATATTTTTAAAATTTAGGTATGAAGTTAAGAATCTTGCATCTAGAAATTGAAGGGAAACAAATATTCAGATTGTCATATGTATATAACATATTGTATGAATAGTAGATGCCCGCAGCTTTGTCTTCGCAGTAAGTAATTCAGTCTCAGGATCATAATACTATCACCATACCAAAAATCCCTATGATAAGTTGGTGTGAAAATTAAACATAATTATAGAACTGAGAAAAATAAAATAACTTCCGTTTTTAAAACAATTATGTAATGCATCATATACAGCCTTCTCTATCCCACTACTGGGCATAAGCCTCTCTTTGAATGAGCCAGCTGCGTCGATCTTGCGCAGACCTCATCCAATACTGTAATGCAAAATGTACAGCATCTGTTCCAAAAAAGTTCCATCACTGTTCTGTTGAGTGTGAAAGCACCTTAAGCCGTGATTTATCACACATCTCGGGACGGACCAATCCGGGGGATTTTGATAAAGCACAAACAAATGCCGACCGCTCATTGTCCTGCGCCTCGCGGGGTTACTACTATTATTCTTACAGACTTACTTTTTGGTAGCCTTTGTGGTTTTTTAATATTAAGCAATGTCAGAGGCCTTAAGGGCGGCTTGTTAAACTCTCGACACCAGAGTTTACCACTCTCATTCGATAAGAAGAAGAGTGTAAGTACTTAAATCACTAATATTTTAATGAATATATGATCTTTCAATATAGTGATTTACTAATCTGAACAAAATTTATATTTTTCGATTCATAAAAAATAACTTTCCTTACAGAGGAACAAGCATATACAAAACACATTTCAAAAGCGGACGATTTCATACTATTACCACCATAAACGTGTACAAATCTAGTATGTGACAAGACCCCTATGATACTGCCATGGCTGTAATTTTCAAACTCGATTTGATACCTATCGGCACACAAGGTAATACCTATTCCACAATGGTTTACACCAAAGTAAACCCACATCGCGTCCCCACGGGAGCGTGACGTATCTCCAATCAAGAGGGTATCCGGATAATGTAATACAACCTATGTATAGCTAAGTGGCTGGGTACTGACCGCTTTTGTACTTATTTTTAGCACGTTATATTCAATTTAAAAAATAACCCGTTTGGTGACTGACAAATTTGTCTTCCCTATGATGAATTAGTAAGTATTTTTTTTCTACTTCCATGGTGAAATCTAATGTGTTCATATCACTACTGTTATGATATAAAATAAATAATACATAGTAAAAACTAAAGACCCATAAACCTAACCAAAGGCCTCCACCACGCGGAGGGAATCTGACCTTAGAATATAATAATAATATTATATTAAACGAATCATCCTGCATAATTCTAATCCAGTATTTGCGCGTTGTTTCTATACGTTAATGCAATATTGTCGTTCCATGCCGTTGGTATAACTGAGAGCAAAGTTAGGCCACGAAGATGAGAGTATATTCCTTGCATAAGATTTTTTCGTTTGTACATGGACATTGATACTAGATGACTCAATTTTGAGTTCATTTTCTACACTAACAAGCTACCAAAATATGTATGTAAGCAATCGTCCCCAAAATGTCAACTTTTACCAAAGGCAAACACATAATTTTTTTTTTTTCTAGACAAACGTCTGTTAACATTATCTCTGGAACTTTACATAAAGCCTAAAACAAACAAAACACTAAATCAAACTTTGCTCGACGTTACTCATCGTTGAGACAAGAAAAAAGGATAATAAACGACCTGAAAGTCTGAAAATAAGAGCAAAAAGGCTTAAATTGTTGATATATCAAATGTAGCTTTGATTCATTTTCGTAACAATAGGTAGATATATATAAGACGCACCTTACTTATAAGAAGGGGTGTACTAAGCAGTGTTTTTTTGTTTTCCTGATAGCTGTTTCACTTTTTCATGGTGTTTTTCATCAGTCATTTCACAGCAAGTGAAAGTGCCATTTTTTAAGCATCGATTTTTTTACGAGTATTTTTAATATAAAATAGAATGAAAGTAATAAATAAAACCCTGTGTAGGTCAGACCCGTCAGACCCTCAAACATGAAAGCGACTCAAAGAGGAAGAGAATTACATAGAGTAAGTATGAACATGTACATATAGTTAAAAAATACATGTACTAGTACGAATTGAAGTATAACAACTATTACGGCGCCCTCTAGCTGTCTCGAGGGTCATCAGTAGCTGGCAGGCGTCCAGATCTCATTGTAGCGAGAGTGGTACAGTTCTAATAACTGTAACTTTGAAGACATTGCGGTGGCAGGCCGTTGTATTGCCTCGATATAATTATAGTGAAGTAGTAAAAACATCAGAAGTAAGGAAATTGTGACTAATGTAACATAGTGAGCCTATCACAGAAATTAAATTCAAAGGCAATGTTAACAAAAAAATATAAAGATATAATTTTACCACAAAATAACAGAATAAAAAAAGGATGGTCAAGGGCTGTGCGTTAGGGGGGAAATCCGGTTACTCCCCTGGCATGGTATCCCGACGATGGCAGAGTACTCAGGTGACCGTCAGTCTTCTGGTAGAATTAATCCGTTGGTCGATTCGATACGGGTGTAGTAAACCCGAACCTAGGACCCTGGAAGGGAATAGATGGGCAGGGTCAATATCTCTTCTTCCATGCATTCCCCCGCATCGGCTCACCAAGCCAAGTTATAGTACTCGGATTTCAAGTCCATGGTGATGAGCCGATGACAAGGTTTATTATATAGATAGATGTAACACTATTTACAATATAAAAGTAATAAATCATAAAGTAATTAATTCTAAAAATAAATTGTCGGAATGGTGCCGACACGTGTTAGAGGTTATATACATTTTATTATTATAATTTACAAGTTTTAACACTTACCCAATCGGGGAAAAGGGTAAAACACGATATAATCACGCTTAGACGAAAACTAATAAGAAGAAATTAGTAGATTAAATTAATAGTAATGAAAAATGTGTGTCGTCCTTGAGTAGTGAAGGTCGACTGCTCTGCAGGTAAACTCCTTTATCAAATATGCGCAAGAGCGACGATATGCAACATTGCTATTGGAATTAAACCAGGAACGTATGTAACGTTTTCATCGTTACACTAATGATAATTATTATTCTTAAAAAGCGCAAACAGTTTTTTATGTACGCGTGGGTGTATTTTTCTTATCTTCACGCTTTAAAGGTCACGCTTTTACCGAATAAACTCAAACTTAGCAGGAAGGTAAAAAAGACACTGGATTAATACATGAAGTTTAAATCTTGATCACAACGGGAGATGGCTATTTTTATACAAAACTTCATATTTTTCATGTAAATGTTTGCAATTTCGGTAGCTTTAAATAACTACAAAAAATAAATTCTAAACCTACTTCTCTATAGTCAAAACAAACGTCCTATCCAACGTACAAGAGCCTTAACAACAAGAGTACTACAACTGCAACACTCGTTTACATCGAGTTTCTAATGTAACAGCTGATAAGGCTCTATTCGATGTAATAAGCTTCAACATTTACTTTTATTCGCTTTACTTCTTGTGCAAAGTAACAAACTCATGACGAGAGTTTACTAGTCACACTAGGGACTGTGATACGACTTAAAAATATAATTAATTGGTTATACAATCTATGTTTTATATTATAAATTTAGCTTATCAGCTAAATTTAATATTGATAAAGGTTTCAAACGCTATCGCGTAAATAATAGTGAATTTACTTGGATTGGTCGTTTAAGATTAGATATTACTTTTTTTGAATGTAAAGTTTAGGAGTAGAGTAGTTTTCATACCATAAAATTTAAGCTTTTTTTAAATATCTCGCTTCCTTAAGGGACCATTAAAGGAGGGTAGAAATGCCTTTAAGAGTTGGGTACTCGTCACAGATGAAACGTGTTTTCGGATTTTTGGGTTGGATATAATTATATATTTCCATTATTGTAAATGTATTTATAGTAAAAATCTTGACGAAGCCAATTCTGCAAAATGTTTTTTTAACTAGAACGGGTTTGCACTAGGCCATAGTTTGCCTGATGGTAAGCAAAGCCTAAGATGGAGCATGCTTACCCGACAAGGACCGATTTACTCAAATTTTTGAAGATCGCTGGAATATAGAGCGCGGGGAACAGGGAGTTAGGCAGGCAATGTGATTCCTTCTAATTATTTTAATTAATGTTTGTGAATGTGACAGTTTAATTTTATAATACGGCATTTTATTACATTACAAAGTTGGAGCTCAAAATCCAGCAATCATACTTTGTATATCCCTGATCCATGAAACAAGCCGTTTGTTTGTTTGTTAAAGCTGTGGTTTGTTTTACTTTACCTACTTTGGCACTGGAGAGCTATTTGCAGGTACAAACTTTTTTCTAAGGGAGGGTTTCCACTAATGTTACACATAATAACTATACTATACTACTTAAAATTAAATATATTTTTTTTTAATTAGTTACTTTTTCACATCTTCATAGTTGTTTTATTGCTGTTTTTGAAATCATTTAAATGAAATAAATATATATTTTAAACCCATTTTTTTCTATGACATATGTTACATAATGTCATCATACCTACATATGTACCATTGTAATAATTTTACCGCCTCAACAAAGCAACGAAATATTAGTATGGATGGATGTAGACAGTTGCGCATAGGATACCGAAAGAGACATAGGCATCTTTTTTTTTCAAGACAATGCGAATGAAAATGCATGATGCAAATGAAAAAATACATATACATTCTAGCGTTACAAACGCTGCTGTAAACACAGCTTTCAACTCTCGCTAGAGTTGTGCTACAGATTATAACTTCCTCTACCTGTTTTATGTGAAATTGAATTTAAAGTTACCAAACTAATGGTGCTCGGACTTTGTGTGGGTGCTTGGATCAAACGCTGGACCAGACATGACGCTGTTTATCTTTGAAATGATTCTCAGAATCGGGAACAAGTTTTATTGGATCTATGGGTGAGTTTTTGGGGAAGATAACAAGTTTTTTGTAAATGAAAGGTGGCGATAGCGTGAAAATATTGAGATATTTTACTGTGCTGTGTTATTATTAACGGAGATAAATCACGAACGGTAAATTTGCAAACACACTGAAATTTTAAAAACTATTTAAGGATTTTAGAATTTCAATTTATTACCATTATTTATAAGACCATTATTTCTTCCTTTTATAGTTTTTTTACTCATAGTAGCGACAAAACACACATTTACCCCATCATATCATAGGCCTGATTTACAGCACATCATACACATTTATATACTCTTCCTCAGGTACCAAATAGACTAAACACCTTACATTTACCTACATCTACAATTCCACCAAGTTCTAACTAACACGTAGAATAAATATGAGGCAAGTGTAGCCATTCATGGCTTAAACCCTCCCCGGGGACGGCGAGCATTGTCTCTTGTGATAAATTGTTTGCACCATTCTCGACGTCACCGCACTGAGTATACATATGTACTAGTAATATATAGGTAGGTACTAGTAGTAGACATGCATGTGTTTAGTTAGTATATACATACTAGGTATGTATAGAGTATACAGATTGTAAGACTATAGGTATAGGTTGTAAGACGTATGGAGAATTTCATTGTGATATACGAGTTACGAAATACACCGTTCTATTGTATTTAATAACTATAGCCTAAAAATTGACGTTCAATCTAAGTTTAAAATTTAAATGATGCTAAGAAGTAAATTTTAGCCACAATAAGTAACAATTTTAGGATTCCATTTACTGAATAATTACTTAAAATTTTGGTGAAATTGCATGTAAAAAGAAATAGTCCTTGGTTGCTGTTTTAATCTCAAATAGCTTAAAAAATCGTACTGATATTCAAGTGCCGCGCCCTCCAGTGAGTTACATTATAACCATACAAAGCTATAAGGATTCCATAAGCTTGCACCACTCACCAGTTCTCACTAAGTGAATTACAATTTCACATTCCAGCGAAGCCTCAGTAATTTTGTCAATGTGATTTTGAATGATTCAGAGAACCAATCGTCGGCCGTGTGCGTCTCTCGAGAATTCAACCGCAGAAATGGTATTCAAAAGAGACGAATTTAAAAAATTAAGGGCATGGTAGTATTGTAAGTATGAGCAGAGTATCTTTCGAATCAAAAGTAATAGATTTTTATATTTTCTTTAAGTGTATTGATATTGTGTGATTATTGTAAATGAGAATAATTATGTATTTGAAAAAAAATCTTATATTTTCCAACGCATATTTTAAGGGAAATTTAAGACTTATAAAAACTCATTTCACTCATTACTGATATTACAATCAGTATGGTCAGAACTTTTAAAATTAGTACAGTACTGGGTCAAAAGTTTAATGTAAACGTTCATTATTAACAATTAAAAAAAACAATACAAAAGATGACTAGTATATCAAGTATATAGCATTTTAGTTGCAACACACATCTTTTTAATATATTTCAGTTATCACTAAATGATCGTTGACTATTCTATCCATTTCATTTCCACGGTACAGGAATCCAGCCAATCAACTTCCTAGGTCCCTCGAGGTGCGTCAAGTGCGTAAATGGCAAAGATACGTGCAATTGTGTAATCATGAAATCGTGCAGTTGGGCAGTTGTGCAATTGTGCAGTTGTACAATCGTGCAGTTGTGCAATTACCAGTCCTCATTCAGAAAATACGGCTAGTGCATTGTAATGAAGGAAATACGCGAGTGTAAAATGTAAAATGAGATCCTATCTGGTTTCCGCGCGAAAAGGTGAGGAAACTATCAGTGCAGTGAATTCACTTGTTTTAGCATAAACTGGGAACGTTTATTCGTATTTGTTTTGCTCTGGCTCACTTAGTGAAGTTGAAGTTAATGATGAAGTTTCACGTTTAGTGTAAATAAGTGAATTAATTTTTATTGTATATTAAGCTTTCGTTTATTTAAAAAAAAACATCATTGCATTCATCTTAAAACTGAAAGCTTTAACTAGCTAGTTACAAAGAAAAAAACGTTTGAGCAGTCTCAAATAGAAATAGGTAAATACTTAATTTTAATGTAATCTAATTATCCTCACAAATGTTTAAAAGCGCCATCTACATTCCAGACAAGTAAATCAAATTGTTATCAAATGGCATACAGCTCACGTAGGCAGATATCCACGTGTCTTAGATACAGTGACACAGCTGTACGTTATTTCGTTTTAGTCTTAGGCTGAGTGATCGAAGCGAGCGACATATTTTTATCAAAATATTATTAAATTTATTGATTGAAATATATATGTGTAACTGTACCTAATAGTACAATAGCATAAAACCTGGTAAAGAGTAAAACTTTAAATCAATAGAAATCCTCTTTACTGGAGGAGAGATTATTTTACAAAACAGAGTATATTTTGTGTAGGAAAAGATTAAGTATCATTACGTTACTACAGCTACTACAGTATGTCTCGCAGGGATTAAAATGTCACTTTTTGTTTTAGTATTATTTCCTCATGACTGAGGTTCATCCTCAAGAAATGATTCGGGAGTTCTCTTAGACAGATACATCAAGAAGTGCGCCCAGGACCTTCCACGGAAGACACTCGTCCTTGGATTTCGTCCTTCAATATAATGACACTACATATAATATTCTCAATAGGAAAGTGTCTAATTGGATAAAAATTTTTTTTTTTTTTTACGTGGGATAGGTTTACGTTTGACTACAGCCTGCCTGATGTTAAGCATTGCTGCAGCCTAGGTCTATTAATGAATTCATTGATACATATAATCATATTTAGAATATGTTAATAAAGGCAGGAGCCTAGGACCTGTGCAACGGCGGCTGGGTGATATTTTAGAAAGTTAGAAGGAAACATCTGGGCAAGAATAGCGCAAGACAGGGAGTATTGGCGTAAGAGGGAGAAGGCCCATACCCTACAGTGGGTCTCATTAGGCTGATGATGATGTTGATGATGTTACTATACATTGACATTGACTACCGTACGCAGAAAAAAATATTCTTCATCGGCATTCTGGTCACGCGTGTGACGGCAGAGGGCGCGCGGGAAATATTACGGTGTGACAGATAAACACGGCTTTCTTGATTTGTTTTTTGTCACTGTCTCTTCTGTACGTGGTAGATTGATCTATGACAGATGATAGGGTTTCCGACGGTGATGTATAGGTGTTTTATAAATTTGAATGTCGTTCTCAATTGCTTCTATAAATAAGTAGGTATTGTGGTTTTTATGATGAAAAAAAAAACTATGATGGAAAACGTTTGTGGTAAAGTGATTAAGAACATTATTATTCTTCAAACAATATTGAAACCAGTTAATTAAAAGATTGTTGTTAATTACGTTGATATGTAAATCAGATATTGCATTGTTTCTTTTGCCCTTAATTTTTTTTTACTCTTTCATTCAACATTTATTTTGTACGCAATTTGCTAAGTAGATTTTGTTTAAGATTTATCTGAATAAATCTTTTTTATCCAACAACATATAAACAAAAGTAAAAACGACACAAACATGACAGTTGTAAAGGTGATATTTTCCTCCTCCGATCACAATTTTCCAAACAAAAAGCGTCACAACGCGGGTCAATTTGTGCCACATCTGTATGCAATAACTCAGGCTGTTTCATCTATGACACAATCTGAGTGTGGTGGGAAACATTTTAGCGGGACATGACTAATAAATGATTAAATATATCAGGACATATCACACAGCGCCATCTAGTCCCTTGCTAAGGAAACGCTAGTGACAGGATAAGTATTTTAATTTAAATGTTGAAACTAAACATTAAATTTAAAATGTACGAGAGAGATATTTGTACGCGGGGAATAAAAACGTGTCTGTTAGTGTTTTACAAATTTGGAAAGCGCTTGAAATTTCTATGATTTGGTTGTCATTGATTAACTTTGTATTATCAAGTTCATTCATTTCATTCTATTATTATCTGCTATAGTAAATTACAGGTATTTACTGGATATTAAACTAAATACTAACAAACGTACACCAAATTAATTGAAAAATATATGGTCAGTTTATGCAATACAAAAGAGAGATGAAATTGACCAATTGATAGATCTGACACATGTTAACAAAATGTAAAGTTTACTATTTTCAATTTTCTGACGCGTTTTTAATAATACAATATTAATATCAGACAAAACTTTGTCATTATACGTGACGTACATTATGTATAAATATTGAATGTACGACATGAATATAATTTAACTAAAATACATTATGGATATCACAGTAAAGTAAAGCAAACATTTTGTCAAATTAAAAGTTTTATCAGAGTCACAGAATAATTCTAACTTCTCCAGGTATTTTCCTTTTTAGTAGCAAACAAAGTTTTGCAGAAAATTGCTTTTCCTAACAAGTTTGTTACAATTTAGCAGATAATCTGATATTTCGACGACATTAATAGAAACATAATATTTAATTTCTAAATAACTCCAGTACTAATATTCTAGTCAAATTATTGATGTTGTAAAAAAATATGGCTAACCCTGGAGTTGGAATTATCAAACCGACTTTTAGAAACCTTTGACAAAGCTTGACAACCGCGCTATAACAAACCTGCCGAGATCTACAATTTGACATGTCATTCGACCAACGCAAGCGCTCAAAATGGAATGCCATTTTTGTCATCCATCCAAGTACTATGAGTGCTTACAATCCTATTATATACATATACCTACCTACATATGTAATAACTATTCATACAAACTCGCACATAAACTGTGCCGTAATAACTTTGAATCACACAGTCTCGTAAATGTTATTATACCAAATTACATGCGAACATTAATATGAGAATGTCAAACAATAGAGCATACAATGCAAACATACTATAATATGGAGCTATGTCTATGTTATATGGCATAAATATATAGAACTGGCGGTTACTATGAGGTCTTTATCAATTGTAATAATGATAATCCTTACAAGATTTGAATTATTTTTATTGTGGTAATCGAAAGAAAGAAAATTCGATGATACGATAAGGATAGTTCTTCGATTACAATTTTTTTTTTTTAATAGTAATTGTCACACGTACGTAAATTTAAAAAATAATATGAAATAAACACTCAAAAGCTGCTTTTTAATCCAGGTTTTAATACTAGAACCAGTTATCGTAAATAGGTAGCATAGATATACAGAACCTAGTTGTAAGTTATAACCTTATTATATATCTATACTAATATTATAAAGCTGAAGAGTTTGTTTGTTTGTTTGTTTGAACGCGCTAATCTCAGGAACTACTGGTCCGAATTGAAAAATTATTTTTGTGTTGGATAGACTTTAGGCTATATAACATCACGCTTCAACTAATAGGAGCGAAGAAACTATAGAAAATGTGGATAAAAACGGGGAAAATTATTCATCTTTGAAAGCTTCCGTTGCGTGCTCTGCGAAAACGGTTCAAGATATCAAAAAATGTATAAGAAAGAATTATTCCTCTTGAAAAGATCTAACAAAATGTCCCAAACAGTACATGTCTATCTTTTAAGGTTAACTCACTAAACCGTTTTTATGGTAATAACTATTCCACGCGGACGAAATCGCGCGCACCAGCTAGTATGTTATACGCCTTAGATTCAGATATGCTACGATCTACGAACATAAGTGCTACGCACGTAGACCAGCTATGTCGTAGACATATCTCTACGAACACTCGTTGCGTAGGATAATTTTATTGTGATGATTCAATAGTTATTTTTTTTAGCAAACACTCTAAACTTGTTTGTGATTTTATTCTCCACAAATTTCTGATTTATGCATCGAAGAAGGAACGTATATAATTATAATGTGTACATTATAATATTATTTATTTTTTTACATTAGATAGGCTCACGCTTGACTACAACTTGCCTGATGTTAAGCAACGTTGTAATCTACGATCTAGCACGCTTGCCTAGAAGAAACCGGTTTACTCTCGACTTGAAGACCGACAAATTATAGTTCAAGGGGAATAGAGATTCGATTAGATTGTTACAGTAAAACAACAGTTTTTTTACCTAATATACGTATACCTACGTTTGGTTAGCCATTATATCAATTTAAAAACGTGCTAGCTGCTTTTATGAAAGCCATTTTAAAACATTACCCAAATAACAAAACAAATTTCCTAAAAAAAAAATCGCCTAAGGCGATAAGGCCGCCCAATGTGCAACACTTTAATTTAAGTATATTTATTTCTGTTTTGTAATTTTTATGTTTTCATGGTGTACATTAAAGTATATTCTATTCTATTTCCTGTGAAAACCACACCAAAATCTGTTGCATTTTATATGAGTTTACAATTGAAAGGAATAACACAACACATCCAATATTTTTTTTCATTAGATACTTCGTCAGGCGGGCTGTAGTCAAACGCAGACCTATCCAACGCATAAGCTTCATTGGAATTGTTTACTAAATGGTAATCTCATAATACATGTTAAACTAAAACAAGATTTCCCAGGTTTAGTCGACTGTAATCAATCAACAAAAGAAATATTTAGGTGGCCTGTGAATGAATCAAGAACTACTATTTTAAACTACCCTCAAAATCCAAGTTCAAGCCAAATAAAATACAAGAAAAGTAAAATAAATATTCCCACTTCTTCCATTAAAATTGAATCGTAACAAAACAAATCGCGCGGCACGTCTGAGAATCTCAAAACAAACATTCAATTTCACGGGCCATTCCTTCCAGTAAATCGATTACGTCCAAAACAAAATAGCGCCAACGGCACCCCATCCTTTGTTCCTACCTCCAACCTGCCAATCTAAGCTATAAGCTAACCGCACAAACTAAATTATTAAAGCACTGACCCATTTTTGCCGGATTCCCAGCTGCCGCGTAGAACAGAGACAGGAATATCAAGCATGTCCACTCCATTTTAGAAATTCGAACATTCACTCGCACTGCAATCACTGTTCTTTTTTTGATTAATTCACATTGTAAGCACGCGGCGGCTGCACGTGGCTGAGAGAGAGGAGCACCGACAGACACGTCCGACCCGGGCGGCGGTGCCCAGACAACTGAGGTTCCCGGCTAGAAACGATCATGCTTTTGGCTCCGTGTTATTGATTCTTTAAAATGTTATTTTTGGTTATTTAACACGTCGTGCACGCTTAAGTGACGCTGTTTGTTTAAATAACTCGATTATGTGCTGTTGGCAGGGTGTATGGGGGATTTTAATTTTGAATACCCACATAATTGGTAGTATGATTAGCGCATGATGTGTATTCGTTTCGACACATTTCATACACGTGAGTTTGATTTCATGTGTGTTTAAAGTAAAAAGAAAGGAATGTTTTTACAAAAAACGGTTAACTGAAGATTTTGTAAAATAATACTATCACAAACATTAAGTACACATATGTTATTTACGTTCATGTTGTAAAAACTAACAAAACTCGTCAATTGCAATGTCTTTCTCAGACGTGTTAATTTTTGCCCTGTTTTAATTTTATTAAAACATCGTAAAAATAAATAAGGAGGAATACTACAGCGAATTTTGTTCTAAAAGGCAAAAATATTTTATTAAATATTGTTTATGGCTCCTTGTTTTTATACTAGGAGGGTAAATGAGAAAGTCAGCAATGCAGGTCTAATGAAATTTAAAAACGAAGCCTTTTAATAACTTCACTGAGAAAATAACCCGCAAAAACTGCAGGTTTCTTTCCGCTTTATTAAAACATCAAATAAAATTGTTCGTTTGTAAAAAATAAATTACTAGAATCCTCACAATTTATTAGTAAGTATAATCAAAGTAAGTATTTTATCTGATAATATATAACACAAATACTGACTTTGGTATTTAGACATTGTTATGTTTTTTGTTTTAGTACTGTGATGATTACTAGGAGCACAATAATTGTTTATTAAATATCTGTGTTGCCAGCAAAGATAATAAAACACAAGGAATTAAGTATTTAGTATTATTTTAACAAAATGTAAGTTTTTTTTTTATAATGTAAAAGTAAAGAAATAAAAAAAAAATATTTAGTAACAGTTGCTAGTGGTTTTTTATGAAGTAAAAAGTAGTGAAAACTGTATCTTGGGTCACATTTTCTCCATACAAAGACAAGATTCCTCAACTTTAACTTTATTTTTTTAAATGGCTTCTGCGGCATTGACGGAATTTTGCCAGTGTCACCTAGTTAACGAAAATACTAGCATAATATAAAATAGTCACAAGTAAAATGAAATAAGTAGTAGAATAATACACATTATCATAGTAATTTTTTATTCGCATTCAAGTGTAAACCACGCCACTTCTTATAAATCGGGCTATCAAAGCTGTTATTCAAACATTAAACAATATTATTTCGCGATCTTCTCAGCACATCCCAAAAGGATGCCACACTAAAAAACGATGACGTTATTAGATAGTCAAACTTCCTACGCGTCACCAAAAATAGACATTTATTTAACTCATCGCAAAAGTAAGTAAACAAACAGAGAAGTAATATTAACTTACATAATCCGTCTGTCGGCCATTAATCGGTTTATCGCCGCTTTGATCACATCCGGCCGACGTGACGAGTTTCCGGGATTTCGGACAATATCATATTTTGTGACTTTTTTCCCGATTTCAGTGGAAATTCAATTTATAGATTTAGTATATGAGGGGGTTTCCTGTGAATGTTAGTGTTCAGAAAGCCTTTGTAATATTACTTTTTTTGGTACTTGTTTTTAAAAAATATTTAAAATGAGACGTGTTTTTAAACGATGACAATTTTGATGCTAAGCAACGTCGCAGTAAACGATCTACCACGCTTGTCTATAAGAAACCAGTACCGCTGCCGTAAGCTAGCCCGATTAGTGAAAGTACCTTCCTCCTCGTGTCTCATATTCTTAATTACTGAGGCTTGTAAGTGTTCAAGTATTCAATTTTCTTGGGCAGATACTTATTATATTTAGAATGCAACCTACACTAATTAAATTTCATCATCTTCATCATCAGGCGGTTATCTATTTTATGTAAGTTTAGGCCTTATTGCTTATACGCCACTACCTTTAAATGTACATTTCAAAATTATATTTTTAAAATGCCGCTTCACCCAGATCAGAACTATACATTTGGCAAATCGAACGCATCACTTTTGGAAGAACAAATAGGTATTATTTAGTAAAATATCCGACGTCACGGGAACAATTTGATGTAAGTTCTCTTTGTTTGTTCACAAGGGCAAGTCATCCATTACACTACATTAAAATGGGACAGCACAGACTTAGTAGATAGATAATATTTTATTTTTATGAATAGCTACTAAACATCCGTTACATTGTAATATGCATAAACATATACAGTACAAACTCCCTCTCACTCTCTTGAGTCGTATTCCTCATGACTGAGGGTCGTGACTCACCCGTAGAATTAATCCGTTAGGGGAGTTTTCTTGGGCAGATACATCGTGGTGGGTGCCCAGGTTCTTCTACGGAAGACACATGTCCTCGGATAGTATGGTCTCAAACATGTCGGTTTCTTCATGTCGATGTTTTCCTACACCGCTAAGCGAGTGCAAATCCACACATAACTTAAAAATACAAGTCATTGGTGTAGGGTTGGATTCGAACCAAGGTACGTCTGGATGACAAGTAGACACTAGAACCGCTGAGCCACACTCACTTAGATACTCTCGTATATAAAATCTGTCGCCAAACGCCGAACGGTGTGTTTTGGCAGTTTTGTTAGAGAACCAGATTTAATCTCCAGTCAGTGTTTGTTTGCTTGCTTCTGCAAGTATAGCAAGTGACTCGGGTGCTCAACTCCCTGCTGTATATTGTAAAAGAAAAAGTTCTATATGTACCCTGATCACCGCTCTAGCAAAATGTTACACATATTTATTTAAAGATCGAACTGACAACAGATCTAATTTAAGATCATTTTTTGTTCTTAATATTTGACCAGAGATTTAACGAGCGGGATAGATACATCCACTAGTATACAGTTTGAACTATTCACTTATATCTTTCTGTACGTCATAATTTTATTAAAAATACGGGCAAATAGTGATGGTAGTAGGTACTTAATAATGTTTTTATTTGTCTTTATGAAAGAATAACAACTTGCGTCATCGCACCTCAAATCTGCGTTATGCGAGTCACGGTTTGCAAATGTACTCTTTTGTTCCCGGAGTCTACTTTTGTTTGTCATTGCCACAGACAGCTATAGAATGCACAGAGTGTTATGTAATGTTAAATATACATAAAAGGCGGGTAAAAAACTTTCTCGTTGAGTTGTATTTCTTCATGACTGAGGGTCGTGACTCCTCCGCAGATTTAATTCGTAAAAGGAGTTCTCTCGGACTGATACAGGAGAGATAAACATCACAACGATTATGTACTAAGTTAAGATGGACTTTGAGGTACTACTCTGGATGACACAGTTTCAGAAGTTAGTGACACGTTTTTTTTTCAGATATTTAAGACAAACTGAGCTCATATTGATCAGGATTTTCTAATATAAATAATGTAAATTGTGGCTGCAAGAGTAAACAACACATTCCATTTATTCTCACAATTAGAACCGCTTAAAGCGAGTCCATGTTTCTATGCAGGTATATATCTATCATCATCATCATATTTAATTTGTACACAATAAAAGAAAGAAAACCACGATCCAAATCACTGATTCTCAAATACGTATTGCTATAGCAATCTAAATGTGGGTATATATAAATGTCTACATAATCATACTTGCTATATTTGTGTCTCCACAAACATATTTTCACGGGAACATCCTGAAAAGCTTTTCATTGGTCGGTTCTTTAATAACGGTAAATGAGAGTCGAGGAAATATATCTCTTAATGAAACATCGCTTACTTTCTCTTATTTTCTTCGTATTAATATATAAAATAAACATTCTAACTGTCTGTTAGCGGATGGTACGAGAAAAAAAAAATGTGATATATATGCCGTGACATATTCAAATTCAAAATCATTTATTGCACTCATGGGTTGCTATGCAGATGGTAAATACATAAAAATACAAAAACATTCGCCACAAGCTTACCTTTCGGTGTGCAACTAAACTAACGTAGGCCTACTCACATCATTATTACTACACATATGATACACAAAACTGATCATTGTAAGTTATTTAAAGAATACAAAACAAAAACAAACACATTTCTAGCATTTAAAACATAAGATTAGATATTGAAAATGAAAATTGATTGTTGAAAAAGTTGTAAATAAAAGGACCATAGAGAACATAAACGTCAAAAGCAAAATTACAATGTCAAATATTTAAAGCTTACTATGCATGGTCAAACTTATTAAATGTCAGTCAATATACAATAATTTTATTAAATTACATCTAAAATTAAAATTATTCATTTAAAAAGCTATCAAACTTGTCATTAAAATACATGTTCACATCGTAGTATACCTTTTTCAATAAGAAACACTTTAGTCGATACTTAAACATGCCAGGTCGTGATATATCTTTTATACATTTTGGTAGATGGTTATAAATCTTTGTTGGCATAGATAAAACACTTTAACTCATAAATGTGGTATTACATTGTGGCATACAAAGTTTGTAATTACATCGTTTACTTTTTAAATTACAAAACAAACGAAGATTATTGCGTACAAATATTACACACATATATAATATAAGTATGCCGAATAAAAAAGTTTTTGTCAAGTGCATAGAAAATCTAGTTGACATATACGTATTGGATGTTTACCATGGTAAACCTATATCCCAGTCTGTTTTTACATAGCAGAATCCCTAGGGCGGTAGATGGGTGGTAGTCTATACAATAAAGTAGGTATTTTTTTATTATAGAAGAAAAAAATTCAGGTAAAGCCAGGTCAACTGACCAGTGAAACAGGAAAACAAGTCGGAAATATTAATTAATAGCTTCGGATACCAACATGTTAGAAAGGTACCGGAAAATAGCGGCAACACGGCGTGGCTTCTTCATTTGTACTTCTACGGAAAAGAGATTATATGTGTACGTACCTATTCTAGTTGATTTTGTGATAAACTTGAAACTTTCCATTTAAATGTTTTTGTGTGATTCTTATGTTGAAAAAATTTCAATCTTCAATTAACAAGTATATTATATCTAATCTATACTAATATTATAAAGCTGAAGTGTTTGTTTGTTTGTTTGAACGCGCTAATCTCAGGAACTACTGGTGCGGATTGAAAAATTATTTTTTTGTTGGATAGACCATTTATCGAGGAAGGCTTTAGGCTATATAACATCACGCTGCAACTAATAGGAGCGAAGAAACAATGGAAAGTGTGGAAAAAGCGGGGAAAATTATTCATCTTTGAGGGCTTTCCGTTGCGTGTGGTGCGAAAACGGTTCAAGATACGAGTATCAAAAAATAAGTACGAATGAATTATTCCTTTTAAAATGATCTAACAAAATGTTTGCAACAGTATATGTTTTAAGATTAACTTACTAGAACCGTTATTATGGCAATAACTATTCCATGCGGACGAAGTCGCTGGCACAGCTAGTCTATCTATATATATAAAACTCAAAGGTGACTGATTGACTGACTGACTGATATAGTGATCTATCAACGCACAGCCCTAACCACTAGATGGATTGGGCTGAAATTTGGAATGAAGGTAGATGTTATGAAGTAGGCATCCGCTAAGAAAGGATTTTTGAAAATGCCACTTTTAAAGGGGTGAAATAGGGGATGCAAGTTTTACTTTTCAATGCGAGCGAAGCCGCGAGCACCCACTAGTATGCTATAAAGCTGACTATTGTTTAATGTTTTGCTCGTTTGAAAGGATTGTTATGAAAAAAGGCGTAATAATGATTAACGATCAGGTTGTTCAAAAATAAATAAGTTTAATTAATGACCATAACAACTTAATTAAAAACATTCTCATAGCCTCAATAGCCCAGCGAATTACTTGTCTTACTTTTTATGTACCATTTTAAGGTTATCAAATGTAAATTGGCATTATAAATAAATATATATTGTAATTTATTTGGCATAAATAAGCACTTTAATAAATAAACACACGTCTGAACTATAAAACATCTCGCTCAGATCCGCGCGAAGTTGACAAAACACGTAAAATGCGTTAATTGCTCTTAAATTTCACGGGTTCTGCCTTTTGTGACGATGTTATAACACATCTTTGTGGAAATATAAGATAATGGACTTGAAATAGAATAAGCCAGCATGAGTCGCTAAAAAATCTTGTCTACTTAGTATTTCATAATGTTTTTGTATCAAATTAATTACTAATTTTTACAATAACAATATATTTCGATTTTTATTTGATAACATAATTTCGTATTAAAAACAACCTAAATCTTCAACATAATTAAATATCTCATACCTTAGAACACCACTTACTTCTTGCTATAAAAGTTTTAGAAAATGAGTGTACATTTCATACAGCCGTTAAATATGAAAAAATAGGCAAAGACCCATATTTAAGAACGAAATTTTAAGTTTTTATTCAATATCAAGAATGTAAGAATTTACTTACCAATAAATAACTTTGACTTTCAATAAATAGTTAATGTCAATATAAACATTCAATTTAAAAATTAAAATAATAACCTAAATTAAAATACAAATTAAGACATTATGTTACAAATAACCTGCCTCTGGCTCCCGGCGCAAAGGTGCCCATTACGTAATACTATATTAAATTTAAGTTACTTTAATCTGAGCATATATAGCGAGTGTGGCGTAGCGGTTCCAGTGTGTGCTCTTCATTCAGACGCACCCGGGTTCGAATCCGGCCCTACACCAATGACTTGTATTTTCAAGTTATGTGTGGATTTGCACTCGCTTAACGGTGAAGGAAAACATCGTGAGGAAACCGACATGTTTGAGGACCACAATATCCGAGGACATGTGTCTTCCGTGGAAGGACCTGGGCGCCCACCACGATGTATCTGCCCAAGAAAACTCCCCTAGCGGATTAATTCTGCGGGGGAGTCACGACCTTCAGTCATGAGGAATACGACTCAAGAGAGAGAATCTGAGCATAGTAAGCATGTCCTCCATTTCATACATCCAGCTGCAATATTATTTTCTTCACATAAACTGTTTTATGCGTGCCTTATTTTATGCCAGATTTGTATTTTGCGAGGGATAAAGGCCCTTTAAAATGTGTCATTATTTCATGCTAAAGGTATTTTGTATCTCATTAAATGTAGGATGTAACATAAAGGTTTTACACGTCGTAATATGGCTCTAGCTTTGACGTAAAATGTGAAGTTATTTTTGAGGAATTTCAGTTAGATGATATTATGGCTATATACTACTTCTACATATATCCGTTTTAAATAATGGTGATTCAAGAATTTATCAAGAAATACTGGTCGAAAGTTACGATTGATTTAAACAGGTTACTTTATTTTATATCAGCACAAAGTATTCAGGGCTATAGTTGACTTACAAAATAGCGTTGTCTCTTTGTAATTGAAATTTCACTGCCATATTTCAAACCATATTTAACTAGAATGTACAGAGCCTTAAAGCTTACTTACAAAAGTATTATATCTAACGAATCATATAAAACAGTCACTACTTTTGCAAAATAAGTTCAACCAATGGGTCTTGGACATAATTTGCCGACTAACCTCTTAAAATGGTGTGAATCACCATCAACAAAATCACCTATAAACAACAGTACTGACTATTCAAAGTGACAGTTCACCCCAAAGTGATCATAAACTAAACCGGAAGCATTCTTCCGTACGTAATAAAGCAACGTAAGCACTTCCCGTCAAGCCATAATGTACGGTTTAAGCTAAACACACGTAGAGATGTACGGTACTAAATGTACTTATGTACCACGATACTTTACCCTTAGCTCGCGTTGTAGTAAACTTTGTTAGGAAGAAAAGTGAGTAGATGATTTTATGTAGAAAGTTTGTTTATAATTAAAATTTTTACTTTTTAAAAATCGGTTAAATTTGCAAAGTATTTGATAACAATTGTCAGTTGACAGTGTCATGTGATGGACTTTTAGTGCTTTTGCGTTTTAAAGGTAGCCCTTAAGAAATGTAACCAAATCAATATATTAACTAAACGGTTTTCACTCACGTGTAAATCGCGTAAGTTGTTTACGCGTTTCGGATGTTATGACATCCATCTTCAGAACGTATGTTCTGGAACCGCGGCAGCACGCAGACTGCGCGCCGCAGTGTAACCAAATCTCAAGTATAGAAGTAGGCATATTTATTTATGTGTATAAAATTCATCATGAACATATATTTTGGTTAAAACTGAAGCTTTGGCTTAATTCTAGTAAAAACTGTAAAGTGGTAGCTATCTGTTAAAAATATTAAAACACAACTTCGTCGGATTTTAGTAACAAAATGTGGAACATTTTCTCCAACTTTACATATTTCATGAAATAGCTACATGTCTCTTTTGCGACTCTCATCCTTTATTCTTCATGCTCTACATCCTTCAAACATCATTATGATTTCCACTCCCTTGCCAGGGAACTTTAGACTATATTTACTAGGTTTTAAGGTATAGATTGGTGTGAAAGTGATTGTATCCTTTAATAATATGAACCTGCTAACTAGTTCACTAAACAACACGGTTTTACACCTCATTACTTCGACTTAATACAAGGGATGTTAGTGCAGCCACTTCGTAGGGGACGATACGATTATCTCGCTATCAAATCTTGATTGTCTGTGTAGGTGGAGACGGTAGGCCTTTTTTGCAAGGGCTATATGAAACCTTTGCTGAAACATAAACGGGTTTATGACTAAATGACCAAACAAAGATCTCGCAATTTCACTCGGTGCTTTCAGTACATAAAAACATACAAATAAAACACATATAAATAAAGCCATAAGCTAAACCGGAAGTAACTCCCTGTCCCTCGCCTTACTAGCACTTTAATTTAATTTGTATGTCCTGTTATTGGTGGTAGAAATTAATGTTATTTATTTATGAAAGATTAAAACTGATTGTTGTGCTAAATCGACGGAAAAGTTAGCATTTATAAATTGATCTATATCTCATCTTATCTAATATACATATATGATTATATGAGTATCTAAAATATAGCTTGAATACTATTTAATTCAAATTCAATTTCAAAATGATTTATTTCGGACTACAATTGTTTGATTGATCCATATTTTGATCCATATAATAATAATACTTAACTTAATTTGATTATTTACTTTTAGTCAACGCAACAATATAATAATTAGTACCCTATATGTGTCAATATCGTCGACAGTAAACCTCCCCAGCCGTCCCAGAGTTGCCATGTTAAACGTGTGAAAACTATGGGCGATTTAGCCAACTTTCAACAAATAAATGGGTAAAACGGGAAATAAACAGCAACACTAGAAGATTAGCCGCCATTCCGTGCCGGGTAATGGTGCAAATGAATTCGTTTCGACCAACTGAGCAAATGGGAATTATATAAGCGCTTGGAAATTTAGATTTGGGAAGAAATGGTTTGGGGTGCAGTTTTATGATGGAGAATTTAATGAAACAAAGTTGGGTGTGTATCAGTTACTTGTAAAATATAATGTGTGTCTTGGTTAATTTACTTGTGCATGACTGAAAATAGAGGTAACAAGCAGGTAAATAAAAAATATTGTTATTTCTTCTGTCGTATTATGTTTTGTTGTGTGTTTTTAACGAGACATTGATTGTAGTAATGTACCTAATTGTAATCATAGATTAGCTAAGTTCATTCTAATAAGTGTTAGTGTGTAAATTTCGTGTATAAGTATCTGCCATATTTAAGGTTTATGTTTCTTGTATCTATTTTGTATTTTTTATTTTTGCTGTATCATTTCCTTTTTTAAAACTTAATCATTGTCTCGTACGTGACGTCACAGCCAGCCCCAACGGAAGACCAGCGCGGCAGCGCTGATTACTTCCAGTAATCAGCATTATGCTGAGTTGGGGCTGTGTTGAGGCAGACTTATTTATTTATTTATTGTATATATGTGTGTGTGTATGTTTTGAAGTCTGTCTTAATAAATGATTTTCTATTTCTATAAAAACAATACCGATTTTGATATTCAGATTGTACATACATACATGTTTATTTAAATGCAACTACATATAAAATAAGGTCAGCCTATCAAACTAATATCCCATATAAGTAAGTGTTACTAGTTGAAAAGTATGATAATTTCATGTGTCACCTTTCCGTAATTTAATAATTTTCGTAATCACTGGTTTTTTTTATATATAAGGAAACGTAGATGAATGGGCTTTTTGAGAAGATTTTTTTTCCTCCATGCTGGTTAAATTATTACACTAGATCAAGTTACTTATTTTCCTCTGCTTACAAAGTCATGTACATTATTGCTTACCAAATAATTAATACCTCGTAGATTTTGGGCCAGATGGGAGTAATGTTAGTCTGAAATGGGAAATTTTGCAGGAGTCCATTTTGGTGGAACGACCCTCGACGAGAATATACTAATTTTGATGTTATATTGAGCGTTATACAGATAAATGTTTATTATAAACAAGCGCCAATGAAAAGTACACATTCCTTTAAATTTATTACATGATATTTTTTATGAGTTATTTGGTCAAGTGCTAAGTGGCGCACCATCAGTCGTTCAATCTGAAATATTTGGAAATGAGTGTGGAAATTCGCGCCTGGCAGTTTATAGACCGTAGCTTAGCGGTTAAAGCGTTCTGACGGTAGCAGAAACACGCAGGTTTGAATCCTGCCGGTCGTGATTATATTCGCTCATTTTCCAATAAAAGTATTATGATTATTTTTGAAAATAATTACTAGTTTTACATCTTAAGACTGGAAAGCATATTAGAATACTAGCTGGTGGGCGCGACTCCGTCCGCGTGGAATAGTTATTATCATATAAACGGTTCTTGTGAGTTAACCTTAAAAGATAGACATATACTGTTGTGGACATTTTGTTAGATCATTTTAAGAAGAACACATTTTTTTGATATCTTATATATATATTTATCTTATATCTATATTTTCATACACATTTTTTTGATATCTTGAACCGTTTTCGCAGCGCATGCAACGGAAGCCCTCAAAGATGAATAATTTTCCTCGTTTTTTCAACATTTTCTATTGTTTCTTCGCTCCTATTAGTTGCAGCGTGATGTTATATAGCCTAAAGCCTTCCTCGATAAATGGTCTATTCAACACAAAAAAAAAATTTCAATTCGCAACAGTAGTTCCTGAGATTAGCGCGTTCAATCAAACAAACAAACTCTTCAGCTTTATAATATTAGTATAGATTATTCAGAGTTCTTTGATTCTACATTTAAACCATTTATAATATCTAAAACATCCAAAGCTATCTCAAAATGAGCAGTTGTAGGTACATTTTATCGTCATACTAAAATAACGAAAAAGTGACTAAATGAGTGATATTTTGTTATAAACTGACTACGCCAACTTAAATTAAAAAAACAACCAATAATGATATTATGTTACTAATTTATACGATTATGTATTAAAAATAAAGTTACATTCCATCCTATTCTCATTCTGAAACCAACAACAGAAGTCCAAAAGATAATTTTTCAATTAACCAAGTAAATATTTATTTATGCAGACGCCTCGGGAGTGCTGACAGTAGGGCGACAATAAATTCATTGAAAACAAGTATATTATAAACCACAATGCTGAAAATACGTATGCCAACATTATTATTTTTGAAATATCTTAGTTCACAATAGATATGTAGTGAAAACTGTGTTTGTTTATTTTACCAATGGATACAATCAGGCTAAGTTTTGTAAATACGAGAAGAAACAAGTAATCAAATACAAGGTTGGTGGACAGAACAAACGATCCGAGAGCTGGAGCTTACCTCGGTCAACGCTTAAGTTTGGCAAATCAGCGAGGTAACGCTGCCAGCATTTTTGCACCTTGCCCGCAGATTCCGATTTAAGTTTAGTATAATTATTAGTATATATTTTTAGATTATATAGTTGTTAATTTATAGTATTTTTAATTTTATTATAATATTTAGTTTTAATTAGATACTATAATTTCCCTATGTGTTTTGTAAGTTGTTTTGAATAAATTGATGTATTTGATAATAATAAGGAATCTTAGCAGATATCAGATCCATAAGGTATATAATATGGTGATATATGTAATTGCAGCTATGAGCATTTTTTTCTGGCTATAATGTCTAATCTAGTTATAATGTAGTGTGTAATATCTGTCATATATATACTTGGCACTTCCGTAGGTTGGATAAGTACAATGACAAATCACGGTGATCCTTCTTTGAATGGCAGGCCAAAACGTATTTTCTCAAAATCAAGTCAATCAAATGCAATACCTAAATCGTCTCACCTACAATACGCAGTACATTCTCAGAGAACTACTCGAAAACTTATTATGTATATTACATTAAAAATTATAGGTATATACATAAAAAAACGACCAAACTGTTAACGGCTGGTTAGCCGTTCCCGGTACCAAAGACCAGATGGAGAAGGATTTGTTCCAGATCAAAGCCGCTAAGTGCAAGAAGTGGCACAGGACAAAGATGAATGGACTCTTTTGGTGTTGGAGGCCAGAATCCGTTTTGGGTCGCTGAACAAAATTAGCTTAAAAAAACTTTTTGTTATTGTGTTCTACATAGCAAGTTAATCCTGGTATCTCTACTCTCGGCCGATCTGAATAAAATTAATTCGTTTTATTTAAAGCCAGCTCCCCGCGAGACTGCCGCCTAACGAGTTTGGGATCGAGTTTGTCTTTTGTTCTGGAAGATTCTCGATGATGGGTTGAAGATGAACCCTTTTAAGATCTAGTTCCTAAGTTAAATGTGACATAGATGTAAGAAGTAACGGTATATCTAAAGTAAGGAAGTACCTTTTGTAAGCAGCTATAGATTTTACTTATTAGTTCCTAGTTGGTATAAGCTCAATTTCTTAATGTTACTCTACATTTTATTAGTTTCCATAAAAATGCTCAAATGTTGGACAGAAAACTAAATTATCATATCTTTGTTTGCTTTTATTATAATAAGAGATACTTATTAATACTGGTATCATTATACAGCCTATGAGTCTTCTTGACTTCTTTTATTTTCTGGGTCAAGAGAACTTTTAAATTCTTGCGTTTATTGCTTCGCAAAAAGCGCTTATTTTTCTTGCCCATATTTAAGTTAAGTATACGTAAACTAATGTATACCTAACCAAAATTATTGTCAATATAAGCCCAGACCAAACCCAGTTTAAGTCTATAAACTTGAGTCCTGTCCACAAGGCCACTTAGTATCCAGACCATTTTGCCGGCCATTGAAATAACTCAAAGTTCCTCTAAGTACCGGGTCTAAGTAAATAACGGTTAGATTTATTACTAAGCCGAGATGCTATCGCCAAAGCACTTCCTTTGCATTTTAATGTCGCCATACTCTGAAATACTGTAATGTGACCGTGGAGGTAAAATGCAAGGGAGATTGGAAAATAATATGTCTGTATATATGCTTTTTAACTTTGTAGTAAAACTTTAGACAGATGTCTAAAGTTTTACTACAAAGGTAAAAAGCATATATTATACAGACATATTTTCCAATCTCCCCTGCATTTTATTAAGAGCGTCCCGAGATCGGGACGCTCTTAATTTTGACGGAGTATATATCAAACTTACACAGAAAACTACATTGGTATACTTCCTTATAATTACGAAAGTTTATGAGTGTATGGGTGTGAAGATTATTTATATTAGGCCCTAGATTGATTCACAGTACACTGAGCCTTTGCTAATTCCATTTTTATTTAACTAAATGATTAATAAAACTAATAATTTTGCTATTCTATATTCAACAAGGCGGTTTTATATCTGTTACCAAATGTAACGCGATCTTTTTAGGCACGCGCTCGAAGATTTGTTGGCTAAGCTTGGATTAAGAAGGGAAACAAAGTAATTGCTTATTTTTTAATGAAATTGAGAAAAAACTCAACAGATCCAAGATTAGAGGTATATTACATTAAAAGAAAAAAGTGTGAAAATAAGCTAGTTAACAACCAAAAGTTTATTACATTTGTAAATTTTTAACTAATGTATGTATATAATTATATTTTTAGTACACCGCCTGTTTATAATTCTTAGTAATGACCATCCAAAAGGTTGCCTGGAAGAAATCGCCTAAGGCGATAAGGCCGCCCAATGCACAGCACTTTAATAGATTTAAACTTATCTCTTGTCTTGTTATTTCTATGTTTTATGGTGTACATTAAAGATATATTCTATTCTATTCTAGATTTCCTCAAAATGTTTATCTTTGCCGTTGAGCCAGTGCAAATCCACTATATAAGTTAAAACAACAGTCATTGTTGTAAGGCTCAAGCGAACCAGAGTTTATAAGCAGATAAAGCAAATGCAGTTAACACCGAGCCACTCTCGCAAATAACCTTACGCATCAAAATAAACAAAGGTAAATATAACGACACAAACTAAAGTTGACGACTTATAATTTTATCCCAAACGTCATTATCACCAACCCTGATAAAAACTCGCCGCAATCTTACGGGGAGGTCGGGGTGAAGTGGTGAATGTATAAAGTGTATAATATTCACATTACTGTGCCTTTTACGGCACTCTGTCGGCCATCAGCGCACGGCCGCCATCTTTGCGGCTGTCTAAATGATAACATTAAGGGTTTCGCGTATTGCGCCTGTTTTTTTAACTAGTCATACAAATGGATAGATTTTTGTGCCTACAAGCAAGCTAATAGTATAATTATTTAAATAAACAATTACTTAGTTGATAAGATAATTTTGTAAAAATGATTGTTTACAAAATCAGAAAAAAATACGTTGCTTCACACGAACAGGCAAACCGCGGCCGTTTTATTTAAAAAAAAACATAAGTAAGAGTAAGAAGAAAAACTTCACTAGAAATCATATTGTGAAGTATCCTATTTTTATAAAAAAATAGTATATAAATATAAATGATTTTACATTGTTACATAGTTATCGAATTACAAAAGAACATTTAGACGACTATAAAGCTAGTTTTTCATCATCTACCCAAAGAAACTGGTATGTAAATAGATGTTATACGTGTAGATGCTACATCTGTATGGGATGGACGAGCTACAGTCCGCTCTTAATGTTTGATGCCGCTCTCCCCCACATCCCCTCTGCTTCGAGATAGTTTGATGAATATTTTAACCTCGGCCGTTATTGATTTTACACCCTGGCGAAAAAAGGGGGTAGTGCTGGAGCAAACTTATTTATTATCATATTTGTGTGATATATTTGACGAGCTATTTTTAAGAATTTGTCAATTTCTATTAATACAATAGTTTTATATACTAGTATACTAGAGTTTCAAACTTAATTTACGCTCACTTTTTTGACACTTGATAGGCTTACGCCTGATTACAATTCGCATGATGTTAAACAACGTTGTAATCTTTCTTTGTATATCTACTATCTAGCGCGCTTGCCTAGAAGATACCGTTTTACTCTCGACTTGATGACCGAAAAATTATAATTCAAGGGAAATAGAAATTTTGGCAAGGAGTTCCACAGTTAATATTATTAAGCATTAATTTCAAATTTAACCCAGTTATCTTCTGAGTTGTTCTTTTGCGTGATACAGGGAATGATTCGACATCTGATTGACTTCTTGGAAAGCAGTTCAAGGTACAAAAGCCAACTTTTTAAATAAACCTTTTCCAGTCCAGAGTAAATTCTATGCCTATTATTGTAGTGTTTTTGTGATTGAAATATAAATCTGTTTGTTCTCTCCAGAGATGGATGGGATTTATGCTTGTAGCTAATGTTTTTTGTGAGTTTCTGCTCTGTTTTTGTTTTAATGTTATAATTATATCTAAATAGAATGATGGAAAGTTTTATAACGTATTGTGATTTGTAGACTACAAAAATTATATGAGAAGGCAACGTAAACTTTTTTTATATATACACTCGTATATGTCTCTGTTCATATCGTATATTCATGATTTCTTTTTAAAGTTGACTCAATAAAGAATATAGCCATACGTTTAAACATAATTGACATAATTGATAAAAACATTTAATAACACAATAAAAACAAACACAGCGCCCGAAGTAAACCATTTTACATTATTTTTATTCGTGCCACCACCCCAGTCTTATCATAATCCAGTTCCTAAGCAAATTGCAAGTTTAAAATTCGCGAGAGACATTTTTCGTTAAAATATGCCGCGAATTATGTCGCGGGATGAATAACTCAATTTCCCCAACCTCCCCTTTGTTTTTACGGCACGCGAGAGGTTAGATATAACACAGGACATACATACACGAGATACGTGACTCATCATCATCATCATTGGCTTTGTTGATGCATCTACGAGACATGATGCATCGATCTTCAATGCGAGAGTGAATCGGTTAAAAATACAAACATATCATACTTTTATATGGGTTACTTGTGGTGAGCATGGTGAAACTTTCAGAGTTATTTAAATTAGTCGCAAAAACGCTAATTCGCCTGTTTAGGCTAATCCATAACAGTAACAGGTAACAGTGCGCAGAGTAAGCGGCTGGTGGCGCCATCAGCCTCTTAGCCTGACGTGTTTTGAAGTGAGTGTAAATTTTTGAGCCAGGCAGTTAGTAGACCGTAGCCAAGAGGTTCAGGCATTTTGGCTGGTAATGAGAAATACGCAGGTTTGAATCCTGCCGGTCGTGGTTATTTTCATTCATTTCCAATAAAAAGTTTAAAAGTGACAGGGAAATCCAGTATACATTTATTTTAATTTTACTTAAAAATAAAAAATAAACTTTTAAAACATTCAATCATTTTACCAATCTCCAAACCGCAGTCACGTATCTCGCTCAGCTATGTCCCACAAAAAAACACATAAAAATCCGCGGCTGTTACATCAAATTGTATTTATTTTGATAATGTTCCGAATAAGAATGCTTATGAAGGCTCGTTATGAATTATTCATGCTCGGGGTAATGTTAGTCAATAAGTTATGGAGTTGGATAATAAGTACATTATGGTTAAACCACGGGGAACATTTCAGCCGGTTTTTGCTGGCAAAAGTTTCGACTTTGAATGGGCGAAGTATTTTTCTTAGCGTGCTTTGTAGTTGTATACAAATTATGCGAAATAAAATATGTCAGTTGCAATACATATTAATAAATTTCACACAAGTTTATTTAGAAAAAAATTTAAAATCTAATTGTACCGAACAAATTTTGTTTATAAAAAAAATATGAGTTGTTTTGTCAAGTGCTCAACCCGCACTTAGGTACTGACGCTTAGTAATAAGGCCCCGTTTTACCTTTTGGGTACGGAACCCTTAAAAATGATTGATTAATTGATTAATACTTTATTTAAAAAATCATAATACAAAATGCAGCCTTATCGCTGAAAGCGATCTCTTCCAGGCAACCGTAGGATGGAGAGGAAATTATAAAAAAAAGACTAGACGAGGTGTACAATAACGAGCACATGAAATTTGACTACAAAAACCTAAACAATAAACATAAACATTTAAAATAATATTAAACTACTTAAACCCATACTTACTCGTACATATGTATATTATACTACGTAATATATAAAAAATTATGTCATTATGAAATCCAACTGCACAGAAGCATAATAATGAATCATTAAAATATGACAATCGTTATGAACTACTTAAAAAGCATTATGATTTATGCAATGAGCATAATACATTACTTGCAATCTACACGTAAGAACCCCTGCTTTTTTGGTTTTCGTCTGTAAGTACGAGTAAATAGCTCAATTTTACAACTTATGACAATAAAACGCATCCTTTTGCATCAAAATGTCGGCGTATTTTCGTAAAATGTTGATTCTCGCCACATCCATGGATTTCGGCGGAAACGCACAGAAACGCTCTGTTATTATTTTACTCCATAATTTTGGCATATTTGCATAATTTTTGCACATTTTCTTTTCAGTTTCCGCTTGAAATGCAAACAAGGGGCTTGCAATTTTTGGAAACGTAAAATTGACTTCATGGCCTTTAATAGCTCTTTTATGCTATCTTCGGTTTTATTGTGTTGAGTCGTTTGCGTTGCACGACATACAATTTACATGCTTTTGTATACCTTCATCTATTTTCAATTGGACAGTTGTAGTCCTATTATGGATATGTATTTGGATACCCATTACGCATGATATTAGATAATATTTTAGTGATTTTTTTAAACATACCTAATTTTCAAAATAAAAGAATCCGTTTATTAATCACAAAAAAAAAACTTCGCCCTCTTACATTTTTCAGCACAAAAAAAAAGTTTTCTTTCTTTACAAAACTAACCCATACTTTTCTACTTTTAGAGTACTACTTAAATATGACTGCGTATTCAAAAAAACCTCAACTAGCTACTCTTAAAGCCATTGAAAGTTGCTGAATAACTCTGAAAATGCATATTTTTGAAAACTCAACGGACGGGTCGTGGAAGACAAAATAATAACGTAGTTAAGCCTCAGGGCCTCTAGAGCCACTCGGGGACCGCACCTCGCGTAATGACGCTTTCATGGTTACAGGGTTAACAACGCATAGACCCATCTAGGTAGAAAAAGACATGATAATGTCTCTAATGCAAAAAAAATAGATTTGAGATTACTTAAAAAGTTTATAGAATTAACCATGTTTAAAAAAATTATGGAAAATAGTTAGTATTCTATTATCCTATAGTTATATGTATAACACTGTTGACCTGTAATGTTTTTTTGGCAGAACTTAATTTTAAAAGTTTAACATATTTTTCATGTAAACGTAATGTTTTCTAATATCAGTTTCAAACAGCACTTTGTTACTATAATACCTTACCCTAATCCTTCACTTAAAACTAAACCGGAGATCAAAGTTCAACAAGCTTACCTTTAGTTAAACGTTCATCGTGTTCTTAATAGTTTATTAATAACTCTACCTCGTTTCTAAGTTAACCGTGTTCTTCAATAGATATTATTATAGCCTTGGTTTCTGTCCAAGATACCGAAAATACTATAAAAAAAGAAGATATTATTATAAACGAAACTCTGGAGAAATATGTAGTGTTTTCCCGCTGCGACTGCTCCTTAACCGACTTCAAACAACAAACTTGGTGTTTTCATTTTCAATGGATTTACGCAAACTAACGCCTGTTTCAATATCTTATTTATATTATTATCTTAAATTTTACCGTTATCAATCACTCTGACACACAACATATAAGATACAAATTACCCTTGCAAGCATCATATACATATGGGTACATTGTGTTTACTCAAGCACCTTATGCATATGATTTGTAACCAAATTGTAAATGCTTTGATTTTGCATGTTATAACGCCCGTACCTCAGTTTTAAAGTTTTAAAGCAATTATTTTTTATCAAACAAGAAGGTAAAATTTGAAACAAAGGAGAATCACAAATAAAGACACAAAACACAATGTCCACTGGAAGACGCTGCCTTCTGCTACACGGTTTTTTAACTACAACAGAAGGCTGAACATATCTTATATATGTGCATTGTTCATGTTACACAATAAAATTTTACTTTTATTACTTAATGTTCACGTCACCTCTACAATCACCTATAGGCTATACGTTCTCTTGAAGCACCGCAAGTCCTGCCTCTCAGTCCGCGGGACACTCCGCGCCGTGCTGGCACATTTTAATGAACCTGGACAGCTACTAACAGTACACCAAGATAAAAAAAACACCATGAAATTCATATATTATGTTTTTTTATCCACACAAGTCAATTGAACTGATAACCGCAAAAATGTAGCACATGATATATATAGCCTGTGGTTTGTCAGACAAAAATACTTAAGATTCGTAGTAAGGGTCCTACGATTTAAGGATCGAGTATTATTCGAAATACTTCAGCACCGCGATTGTAAAAAAAAATCGATGCAAAACGTTCGTATCGCATTAAGTATTGTCATGATATGGTCAATAAGACTAAATAATTAAATAAAATATGCTATCAGTCACACCACTTAATAAAAAAATTATATCTCATATTTTACTCAGTCAATTACACAAAAAACTAGCACCACGCCACAATTTTTTTCCTCATTCTTTCACAAAAGTAAATAAAATTCTTCGTCCCATTTATTATTTTACATCCCTCCGCAGAAGTCAATAAACTCGAAACAAGCAAGCGATCATATCTCTATACGCTAGATTTATTATTGAGGGCTGGAATATTAATTCCTTCTCAATTCAGTGGGTTTACTCACTATAACCGATTTTGTCTATAAATCGCTTTTTACATGATTCAATAAGATCGTGCTATATTTAGTCTAAGTTTTCACACTCAAGGGTCTAAGCCAAAACATTTTTCAATAATTTCGATATGTTTAAACTAACATTTTTACTTATTTAATTTGCGAACAAATTTCAATCATAAAAAGTCATATTGCTTAGTTTTTTTCATTCAAAACTCGGTGTGATATACTTCTGGAATAGGTAAGTATAATTAATTTTTAGGTTGAATTAATATTGATATTGGAATATTTGCATTATTTTAGGCTTGTCCGTCTCGACATTAGACCTTAAAAAAATTAATAGCATTTTTTTTATATAATCTGATCATACCACATTAAAAAATCAAATCTTAATCGAAATCATATACCAGTGCGTGAAACACAGTAGGGTTAAATGGAGGGTTATTATTTTGTATAATCTCTTTGATTTGACAAACAACCGAAAATGTGAAGGTTTTAATATAATTCCTCGCCAGTTGACAGTTGAAACATCTTTTCGAGCTTTAGATGAGAAATTAATTCAAATCGCGATGAGAAAGGGTCACGCGTGGAATCGAATACATAGCTAAAATTTATAATATAATTTTATTTCATTTATTATATTACCAAGTTAAGACGATTTTTAGATAAAAGATTGTCAGAGAGAAGCACTCCATGATTTTACACATATATTGTTATATTAATCTTTATACTAAGGTACATAAATTTATCAGATTACAAATTCTATAATACGCGTTTGAATATAATGGAACACACATAATATATCACACTCATATTCTCACAAGCTTATTAGTATAATTAACAATTCCTACAATTCCTAGAAAAAGGATTATTATCTGGGCTTAAGCCAACCATTGAATTCGTGGAAAGCTACCATTAAACATGATAATGTTCCTAGTAAATTTATAATTAATTCCATACGTCAATAAACAGAAACATTTTTTCCTCACAAACTTGGACACAGCGTAAAGTCACTTTAAACATTTCACGAAAATAACAAAAAGCATTAAAATTTCAAAAGCGTCCATCCCATTTCCGAGAAAATTGTGAAATCCAGAAAATATCTCACACATTTCATTTTAAAATGTAAAAGCCATAAAGCTCCGAAGTTTATTATGCTGAGTATATTTCATGTGGAAAAATTTAATCATGGTGTCCTCGTGGATTGAAATTCTGTACACGGGGGCCTTTGGGTCACATAAATCGTGGGTCTCGGCCACTGAGGCACTGAGACCGCGGTTAAGTATGGATGTAAGACCTTGGACGAGACATATATTACAGCGGGAGTGGATCGGTGCCCGTTTTTTTGAAAGAAGAGGATATTCTATACCACTTCCCGTATACACTGGTTGTCAATTCTTAAGGTTATAGAAATTTTGTTTTTTTATTGACTTATACCTATATAATGTTGTTTAGGGAAACATAGACAATTATTGACTGTAGGTAGCAAACAAAGGATTGAGAAGAATTATACATAAAAAACCAATATGTAGGTATACGACGTTATCTCTCTCACGATATTTTCCAGGATAAGAATAAACTAAAAATATTCAAAACAAACATTCTCCCCGCAAATTAACTTCCATTACCATAACAAGTGGAATCAAAAGACAATTTCCTCTCGCATTTTCACCCTTTGTCTTGAAACGAGAAATATTACCCAACTGTTCCACCACGCAAACCTATGCTATCATTCAACTGCTATTTTTGCTTCAAATTACAACCAAACATCTAACCAAACAATGAATTAGTTTACCTTCCACTCCCTAGCAAAACGAACTTTAGCACTTACAAATTAGAGATGAAAATTCCATGAATCGTATGATGAAAATAGCCAAAATTATGCATACAAAATTTAACTTTACACTGCAGTGTTTAGAGTGTAAATTAGGTTGTTGGATTTAAACAGTATTTTGGTAATTGGAATACAAGAGGAAAGCCGCAGCATTGCGGAAGCAACCACCCAGTTAGAACGATACTGAGTTAGAATTTGGATATTTTGTACTAAGCACTCTAAAATGCTCGTGTGATTTTTGGCACAAAGACAGCTCTGTTAACAAAGAAACTGTCTTGGTACAATTTTACCTTGAACTGTGTTACTGAGACCGGTTCTAGTTTAATTACAGTTACACAGTTTTAGAGATACAAATATACATAGAAAACTTAAAAAAAAATACCAAAACCAGCTATAGTTTTTTTTGTAAAGTTTTATTTTAAAGAAGAACCGGGAAGTATAGTAAGTTACGATCATTTGAGCGTCAACTCTGGTTTCACAGTTTTCAAATTCCCTAAGTGCGTCTGATATGGTTTAACGACCATCACACTATGACAGACAGATGGGACCTACAATGTATTGTGTCATCCGACCCATGAAGACTTTATCAAAAATTTGTAGTTTAATTGAAAAAAGATACAAGACAATAAAAAGCTTTTCACACAGTTTTTTTAACGTTATTTAACGTACATTGTCATAGCTTCCCAGCCCTAAATACCTAGGCTTCAAACGTGTTCAAACACTCCGCCGCGGATATTTCCGAGTGATTTACTTCAACCCGCGGCGCTAGACTGTATTCAACATGTCATTGCCTGGAAAGGTAAATGTTACTAGACTTGTTTTTAACTGATTTCAATGAAGGTAAAAATTGAAATATATTTATTGGAGCATTATATACATCATCATCAGCATCATCATGTCCGCCCGTGTTCACCCACTGCTGAGTATAGGCCTCCTCTCCAACGTGCCACATAGTACGGTCTGTGGCCTGTCTGATCCATCTCCTACCTACATACATCTATACTAATATTATAAAGCTGAAGAGTTTGTTTGTTTGAACGCTTTAATCTCAGGAACTACTGGTGCGAATTGAAAAAATCTTTTTGTGTTTAATAGACCATTTATCGAGAAAGGCTTTAAGCTACAAAACATCACGCTGCAACTAATAGGAGCGAAGAAATAATGGAAAATGTGGAAAGAACGGGGAAAATTATTCATCTTTGAGGGCTTCCGTTGCATGCGCTGCGATAACGGTTCAAGATATCACAAAAATATGTATGAAAGAATTATTTCTCTTTAAATAATCTAACAAAATGTCCTCAACAATATATGCCTATCTTTTAAGGTTAACTCACTAGAACCGTTTTTATGGTAATAACTATTCCACGCGGACGAAGTCGCGGGCACCAGCTAGTACCTTAATATAAATTATTTCTAGTAATAAATACGATTCAGATTGGTTATGCTGTTTATTATGGCTTGTGATTATTTTTTTCTGATTTATTTATTCCAAAACAAAACTCTATTGTTACATGTATGTAGAATTAAACTTTAACTGTATTTTGTCCACTAAATTTCTTTATGTATTCATGAAAAAACTACATTTGCGCAATGCAATTTGACTGCTCTGTTAGCTTAGTTGGTATTGGCTCTGCCTTCTAATCCAGGGGTGCGGGTTCGATTCCCGCATAACACAAGTAATTATGAATATTTAAATTTGTAATTATTGTGTTGAGTCTGGTCGTTTCTATATAAGTATGTATTTACAAAAGAAAAGTATATATGTATTATATCCGTTATCTAGTAGGTACTCATGATACAAGCGTAAGCTTAGTATGAGGCAAGATGGCGCTGTGTGATATGTCATGAAATATTTATTTATTTATAAAGAAATGTCAAATAATTTTGTATTCGCATTAATCCTTTACAAATAGAAATCCACGCGTATAAATCTTCATGCAAAAAATCTCAGAGATAAATCATTCCGGCCGTTTGCGTCTTAACTAGGAACCAGCGCTTCTATTAATAGTAGTTTTATCAATGTATTAGGAACCTCTTGTGGTTGATAAGTGAGAGTTTTTACAATGTTAAGGATTTTCTGGACAAAATGGACTGTGGATATCGCGTTTACCACAAAATGTAGCAATCATTGAAATGCGAATAATAATAATGTGTATTTGACATGTACATATATCAATACTATCAATCAATAAGTGTATTTGTAATCCATATGTTTAAAATTGTAAAATATTATTTAACGTTTGCGTGCCTTATGTGAGGTTGTAATGGCGGATATACTTATAATTAATGTGATCTTTACGTACCCATTTGCATGCAAGTAAATGAATCCAAAATCTCTCTTTTAAAGTAGTTTAAAAACAAAGACTTCCATCATCTTCACATAACCTTACATATACCACTTACCCCGTCTCGACATGTAACATGACGTCAGTTCCGGCTCGATTCGCGCCCACTTCCGGCTTGTTCTTGACGCGCCACTTCCGATTTCGCGTGTAATAGTTGTCAGGTTGGCAGCACTGTTAGTATGAGGTTAGTGTCAAGTTTTTTTTATTCTAAAATGAACGAGTGAAATTTGTATACCTCTTAATTAGAGGCTTTCAAACACTGATTTCCTATATATGAGAGTGATTTGAGGTATCTAAAAATAGAAGTGTAATAAGTTTATATAAAAAAAATATAACTGAATGATTTCTGAAACAGACTTTATAGTAAAAAAGATTCTTAGATCTCGTTGACACTAATTTTATCAGTTACATCGTGTTGATAATGCAAATATCACATAAGATTCGTAATGTTATGATCAAGCGTTACCTTAGTTTGTAAAATGAAATTTTGGTTGCATAGTACGGCTATCGTTAAGCCATGTCAAAGACCCTCAGAGTGGCTTGAAAACTCTGACACAAGAGTAGCCCACTTTCATGGAATTTACTTACTTCTAAAGTGACATTTCTTTACTTGTCCTGTGCTTTAATCTAGCTACCTATACTACTAACCCGTCACTATTACAGAGATCCATCACTCCGTTGTCGCGTATCTAAGCTCCGCATCGAAGGAGATTTCTTTTTTCCAACTCGGACATAAATCTAACGAAATGTGTTCAATTTGGAAGGGAACTGATAGGCATCAGTGGGCTTAGTACAGCTACAATTGTTTTTTTTTTCTATTTACAATTTCATGTGAATCGAATTTAATATTTAGGTTAGTTTTTTACACGGAATGGGTTTGCACTTGACCATAATTGATGGCAAACGATTATTACGGTCTAAGATTGAGCGTGTTTACCCAGTAAGAACCGATTCACTCTCGCTTTGGAATTCGCAATATTATATTCCACGGGGAACAGGGAGTCAGGCAGGGAGTTCCACATATTAGCAGACATCTTTAGCAATTTTTGAAATTTTGTTTGGAAGACGATATATTGACTGTGTTATAAAATTGTTAGGTTTTATTTATCTAATTATTTTTATAAATAGTCTTACATTTGACTACAGACTGCCTGATGTAAAATAAAGATAATCAAAGATTTGTAAAAATTAAAAAAAGATGTAGATATTGATTATTTTAAAACAAAAGTTTTAACCTAATTTAAATCGTAAATGTGAACTATATATTCATTCTAAGAAACATGAAAGTAACGATATAAATTTTTAAGATAAGACAAAAAAAAGATCCTAGCCATATATTCAGAAAAGTACAAATACAAATAATACAAATACAAATATTTTATTTATCGAAACACAGTGACAGTACATTATACAGTACAAATAAAATTGCATTACATTCTTTATGTTGGCGTAGAGCGTAAGTGATTCAGATTAGATTTTGCTATTGTCACCATGCTAAGCCCACAGATAGTATCTGGAGGCTGAAGGAACGTGTCGGGAATTGTTAATCTGGTAATGGAATAAGTATTTTAATTGTGGCAGCTTCTGATGAGGATCGAGCCGTGGTTTTTCGAGCAAATTCCTTTTTTTAAATCGAAAATTTGGTCTTGCCATTTTATAAAAAGTTGAAAAAAATATTTGAATATGAATTTGAATGTTTTTTTGTTTTATTAATGTTAAATAAAGTTTAATTTAAATAAAGTTTTCCAAAGTTTAATTTAAATAAAGCCATTAAATAAAGTTTTTATCCTTTTCTGCAAGCGTGTTCCTTTGTAGTGGTGCATAAGAGTTGTTTTATAATATTTCAAAAATTTGTACCTTATTTGAGAACGTAATAAAAAATATATCAAATGAAATAGCAAACAAAAACTAAAAAACATGCATATAATTTTACAACAAATTATCATGTTAACGCAAACATTCTAAAAGAAAGAACGTCCTTTTCAGAACTCTTACTTAGTAGTTATTTTTCTTCTTCAGTGTCCATCCGTTAGTTTGCAGTTAAATTTACCTATAAAACAACGAAAAACTATCCCCAAACCAACCAATAATATTTACGACCAAAAGTCAAAATCCAAAAGCAGTATGCAATATCGCCCCGCTGCCGCCGGTAGGTATAATCGCAAACACAGATGCAAGCAATGATTGCCACTTTGCATTCGCAATATCATCGATGGAAAACGTTAACCTTGCTACGGTTGACGGGGAATGCGTTTGTAGCGATATGTGTCATGATTTTTACTGTATTGACATTGGTATTTGTGTTTTTTTTTGTCAAATATATATAGTTGACAGAAGTTATGTTTCTGTGTCTTATGCAAGCCATAACACAAAAAAAAAGTAAAGAAACAGTTTTTTCTCTATTGTTTTGGAAACTAATATGAGATTGTGATCGTCAATTAATTAATTATAATAGCTAATTAAAAGTTGCTGTTTAGATATGTCTAATCTTACTGTTCAAAAATATGGTGAATAAAAATAAATCGACTCTTAAGTAGTAGTAACGATTAACTCATTGCTGTGATAGTGAAAAAACTGTTAACAAATATGACCGGGGAAAATATATATTTTATTTAAGTTTTGCTATGGCGAACCATACCAAAATCAATCCAAAACTGTTACTTCATACATCAACAAACTCCACCCTAAATGTGTATAGGAAACTCATAAAAACCTACTTCCTATCTTGCATCAGCAATATTTCTCACCGCATTGAAATCCGTAAGAAAAATTGCAAATAGTTACCGAAAAAAATGTCCCATCATTCTTTTAAAATGGAAGCAATTTTCTTACTACTGCCCAATATCACGCATGACCATTGGAAACGATATGGGAAAATAAACTTTAGCGTCTACAGAATATGTCAGATAATGGTGTGAATGTAGAAAATTAGAAAAAATTGAAGTGTAGTAGGCGCAAATCGTACCCAGCGGGAGTTTAAGAAGAGCAATCAATCTTGTTGGATGATACTTTGGATGGAAGAAATAAACTGGATTAGCTAGCTGTTGAAAAAAGTTTACGTAAACAGAAAGTTTTACGCTATTTCGGCGGTTTCAGAAAGTTACCTTGAGTTATATTTAGAAAACATAAAATTTGAGGCTGGTTATTAGTTTTTTAACGGTTTGGTTTGAACCGAATGCCGTAAACTTTGAAATAATATTGAGAGTTTTGATTGTTACTTTATTACTGCAACACACGACAAATAAATTACTATAATTAAGGTTATGTTTTATGATTTCGTTAAGCCATGTCAGAGGTCAGAGTCATGTTAAGGCGGCTTGATAAACTCTCGACACCAGAGTTGGCCACTCTCAATCGATAAGAAGAAGAAGGTTATGTTTTATGTAGACTCATTTACAATGATGTTTGTAACTGTAATAAAAAAATATAGCAATAATAATTGAGGGGCCAAATATTGCCAACATACGTTTCAGGACAAAATCACCTATGCATTACGTTCCAATTATATATATTATATATATTATTATGTCTGCATATAACTACTTTCTTCCCCAGCTCAATCATGTGGCTGTATCTGTTTTAACCACCTAAGTTTAATTCCAACTCTCTCACAAAGACGTAAATATATGTACATACATAGATATCTACTATAACAGCTCACATAGTTACAACCACAGAGTAAAAGGCTGTAGACAGAATATTATATTTTTTGTTTTAATAGTCAATACTGGTGCAGCAAGTGTGGCTTTATCTAAGCGGTTCCAGTGCTTTTCATCCAGACGTACCCTGGCTCGAATCCAGCCCTACACCAATGACTAGTATTTTTAAGTTTATTGACAATGACGATGAAGGTAAACAGAGTGAGGAAACCGACATGTTTGAAGACCACAATATCCGTCTTCCGTGGAAAGACCTGGGCGCCCACCACGATGTATCTGCCCAAGAGAACTCCCCTAACAAATTGCGGGGGAGTCATAACCCTCAGTCATGAGGAAATACAACTCAAAGAGAGGGAGAGAGAGAGAGAGACTGGTACATTTTTACCAAAACTACTTCGTTTGACAATTTTTAACATCAGTACTGTGATATTCCCCAGTTTTAACAATAAAATGAATAGACTTCATCACACAAATGGTTATTTTTTGATTATGCGCTCTTATGTTCATGTGTGCGTTTCATTAATTTTGTGATTTAATTATTGTTTTTGTATCAGATTAGTAACGTATTAACTTGGAGAACAATGTAAGTTTTAGCAAAATCCGTTTAAAAGTATTTCGTATCCAAATATTGTGAAATGTATAAGGCAATAAAACCGGTTTAATTGTTCCGAATTACCGCTAGTTTTTTTTTTCGTACCAAGCATCCAAGTCTGGCCGCTTGGGCAGCAGCTTAGAGCATTGCTTAACTTTAATATAAAAGCTCGCTTAGAAATTTAATACTTGCTCCAAATTTTTAAATGAAAAGATATCAATACGGTATCTGCTCCTTGGTTGAACGTCTCAACTAGCGTGTATCGGAACGAGCGTGATCGTGGAAGCAATTCGAGGTGTCCTGCCTTACTATCTCATGCTTGTGAATGCAGTTCAAGTTATGAAATATGGGATAATTTTATATTATCACTCATTATTTCAATTATTACCGTGTTGAATAATTTAATATTAGATAAGCTAAAGCAACCTTATCTACTTAAAACACTAATCAATGGTTTATCATTGTTTAGTTCACTCGTTAAAAAACAGAATCCACACTTACTAAATTAACAATTAAGAAGTTATATGAGATGGACCGTAATGGTATACTAATAAGTTATGTTACAAATAGTTCTATTGATTTTTATCTGATCAGACATAGGTGTGATTATAATTATAACAATCATCTATTTAAACTATATACATAAGATTGTTTGACTTTTGATTATACTGCGTGTTAATATTTTGTTAGCTTATTTGTAACATTTCAATCGCTAACATCTCCTCACTTGCCCCCCAAATTCACAATTAACAGTGCAAGGAGGTTGCAAGTTGTGATAACAATGCGCCGTCCTGATTACATCTCCGCAAGTTTCATATAACTGGATGGATTTAGGAGGAATGGAGAACGATCCGAGGAAGGAGGAGTAATGTTTTGTCTTTGAGTTAAATGGAAGAAATAATGTGAATATAAAAGGCTGTCTATAGTACAATTGGCTTGTTATCTTAGTTTTTCATTTGACAGGCGTTTGATCATCAATACACCTGAAACAACACTCGCACATGCAACACTGTGTTTGTGAATAAAAAAAGTCTAAGCAAGTGCTAGAATAAACCTGACTTGTCTGTGACTATGTTTTAATCCACTAATATTATTAGGTGAAAGTTTACGAGAAAGCAAATGGTTAGATTGGTTTTAATCAATTTGGTATAGAGATAGACTACACCCCAGATTATAATGGGATACTTTTTATTCCGGACTAACGCGCGTAACACCACGTTATCCAGCTAGTTAATGATAATTACTTTATCTCTAGTCTTATTAATATATTTTAAGCAAATAGTAATTACTTCTGCATGTCCCATTCTACAATCATGTTCCACTTTCAAACCATAGTGTTGCTTGTCCAACAAATAAAATCTAACTGAAAAATATCAGCTCTGTATTTTTAATACAAACCAATCATCATAATCTAATCTCGTTCAAACGAGGCGGCCATAAATTGAGCAAAACAGTGAAACAATAATAACTGGAGCGCCGCAAAATTGACTTCATTAAAGCTACTGGTGGCAGTTTGTTTTGCAATGGCGGTGGTGATAAGCAAGCTGTTTTGTGACGATGGTGATGATGGGAAATTATGTTTTTACTGTCTACTAAAATAGGAAATGTTTCAATACGACTTTTAATACGATTCTAAATATGTTTTTTTCCATTGACATTATTTTAGAATAACACTTTGTGTGGTTAATTGTGATGGTACATATAAGCTACTCGTATAAGCAATGTTTGATTTGTTGACGTTGAATAATAGTAAGGAAGTTAAGAGGTCAATGGCTTGATACAAATATAAAGAAAACTCAAACAAATAAATATGATACCATTTAAAATTATAAATAAATAAGCAAAATATTTTTAAACAAAAAATAAGGCATTAAATATATTCGCACTTTTTTTGGATGTCACATTTATGTGTTTATTTATAGCAGATTGACCATTTGAGTTGCAATGCTTCAAGCAATGTTAAACAAAAAAAAGCCTTAAAAACAGGCATGTTGTACAAATACCACCGGAAGTGAGGCCGTCTGCCGGAAGTAGAAGTCAAGTCGGCGTTGGCGCGTCAGGCGTGCGCTAAGTTCGCGCGATTAACGGCCGAAGTCGGGTAAACTGATTAATAGTTCGCCGTTGCAGTGCCTATTAAACTCCGGGGGATTACCATGGAAGAAACCACTATATGGAACAATATTATTTATAGAGTAAATGCGTATAGTAATTGGGCGTTTCCGCGTTAAATTGAGGGTCCTGCTTTTCTCTTATAATACCTACGTCAGTCTTAAAGCTATCTAAAATGCCCTTAAGTTGGTTTGAAACTGTTGACAACAGAATTGGCCTCTATTTTTATATACGAATTATTTAATATATTGTTGAAATTGATGCGTCTTTATTGACACTGTAAGTTGTACATGACCTTTACATGGCTTTAAGCAATTCTAAAAAAAAATCCTACTTGGTGACTGTTAAAGGCGAATTTACTTGTGTAGTAGTGTATATAATCTGCTCAGGCATATTATATACTTATAATTGACGGTTTTTGTATAGACTATTTTCAAATGTATATCAAATGCAAGAAAACAAGATTTATTCCAGAATGATTTTAGGCTTACCGTAGCCTCAATATACGGCTTATTGTAGCTTTATGTTGCATTTTTGTTGTCGTGTTATGATGTATAGCGCCAGTTAACTTGAACTAAGCGCTCTGGCAGACCAAGCCATTTAACCACTGGCCAATTTCAGAAGGCTACTTATTTGAGTATATATTTTTCCAACTGACTGGCTTGATTTAGTGGAGCTTAGGTCATGAACTATAAATTTAAAAATAACATGGAACAATATATCATATTTTGCTGCACACCAGAGCTGGCTACTCTCGTACAATTTATCAACATTGATTTCGTCATATTGAAATCTCAACATTGAAACATCTTCTATGGTTATTTATTATTTATTTATTTTTATTTATTACATCTTATAGAATGAGAAACCTGGATTATATTTGCTTATACGCTTACTGTGATAATTGTTAATGAATATCATCCTGCCTCTGACTCTCAGTCGCTTTATTAAAACCATTGTTAAATTCGTTAATCAAACGAACACTCAAAAAGGCCACCAGAAAAAGCCAACCCAAACAAAGTTTCATTAACAGAATCGAATCATCTCGCGCACGGGAGTAAATAAATAAAAACAAAAAGATGGCAAAATAAACAAAAAGCGAAGGGAGAATAAATAAAAATAAAAAGTGAGTGGACAAAGCCGTGACAATCAGTATCGGACATTATTTGCAGAGCGCGGGTAATTGATCCGGGACTCTGACCGGAAACGTAGCAGCCATGGAGCCAGCAAGATAGCGGATGATGCTTATTTTTTTTATCACGAAATAGACTAACGTTTGACTACAGCCTGCCTGATGTTAAGCACCACTGTAGTCTAATATGTTGCACGCTTGCCTAGAAGAAACTTATTTACTCTAGATTTGAAGACCCCTGAGTTATAATTTCTGGAAACAAGGCTCCAGGTAGAGTGTTCTATAATCTCGTTGTCCTTACTATGTAGGTAGAAGTAAATCGCTTCGTAATAAAATTATTACTCGTTATTAATCATGTACTTTTAATTTCGTTGCGGTTTCTATTAGCCATGTTCCTAACTTTAAAAGATTGGCACTTGATCTACCAAAGTTAGTAAATAACCTATAAGTAATTTTTAGACTACAATTTTAAATACATCTCCTATTACAAAGGTTTTAGCCACATACTTAAATTGTTTCCAACTACTTTTAAAGAAAACTGCAACCTTTATTTTTTTATACAGAACAAATATATTTAATCTTTAACTAAAAAGTTAGTCAGCCTTATTCTAAAACAGTTACCTGTGCTTTTTGCTACAAAACATTACTAATACAATATACTTTAAAAAAGACTTGTTCTTCTAATTTTGAAATTATTTAAGTATATAAATTTTCTTTTTCTGGAGCTTTTTTATTGCCTCAAGTTTATATGTGATTCCATAAAAGGTCAGTAAACCATAGCCCCGCAGTGCTGATGGCCTCACGGTGTGTTCGTTAGCAGCCATATTTGTCTCGACGTTACCTTCCTGCTGACGTCACGGACATGAGTGTGTGCGAGCTTTATTGCTCGCTATAACATTGTATGTATTGTATGTATTGTGATGTATATTTTATTTTGATGTTATTATAGTAGAAAAAAAGCAAATATACAAATAAATAATAAATAAAAGACTTCATTCAGGCTTTAACCCATAAAATTAAAATTGTGAAGTGGGTGCCAAGTTAAAATTCGTTACTTCCTTTACGGTTTTCTGAACATAAACACTTGTGAGGATTTTTTTTCTCCAATAATTTAAACAATTCGTGAAGGTACCATATGTCTTACAAAATATTTTATTTTTACATTGTAATTTTTTTTTTATTTCGTACTATGCAGTCGCAGGCACATTCGCCGAATGCATCCGTAGGAAGGAAGCTTTCGCTGTGTATCAGGTGGTCTACCGTCCACGAAACGTTGGCGATAGAGCTGACGTGCACCGTGGTAGCTGCCATTCGAAGCACCCACGCACAATATCATGTCGTAATACTCGGCGTTTGAAAATACTAGTCCAGGCATAATTATAGAAAAATAGTGAAATTAATATTTTTTATTGAATTTTTTATTGACAAATTAAAATTTGACAAAAGTCAATGAACGCTCAAAATGATAAGATGTAGGGTTGCAAGTCTTAAAGTTTTAATGAAAGTTCAACTTATGATTACTCGAAATCTATGACCCTTAGAATTCTGAAACCTAGTGGGCTGTATTCTATATATACATAGGTATCTATAGTATAAGTATTGTCATACCCTTCTGTTACACCTTGTATAAAATATAATAAGTTGGTGAACTAACCCAGCTAAACATTATCTTGTGTAAAGTAGCCAAAAGACTTGGATATAAACATATCATTAGTGTAATTCGTGGAGACGGTGTTATAATGAATAGAAAAAAAAAACTTTTTCGTTGAAATGAATGTTAGTAAGTTACTAACAAAATATGGATCAAACAATTGTAGTCCGAAATAAATCATTTTGAATTTTGAATTTGAATGTAGAATGTACAAGAAGTTCATTTTTAATGTTCGAGAACAAGAAAGAAACACAAAAACGCAATACAAACAAACAAAAAAACTGATCCTGTTGCTAACTCTACGCTTTCCAGTTTACAAATTGAGAAGAAAATATTTTTTCAAAGTTCTTAGAGAGAAACTCTTCAGTACAAAACTTAAACAAACTAGGCAAGAAAGAAAAGCAATATAGAAGCCTCTGAAACTTTGTGCGAGCTTATTTTCAAGCCGCGAACAGTCTTTCAACTCTACTTGATGAGAATATATTTGCTATAGACTGGTAATGATACTAGAAACTACATTGTTAAATAAACAAATCTATATCAGAACAGATATACTAAATCAAAGTCAACTGTCTCACAAGGCACAAAATAAGTAAAGGTATGTTTTAGGTGACCATGTTTCGTAATGCTGAAACAGACACATTTAATATAGCCTAAGCTACCTCTTAATAAAATGATTAATCATGAGGTATTTTTTTAATTCATTATAACGATGCTTGCTTGAGTAATACAGTCTGAATTTAACTCTGATACCTTTGTAGTTAATTCTATCATGTTTGCTCTATTTTTTGTTTTTAAGTAATCAACAGCCATATAAATCTACGTTTACGTGGTTTCTACAATGTTCGTAGCAGTGTCTATGAAATCTCTACGGCGTAGAGCTCTACGAAACCTCTACGGGCGAGGTCTCGGAAATAGTCGTTCTTTCTTTTCAGTGCAACTTACTGTAAATATGTGCTATATTTAAAGCCTGATCTTCCAAGAAACCTTTATGTTATATTCTTGCTTCTATTTCTGTCACACCCGCTTTACAATTCTCTGAACTGCGAGGCAATGAGAGCTTTTACACAATTTCTTTACATATCTATACTAATATTATAAAGCTGAAGAGTTTGTTTGTTTGTTTGTTTGAACGCGCTAATCTCAGGAACTACAGGTGCGAATTGAAAATTATTTTTGTGTTGGATAGACCATTTATCGAGGAAGGCTTTAGGCTATATAACATCACGCTGCAACTAATAGGAGCGAAGAAACAATGGAAAATGTGGAAAAAAACGGGGAAAATGATTCATCTTTGAGAGCTTCCGTTGCGTGTGCTGCGAAAATGGTTCAAGATATCAAAAAAATATGTATGAAAGAATTATTCCTCTTGAAATGATCTAACAAAATGTCTGCAAAAGTATATGTATATCTTTTAAGATTAACTCACTAGAACCGTTATTATGGCAATAACTATTCCATGCGGACGAAGTCGCTGGCACAGCTAGTTTACAATAAAGCTGAAAGGGTCAAAAATCTGAACATAGAAGATGTAGAAATAAAAGTTTGAGTATACTTTAAATCCATAACAGAACACGTTTCAACAGTTTTTAGATATTTTGTCTGTTTATCTGTTTCGCGCTCATAACACAAAAACGGATCACGATTTTTGGTATGTAGGTTGTATGAGGTCTTAGAGGTGTCATAGGATACTTTTTATCTCAAAATAATGCAAACGAAGCCGCGGGCGTCCACCAGTTTTTAATAAAGTGTTTAATTGTTTTTTTAAACTTTGTATTCAGGTATTCATCAAGGATATTTTTGGCTGAATTGAGTGATTTACATACGATAACATTATAGTATTCGAATTATTTGCTAAACGCCTGTTGAAATTGGTAGCTATAATAATAATAAATAATAATAAATATTTCGGGACATTGCACACAGCGCCATCTAGCCCCACATTAAGCAAACGCTTGTGTCGTTACTAGATAACGGATATAATACTTATATACTTTTCTTTTGTAAATACATACTTATTATACTATTCTATTTTATATTTTATTCTATTTTTTATTCCATTTTTTACAGCTATTTTCTTACATTGATTTCGTCTATACGATTACGATAGTTTAGTATTGTTACAGCGAAAAATTCAATTCGGTATACATATACAACTATATCTGCTGGAACGATTTTAATTATCGATTTAAATTAAACCCAAAATAGTTTTTTTTATATCTCTTTTAATTAGCTCTTTGACGCTCTTTAGCTTTTTTAAATATTATGTATAGATGACTCCTCCGCAGAACAAATCATTTAAGGCCTTCTTTTGGGCAGATACATCCTGATAGACGCCTCTCACTAAGAAAATCAAAATCACAACGTAGAACATGCAGCAATTAAAAAGCCCAGGAGATTCTGAAGCCTCTCTAGTACATGTACATTAATATATGTAATACAGGCTCCGTGCAAGTAGCTTTGTGTACTAACTATGGCAGCACTCTTGCACGTATTGACACTTTTAAGCACAAACGTGTAATTTTAACTGCTTTCTAAAAGGGATACATAAATTTCTGATTCAAATTTGAGTTCAATCTATACATATTATAAAGCTGAAGAGGGTCAAAAATCTAAACATATGAAAAAATATTGTTTGAGTATACATTAAATACATAAAAAACACGTTTCAGCAGTTTTATCTTTTTGTCTGTTTATTTAAATGCTCGGCTGAACGGATCATCATGATTTTTAGCATTTAGGTAGAAGTCTTAGAAGTGGCACAGGCTACCTGTCATCCTGAAATAATGCGAGCGAAGCCGCGGGCGTCCACTAGTTATTTATATAAAACTTTATCATATATTGTGAGCTAATGTTTTTGCACTAATTTCTCGGAAATCATATATTTGTAACTATTTCTGGGGCAGTATGGGGTCTTATCGATTATTTTTTCCAAATAGCTACATTTATAGATATTGTTAGTTACAAATCTATCCACAAGCAGAGTTATCCCGCATGGGCTTAGATTAGCTCTCGCAACTATTTGCATAGAAAGTGCATGCACGGTTCATTATTTCTATTACTCGCAGCCGAGGAAGGAATTACGGAATGCCCGTATTACACTCGTGTGAATAATAACATGTGTGGAGTGGAATGATTATTTTGCGCTCTAACAATAGAAAAAAAATAGACTGACTTCTATCGACTCTCAAATCTAGACGATGTTGATTTTGAGTGTTAATTACAAAATAATCAAAATCATATATTGGACCAAAATACAATGCGCAATTGAACCGGTTTTAATGCAATTCGATGTTCTGTTTTATATATTTTAGCCATGATTTTATACACTCAAACACCAATGTTATTAATGTACAGATATCTAACCAAGCAATATAAAACAAATAAAAAAATTATTATAACGTTAACACTCAAAACTTTTAGAATAAATAATGTACTCCATCTGCTGTCTATTAAAAACTAAACTCAATACATCAAACAGTTTTCAATTTACATAACGTTTTTTAATCTGTTTCTAAATCATCTATCAATTATTAGTTACTGTTATTAATAACTAAATTAATTTGAAAATTTATCAATGACATATATGAATAATGAATTATTATATGATTTTTCTTCTTCGCTAAAATCAAAACACTTTTTTTTTAATTTAATTCAAGTTTATAAGTTTTATATCAGAGCTGTTTAACTTGAGAAGTTTTTTTGAACCATTGATAATTTAGATAATGCATCAAAAAGACAAAATAATTCTCAAATTAATTAGCTATTTAATCAAAGACCGGTTTTTTTATAAGTAAAGCGGTAAGAGCTCAGACTGTCTGAGCCTTAAAAAAGTTCCATTCATTGAGTACTTAGTACGTTTTTCGCGCTCTGGTCAAGATATGTTATAAGATTATGGATCTTATTGCATGGGAATAAAGTTTATGTTCTTATTCGAGTGTCAACCTGAGCTTTGCGCCCAAGATGGTTAAATTGGAAATTTTCCGTATGTTTTGTGAATAATTGCGAAATGGTGTTCATTAAGACATTTTTTTTTGCTGTAACACTATTTTGTAGGATAAAATCAAACTGTTGATGATGTTGTAATCCAAGTCAGTTTTGTTTAGGGGGTTTTGACTGCCCCGTTAGCATAGTGGCTATGCCTTCTAATCTAAGGGTGCGGGTTCGATTCCCGCATGACACAAGTAATTATGAATATTAAAAATTTGTAATTACATTTGTTGAGTCTGGTACTTTCTATGTATATTAAGTAAGTATGTATTTACAAAAAAAAAGTATATATATGTATTATATCCGTTATCTAGTACCCATGATACAAGCGTAAGCTTAGTATGGGGCTAGACGGCGCTGTGTGATATGTCCAAAAAAAACAAAAACTTAGTTTTGAGAGATTAAATCATATAATTGTAAAATGTTTAGTTCTATCATTTGAATGCTAAATTAACACTTAAATTTTTCAATCCTACAATAATGTTTATATGTCGCACTTTCAACACCCCATTTTCCCCGTCAAAGGTTAAAAACACGGCTTTAAAAAAGCCAGACAGTGTAGGATATTCAATTAATGTTTCAGTAATGAGCGAGTTGGCAGCCAGCCAGTACTACATAGAGGAAAGGGCGTAGGTGGTGCTGAAGGACCAATTCTGCCTGAGTAATTAAAATGTAACTCTCTAGTAGAGAGGATAGAAAGAATTAAATTAAATGTATTGAAAATGTTCTCCTCTTTTTTATCAGATCAGCCTGGGGCGAATGATAGTAGTAGTAACAATAACAAATACAGAGTTTAGATAAAAGTTTCCAACCTATTATTATCTTTAGTAGACTAACAGTTAGGCATTTGATCACACAGCCAGTTGGAATTGCTGGCAACAGTGTACCCCAAGATATACGATATGTACCTTGTACTTGTATGGAAATCTATATTTTAACGTGCTCTCAATCTCATAAAAATGTTACTTAAAAATCTAGTAAAAATTATTCACCAATAAGGTATTCGTAACCACGTTGGCCACCAGTAATCTTTTTTGTTTCTCGCAAGTCACCTTTATCTCCCAATCTAAAAAATTGTATTAATAATCTAGCTGCTCTGCCCGGCTTCGCACGGTTACATATGCACGATATATACTTAAAACTCTATCTGTTAAAAACACATCACAACCCGTAGCGTAGTTTTAGATATCTAAGCATGTAAGAGCCACCTGTACTCCGACTCCACCCTGGTCGATGGTACTTTTTCACACGTTGGGTTACATTGTCGTAATTTTCACGCGGATCCCTATTTTTTCTCGTATTAAATATAGCCTATGTTCATCAGGGACAATGTAGGATTATAAAGGTATTTTTTTTTAATTGGTGCATTAGTTTCTGAGCCTATTCAATTCAAACAAACAAACAATCAAATCTTTCCTCTTTATAACATTAGTGTAGATAGTGTAGATTGAAAATATCACAGCAATAAAACCTACTTTAATATTTTTATTCACAGAAAAAGTAATTTTAACAAAGTGCCCGAGGGGTTCGCACATTTCAAAACTTTCGCATTTGTAAAAATAAAAACAAGTTTTTTAAAGAACTTTTTCTTTCTGTTCTTTCATTCAGAAGTTTAACCCCAGGAGGGACATTTCTGTCTCTTACTGTATTTTATCTATAATACAAAAAATATATTGTACATGGCTTATAATATTCTTTTTAAATTATACTGACTTAAAAAAATATAACAAATTCTACAAATGTGTTTTTTTGTTTGTTTTCCTTTGAATAGGGGCGGGAACCCAACCATTTGAAATACTTAAAAAAAAACTTTCAGAAGACTTGATAACCTCCTTTTTTTGGAAGTCGGTTAAAAACAGGTTATCGCACGTAAAAATATACGACTACTAAAAAAGCAGTTATCTATTCATATCTATACAAATATTATATGTGAAAAATGGCGTTGGGTGGGCAGGCCATGTGCAAAGAATGGACAAAAATAGATGGGCTTACATAACAACAAACTGGGTGCCTCGAGAAGCCAAAAGAAGAGGAAGACCGCTACAGAGGTGGAACACGGACATCCTGCAGGTGGCAGGAGCGCTCTGGTCAAGAGCTGCTTCGTTGAGACAAACATGGAGAAAAATGGAGGATGCTTTTACCGCACTAGGCGGTCCCTATACTTAACGCAATAATAATAATGAAAAAACACTAATATAAGATAATATTACAAACATTAATTACATACATTCAAAAACCCTGTTGAATTTTTTAAGTAAGGGAAAATAAAAGCTTTTTTTTTTTTTTTTTTTTATTATTTTATTATATGTGATATTTCAATCCAAATACTCAACCAAGTGTAGTGAGCCTACACCGGATATCCTCTACCAAGTTTCCAAAAAAAAAAATTGTTGACGTTCCTGCTTGTACAAAAAGCCGTTTTCCCCTAAAACGTTTTCTCTAATATTGCTATATTATGTATACTATTTTGATACAACAACTTCATACACAGTTACACGATAAAGCTATTTGAAGCAAGTTGCAAACAAAAATCATAAGCTTATAGTACCTATTTCTAAATATTTATGTTATATAAATATGTACGTCAAAAAAAAGATAATTCTCAAGTGTTAGAATCATACCAAAATATCTGTTTGTTCTATTTTCAGTCTACAACAGATCGGTCTAATTTTTTGATATGGTTGTAGTCAATAGTGGCGGTTGACACATAAGTAACCTTTATACTTGGAAACGCGATAAAAGTCGCGGGAATCTATGTGTTTTAGTATAATCACAGTTTACGTTCAATATTTTTTCTTAAATTATATTTATAAGTAATTGCTACCATTTTCAAAGTTTCTTTTGTTCTCAACTTAATTGAAAATGATGGAAAATAATCACGACCGGCGGGATAATTAATAGAATAGAATAAACAACCTTAGTGTTAGTTTAGCGCTCAGCAAAAAGGTCATATGTTTTTGTATTTTCTTTTACATAAACCACTTACAACTTTTTTTTATTTATTGGGTTTTTTTAAACATATTTTTTTTACCTTTCTGTTTTTGACTAACCCATTACATCATCGTAATATGAAAATACGCGATACATCGGGGCGACATCGGCAACAATGGCTACCGTTTCTAACTCCACTCATATCTCGAGCCATTGTACTGCACCCCTTAACGATGTACAGTCAGCAACGCAGGTTGCTGTGTACTAATATTAAGGGAACATTGTACCATATTTGACTCACAAAAGCATGTTGATAAAATGAAACGAAAAATAATTAATACCCATATTACGAGTGGATTAGTTATCGTTTTAAAATCGTATAATTTACTAAGTTTTTTGTCTTTTTACTTGCTTTAAGGTAAAAAATCTAAGGATCTCGCAATTTTGAACGTTCTTTTCGTGATAAATAAAAAGCCTACCAAAACAAATCATATGTTTATTAAACATAATGTCACTAACTAGTTCATTGTAACGATACAATATATTACTATAAATAAACTTTTAAGCATATTTTCACCATTGCATAAGCATTTGGCCATTCTACTTGAGTTTAAATATCCACGGTTTTTTTTTTCAAGTCGTGAAACATTTTGTCGCGGGTGTACAGTAACTTTAGGGTATTTGAATGCGAATTACACGCGCTATACAAATACATGTATTGTATAAAAATACAGGGTAAATATTTGTACGGACGTCGGGCGCCACCTACAGGCTCACGGATAGTTGTGGGAGGAACCTCCATCCCCGTCGGTACTTCGCTGAAGTACCTCGGCATCGTACTTGATGGGCGATGGAGGTTCGAAGAGCACTTCAGGAGGATGTCCCCGAAGTTGATTGGTGTGACTGCGGCCCTGACCCGCTTGCTGCCTAACATAGGAGGCGGTGGGGTTACTTGCCGCAGCCTTTACATGGCGGTTGTGCGCTCCATGGCGCTATATGGAGCCCCAATATGGGCCGGGTCCCTCTCCACAAAAGAGCGCGCCCTGCTACGCGGGCCCCAGAGAAGTATGGCCATCCGAATGTGCAGAGGGTATCGCACCCTCTCACATGAGGTGGCCTGCATACTTGCAGGGTCCCTCCCGTGGGACCTAGAGGCTGGCGTCTTGGCGCAGGTGTACTGGCGCCGCGCACAAGCGCGTCAGCATAGCCTGTGCCCCCTCCACGAGGAGGTGGAGCGCTGGAGGAGGGGCGCAAAACGCGCAGCCGTGGGGACTTGGCAGGATAGTATCCTCGCTAGGTCCACACGACGAGGCCAGGGAGCCACCCGTTTCCTTGAGGCCATACGGCCTGTCCTAAGGAATTGGGTGGAACGGAAGCACGGCGCGCTCACCTTCCGGTTGACGCAGGTACTCACGGGGCACGGATGCTTCGGGAGGTACCTGCACAGAATCGGTAGGGAGCCAACCCCGGTGTGTCATCGGTGCGACTGCGCGGAAGATACCGCGCAGCACGTTCTCGAGACATGTCCGGCGGAGCTCGGACCGCGATTATCCCTGATCGCGGTAGTAGGGACAGACCTCTCCTTGTCGACCATCTTGCGAAAGATGGCTGACGACGAGAGGTCATGGGATGCGGTGGCCTCTTTTTGCGAGACGGTGATGTCGCAAAGGGAGGCCGAGGAGCGGGAGCGGGAGGTGAATCCTGCCGCTCATCCGATCCGCAGAAGACGGACACGGAGGCGAGCCGCTCGTGCTCGGACTCCGTCTCCGCTAGGAGGCCCTGGGGCGTGGGATGCGGGGGCATCCCATACCCCCTAGCAGGGACAAGGGCCTCCCGAGGAGTTGATGCCCGGATGTCCCTGGGCATCACTCGCGCAGCAAGAGGGAGGGTGTCCTCCTGAGGCGGGTCCACCTGGACAGTGGACTGCGGTTGGGACGGGAATTGCGGAGGAGTATTGCTCGCTTGCCCGCGAAACCCGTCCTTGCCGAGGTGAAGGGACATCGTGGTAGGTTTTAGTCGGTAGTGGAGTCCCATTAGCTCCGAGCCCGACATACCCCGCTGCCCCCCCCGGGGAGAGTGCGGGGATGCGTAAATGCATTTCCTCCACGAGAAAAAAAAAAAAAAAAAAAAAAAAGGGTAAATATTTGTAACGGCGTCTTTGCCAGTGTAAATGTCTCTTTTTTCATGTCAGCCCTTTCATGCCAGGCATTCACGCCATCCTAAATTTGAGATCGTTAGAAAGTGCGCTTTTGGATTGTCTTTTACGCTAAACACCTAATGTTCAGACATCATCGTATAGTTTTAAACTTTATTGGAAATGAACAAAAATATAGGTATATGTTAGCAAAATGGTGTATATAAACAATTTCATAGAATCAAGCAAATATTTGAACCACAGCCGGTCTTAACACACTCTAAATTGACAGATTTTGTAGTGCAGATCACCTGTTAAGTGGTCTCTGGGAAAACATGGTGGTACATTTTTATATTTTGAAGACGAGGTGAGTCTCTTTTTTGGAAATAACTTTTTATAAACACTGAAAAGAGATAAACATAAAGCCGGTTAATTCCACTCTGTTGCATAGAACTCTTTGTTTCATAGTAACCCAGTACGTACCGTCAATACGTGGTTGCTTCGTCAGCGTGAATGCGACGACAGGGCCCTCCGCACTCTGTCATTATTTAAAATGACAATGAAAATGAAGAGCGATACGATGCTTTAAAGATTTAAAAAAAAAATGTACTAAGCAAATATTCGAAAAGTAATGTTTGGGCATACTTCAAACCGACAATAAGACACGTTTCACAATTTTTTTATTTATTTTTAGTCTGTTAATAGGGTTTATCTGTTTATACTGATCAATCATCATGATTCTCGGCATAAAGTTAGTATAAAGTCTTGGGATTGACGTGGGCAATTTTTTATCCCGAAACAACACGAGCAAATCGCGGGCATCCTCTAGTAATACTATATCTATATAGATCGCGTTGTGTGATATATCCCAAAATATTCATTTATTATCATATATTTTATAACCCAGTACCGTCCATACGTGGTTGCTACGTCAGCGTGAATGCGACGACAGAGCCCTCCACACGCTGTCATTATTTAAATTGACAATGAAATGACGAGCGATACGACGCTTTACTGTTGTATGTTGATAAATAATATTCAATGTAAATTGCGAGCTTTGGTGGTGATAATGGTATTCTGTTTATTGGCTTCATGACGAAGTAAAGCGTAATTGTAGATATCAATTAGGGATTGAGCATCGATTTCAAAATAGCTTACTATATTGTTGAAAGTTCGTAGTTGTGTAGGTTTGTTACTCTTCACGCTAAAATTACTTACTTAGCCAATTCAGGTGCAAAACCAATTTTTTTTGTAGTTTATCATTTTGACGTTGATAAAAAAAACAGTTCTATACATACGTACTAAATAAATAATTGTGAATATTTAATAGATATAAATATGCTAATAGTACCTACATATTAATTAATATACGCCTCTATCCGCCTACACATTCATAGAACAATCAAATCATGCCCCTAATTGCTCAAGCAATTATGTACGTAGGTGTCAGTTTTAGATTATAGAGTAATGTTTCTGTAGCATACTGCCTATAAAACAACCAATGCATCAAAGAATAACAATATGGCTTAAAACGATACTTCATGAAGTAATCTTCACTTAATAAAAAAGAATTACTACCTACTTACTCTCTTTACATAATTTACACGTCATTGTTTTTTTTTGTACGAAACCACATTGTTATTAGAAATTGTTCAATAACTCAAACTCTACTTTGATTAACAGATTAAACCTTAATTTGTTACACATTCATAATACATGACAAACAAATTATTGATTTGTAATGAATTTTGTAAAAGTGCCAAATATAATAATCCAACAAAGAGTCGTTAGTAAAAAAGTTTTAAACCAAATTTGTAACAATAATTTAGCTCTTATTAGTTTCCATGTAACCTGCTAGTTATAGCCATCAACCATATTAAGTATGCGTGCATTCAGTTCTTAGTAATTAGTACTATGGTAATTACCTGGTGTTTCTAATTCGCATTGTGATAATTGTGTCTCCTGTCAGCCTCACAGTCTCAACTTGTGACACATTGTGCTCCAACTAACTGACTATACCTTTAACTTGTAGTGTCGTACATACGGAGAGACAAAGTAGCCAGTAAAATAAACACTATGTTAAGTCACATATTTTACGTCAAAGCGATCGACCTAGATGGTGAAACTGAAACACTCTGATTCGAATCCGGTCTTACACCAATGACTTGTTTTTGCAAGTTATATATAAGTTGTAATAAAAAAACGTCGTGAAGATCGCCGATATGTTTGAGGACTACATAACAAACTAAGTTCTCTGTTTGTTTTTTTATTTAAACGCTTCGCACACAAAAACGGCTGAACGGATCATCATGATTTTTGGTATATAGGTAGTATGAGGTCTTAGGAATTTAAATGCTACCTTTTTATTCTATAATAACGCATGCGTAGCCGCGGACGTCCACTAGTATTGTAAATACAGGTCATGTATAAAAAATACCACATAACAACAAGTGAGTTATTCTGTATAGCTGTATGTACTCGTAGTGTAGCAATTAGCTTGCAGTAAAATTAGCAGTAAATTTAATTTCGACGTGCGGTCGTTAGTATGCTAGTACGAGAGGAACTAAGACTGACATAGTGACGCTGAGACATTATGTCTTTGTGATGAAGAATTTATTAGGTCTTGGAACTGTGTGATGTTATACAAGGTAACATGTAGGTACGGAAACTTTTTTGAGAGTTACTGTTGTTAATTGGCCGCCATTTGTAGCACTAGTATAAGCTTTTTTTATTTTCTTTTATTGCAATTTTTATCGTGTAATAAAGGACTTTTTATGTATCTATCTATTGAATTCCATAAGGTTTATGTCGAGATCTCACCTAAGGAACAATTTTTATTCCCGCGGGAGAGGCACGACCCTCATTAGGACTCAAGGAGGAGGTAGGTACATCGATATACTAACTAGTTTATTTAATTGTTTGTCTTTATCGTAATCGTAATTTTGTCGTGGATTTATGACTGTGAATACAGCACGGGTACTAATATAATGAAAAGGTCAACTTTATCGATGAGAAAAACATAGCTTAGAAACCAGTTTCACTCAAATCCTTATTCACGGCGGTTGTCAACAGGAAAACCTTACCCAAAAAACAATTTTCCCAAGTTTTCAGCAAAATCCGACGGCATAATCATTAAGTTTGTTTTTCCAATTTAATTAATTAGTCCCTAGTTATCTGGCAGCTATATGAATAGCCTCTATTCATTAACGAAGTTTCAATCATAATTAACGCGTAGTTTCCATACAAAAGGTTGGTACAAACATTTGTGAGAGGTTGAGGTTGAATGATTGTTTGCATTTCGAATTAAATACTTACTGAGAGTGGGTACATATAATAGTTAAACAAAGTTTATAATTCCGTTTAAATAAGTTTAAAAAAATATGCGTCTATTTTGGATGACCTTTCTTAATGATTTATTTTAAAGTCAAAATGTATTAAAAAATCTCTTATCTTATACAACATAGACTGCCAAAAGCCTATAATAATTTTAATTAATTGAAATAAATAAATATTATCTATTTAGTAAATTAGTATACATACCACTTCAAAGAAGAAACATATTTTGAATCTAAGTTTTGCTAAGCTTACGTCTTATATGAAGTAATCGATTAAGCCGCTATCAAATCAATTCCCCTCCCTATTCCTCGTCTCTGCCATTTGATATCTCGAACCGTAAATATGTATTCGAATAGAATGTCTCGATTAAATCATCCATCGAATCGTTTACTATTCAGCTCGTGTCGTGTCGCAGCACGTTTCCAATCTAATCAACGGAATTCAAATTTAGAATTTAGAATCAATAAACGTTCCGACTTCAAATTATATCGTGTGTTGCTCTATTGAAATAAATACAACAACTACTTCTTATATACTAGCGTATGTATTGACTCTGCAATATGGCGAATATAGATTTACTCAGCAATATGAAATTAAATTTATATGTAACATTGTACGCACAAATAATATAATAAATTGTCATCACTTCATAATTATCGCCGCATTATCAGGTAGAATTGGTTGGCAAGGCCCAACAAAAACAAATTAAAACGACGTCCATACAATACTATTCATTACACGGAATACGAATGCAGTTCAAAATTAATCAGCTAGGCTACTAAGGTACAAAAACATTACTTAATACATCATGTCTTTGTCTTTGTTTCATTATGTATTGTATTCATCATGTATTTATTTATGTATTTATTTCATAAATAAATACATATTTAAATTAATTAATTGCCCTCTAAAATATGTTATTACCAAAAATTTTAAATTTGTCATATATAATCAATATATGTAATGAATATAATTATAAAAATATTGACGATGTAAATCCTGAAATGTGCTTCCCCTCTAAGGTGAATGTAACGTGACATGATTTCGAATAAATTATTTCATTTCATTTGTCAAAATTATAGGATTCTCTAATGATTTTTATTCTCTTATGCTTTTAACTCTATCAACGTAACTATAAATACCAAAAGATAAGTCATCAGTCAACAAGAAATGGACAAAAACATTCAACAAGAACTAAATTACGCCATATTTTCTATACTTTTTGGCATAAGTTATGTTTTGCTTGGAAATAATTTTACAGGTTTAATGTTGTTATCAACGGAATTATTAAAAAAAAACTTTGGCATATTACATTTAATTTTTTACTATACATAACCGACGACGAATTTTTTTTTTACGTATATAATAATAATAACGTATACTGTAACCCCCAGGCTGCGATTTCAGCAAACTGGATAAATCCGGTATAACCGGATACAGGTTACCGGAATATGAGATTGTTTTTTAACTGGCGGTCTTTAGGCTATCAAATTCCAGTGCTTACCGGTTTTTTTTTAAATGGGTGCATATGTATCACTTTAAAAATACACATAAAAAATACCAAGTATATGCGTGTGTGAATTATCTTGTGATTTTTTTCTAAATGTTTGTTTTTCTTTTTCGCTTAGACGGCTTAACTGATGTGTGTGTTTTTCTTTTCATTAAATTTGCCTATCAACTAGCAATGCCCCGGGGTTTTACTCGCATAATTTCGGAATGAAGTTATAGGATATTTAATTAAAATTTCATTCAAATTGATTCAGCCACTTCGAGTAATGAGAATATATATTTTTTTTGTTTTTGAATACAATACAACTTTATTGCACACCAAAAAATAAATGAAGATAATAAATGTATCTACAAGAGGGCGGCCTTATCACCTTGAGAGATCTCTTCCAGGCTTCCAGGTTTCCAGGCATTACAATACATTATAAGGTATATAAAGTAATTAGAGTTTTCATAAAGTTATTATAAAGTTTAATATAATATTACCCTCCTTTTATGTCCAAAACATATTCAGGGACACTTTTTTTTGACAAAACTTCGCTAAAAGTTCTAAAAGAAAAGTTGACGCTTAAAACGTTAGATAGAGCTTTTGTGCTTAAGTGAACATTTCGAAGTTAAGTACTTAGATAAGCTGAAATGGTTTTTAAGTTTTGTAACTTGAGTAATTTACCTAAAGTAAGTACTCAATTTTTATAAATTTATATAAGTTATAGTTTAAATTTGTCAAATTGTTTTAGTCCTTGGCAGACGCCAACCATCTGCTCGACCATAAAATACTATAAAAGTAAGTAGTTAATAATCTCAAAACTGGTCTAGAAAACCCTTTCGGTCACCCATCCAAGGACTGACTGCATCGACACATTATATTGGTAATTGCGACCGAACACCACCGCTAGCCAAGCTACGAGAGATAGACATAATATATACGTCAGTTTAAAACCCTCTTATGTTATAAAAGCAAAAAATGTGTGTGTAACGGCTCAACTGATTTGGATGAAGTTTTGTACGACTATATAATGAAATAGGCCATGGCTTCCAGTACTTTATATCCAGGATAAAAGCGAGTAAAACTGCTAGACACTGCTAGCTTATAAATAAAGCCTTAGTGCGTAGGTTTAAAATTAAAAAAATAAACTGAGAAAACTTCCGGTAATACATTTCTAAGTAATATGGATAATGGATATCTCTCCGCCCCCTCGGCTATTGTTTCCAACTTCAGTACTTACTAACTTAGTCCCAACTTAGTGTCTAGAGAAATGCCTATTTACATAGCTTGGCTGGATAGTCGAGAGTTATGGTCTTTTCTAACTATTCTGCTAGTTATTTTGTCGCAGTCTACGTTAATGTTATGAAGATCGTAATTTATTGTGTAGTTTGCAAATGTCTGTTTAGAACTAACTCGCGACCAAACAGTTATAATATTTTATTGTAATGACATAGAAAATTAAATAAATAAATAAATATTTTAGGACATATCACACAGCGCCATCTAGCCCCATACTAAGCTTACGCTTGTATCATGGGTACTTGATAACGGATATAATACATATTATATACTTTTCTCTTGTAGATACATACTTATTATACATACCAACGACTCAACACAAGTAATTACAAATTTTTAATATGCATAATTACTTGTGTTATGCGGGACTCGAACCCGCACCCCATAGATTAGAAGGCAGAGCCACTACCAACTAAGCTAACAGAGCAGCAAAATAACTAGTATCGCTGTTCTTATCTTAAAAAACATATTTGTATACTCGTATTAGGATAATAAGCGACGTTTTATATGTAAATTTTGTCATTCGGCTTGACAAAGCTTTTACCAAAATTTTGGGTATATTTTCTATCTCCGATTGAGTTTGACTACAAAACTAGTAAAAAGAATAAATTAACTGAAGAATTGTGAATCACATTTTAAATTATTCACAGATTTGAAGCAATAAATTTTTAAAGAAATAATTCAAATCGGAAAACTTCGCGCAAACTGTTGAGCGACAGTACTGTAAAGAACAATGAAGCTCAAACTTGGGAAATTTGTCTTTCTTTTCAATCGCTGTGTCGAGACTTTGAGTATTAATTGCCTATTGTTCAACTTTTTCTTATTGGAATACGAGGTAGGAATTAAAATAGAGCTGGATAAAACGGGCTTTGACTACCGTCCGTCCGATGTTAAATATTGCTAAATCTAAATATATATCTGGAATACAATACAATACAAATATATCTGGAATACAACTTACATGATATAGGCTTACGCTTGACTACAACTTGCCTGATGTTAAGCAACGTTATAGTTTACGATCTAGCGCGCTTGCCTAGAAGAAACCGGTTTACTCTCGACTTGAAGACCGACAAATTATAGTTCAAGGGGAATAGAGATTCGGGCAAGGAGTTCCACAGATGGGCTGTTCGCACGATGAAAGTCGAAGCAAAACGCTTGGTGCGAGTCTTAACAACTGGTATTAGTACTTATTAACGCTGGTTGTTTAGTTAAGTTAAAACTTTAAGCATTTTTCCACAAAGCTATTTCGTCGAATTTCATTGTTCAAGAGGCCAGAATGCTTAAGAGGCTCACTCGCCTAGGACTGATTTATATTTTGATTAAAAAACTTCCAATGCTAACTTAAATTAATAATTTTCAAATACTTTACATAAGTTTTTCAGCTCAAACATTTAACAGGATCCCATTGAAATATTCTTAAATCAAAAATACTTAGTTCTTGAAGTAAAATTTAGAGTCCTCTCTAAAAGTTTGAGCTGTCTACTTAGAGCTGGGCATTGAAAAATTAATTCGGAAATTCAATAGCGAATTTACGAACTAAGTTCTGAATAAGTAAAGTAACTACCTCCACTTGTGTTCAAACTGTACCGTAAAGTGGAGGGGATGGGAAATTATTTGAGTACCGTTTGTTTATTTTGTATAGAAATTATGAAAAAGTGAGTAAATTGATAACATAATTAGAATTACTGACATATCATTATTTATTGTATTATAGCATGCAGTTTTAAAATTTTGCAACAAAATAGCACTGCAAAGTTTCACTGTTACAGTGCAGAACAATAAATACATCTAGATGAAAGACCATAATTAAATCATACTATCACGAAGCATTCACAATCATTAGAACAAATTTTATCACATTCTAAAGTAAATAAGTCGTTATATCCAAAGTTAAAATTGTTCAAAACTACCATTTTGAAGACTCTTGCAACTAAAAGTAGACTACTAGGCAAAAAAGGCAGAATATACGAGCAAATTGCTCAAAAGTAACCGTCTCAAGGGAAAACAATATGAAAATGTGGTCCCTGGGTCGCTTATCTGTCAGTAAGTACACCATAATTCTCGAGAAAGTCTCGAGTACGAAGGACAAAGCCATCAGTTATAGCTACTTATACGGTATGGAAACCAAACATCAATATTATGGTAATTCTGCCGATACCAAGCAACGCTAAGTCATGGTAAGTGATGGACATGTTATTTTGATTTAGTCTTGAAATCGTTGAGACTTTAAAAAAAAGGCAAATACACTTTTATTAGTCCCGTAGACCATTTTCCATCAGTTTTATTTGATGATGGTGTTTAGAAATATGTATGTTCCTAAAAGATAAGATGTACTTAGTTCATGGCCCAGCTACAAGAATACGTTAAAATTTGTCAATATTTTTTTCAACATATATCAATCTCTAGCACAGAGAGACGAGTAATATTCCCGTTCGTCCTATCAATAGGTCAGCTAGTGGGACGACAGCCCATAATAAATTAAGCCTATCTTGTAAGATAGGTGTAATTTTCATATCGCGTACCTACTGATGTTACATAATCTCATATTTAATTTAGACAATGCTTTAACCACACTCATCACACGTCAAAACTTGCAACAGTCACATTTCTTTTTTACAAAACCTCATCACCATGACGAAATGAAATGACTGAAAGCGTTGACTTACCACACTTATCATTATCATGTGTGCGAGTCACAAGTGCATCAAAAGCGAGTGTGGCACAGCAGTTCCAGTGTCTGCTTTTCATCCAGATGGCGCGGCCTCTAGTTTGCATCCGGCCCTACACCAATGACTTGTATTTTCAAGTTATATGTGGATTTGCACTCGCATAACGGTGAAGGAAAACATCGTGAGGAAACTACATGTTTGAGGACCACAATATCCGAGGGCATGAGTCTTCCGATGACCACCACGATGTATCTGCCCAATAGAACTCCCCTAACGTATGAAATCTGCGGGGGAGTCACGACCCTCAGTCAGAGGAAATACGACTCAGAGAAGCCTTGCAAGTAAGTGAGTCTCATTATTTATTCACAAACCCCATGAATCTATGGCTGTAAATCGAGACTAAGACTCTGAAAGCTCTCCTCATCCCACCCCTAACGCCTATAAACGCGCCCCATAAAAGCCTTCTCGTGTTCCCATAGTATTTTATTGCGTACAATTGGTGGGCCGTTGTGGGTTTTATATTTATTACATGGAGGTAATTGACGGTTCTATAAAGCCGTTTTTGATGTTTGATTTTGGAAGGTTTGGTTTCGATCGGGGAATTGTAATGGTTATTTACATTTTGGTTTGAACGTCTTCTAGGTAACGTTCAATGTTTTTTTTTAACTAAAACTGGTTTTCAATTGACCATAGTTTGCCCGATGGCAAGTAATAGCCATGGTCTAAGATGGATCGTGCTTACCAGATAGGAACCATTTCTGGTGACATTGAAAAATATGTACTGGTTTTCTTAACTTCTTATTTATTTTATCCTTAGTAACATATATACAGAGATCATAGAGTAAAGTTATGCTTACTTGTATTACTTTACCTTTTAAACAATTTCACACCATAACACAAGCTATGCTAATGCACAAATTTACCTACATAGAGTACGAGACAGTAAGATTGTTGCTTGATTAAAATGAATTGTAATTTATTCACCACTAGCTGCATATAATCTTGAGGCATATTCTATTTTATATATTTCTCTAAGCCTTAGAAAGTTACAAAAAGGTCAATATCAAATTGCACACCAAGCATAAATAAAAAAAATAGAACAACAACCACAAACAATTTTATTATAAGTACATTCTTTTAATAATACAAGCCTATTGAAATCCTCTTCGGTGGCCCCCGTCACTTACAGGTATTTGATATTGGATGATATGGGTAAAGGAGCTTAATTGACGTTAATGGGTTGATGAGTTGATTATTCTTATTCGCAGCTGTATGAATATAAATCTACTTACAAAAATCAGGCCTTGATATTTTCAATTCTTGAGCAAACCTTATCAGTTTCCTGTTCATCACAGGAAAGTCACTGAAAAAGCAGCTTGTTCTCAGCAAGAGAATCTGGAAAAAATAACCTAAAAATGTCCTAAAATGATGTGAGATAATTATGTATGTATACGGTAAATTATCTATTTAATGTGTTGTATTACACTTTCAAAGATTTTCCGTTATGTGTTGAAAATGCTGAATTGCATATTACAAACACCATTCACAAATGTACATATAAACCCAAGATACACGTTTTTACTATTCGCCAAATAACAAATGCACAGGGCAACATTTGTGCTAGCTGTGATTGGCCGCTGATATAATTAAGGAAATATTAAATCTGTCTGTACCAATTTCCCGAAAGCTAACCAATACGGCAATAATTAACTCTCTAATTAAGAGCGACCGGCCCGGCGAGCTTGTGTGGTTTCATAAATTGGTCACTGCATAAATTATCTCTTTTACCTTTGCTACATATTCACCTTTGTGTATGAAGCTTAAAATGATCGATTTATTTCGTATATGGATGGTTCGTGAATTCGTTGTTATAAAAGTTGAAGCATTATTACACATACGTACATACATGGTAGGTTTATGAATTCGTTTTTACTTAAATAAATAAATATTTCGGGACATACACACAGCGCCATCTAGCCCTATACTAAGCTTACGCTTGTATCTTACTAACGTTAAAGCATTGTTGGTCGTAATGTTTTATAATGACGACTAAGCGCCAATTTAAAATGTTGTAACATACTTTCAATATTATTTATTTTATTGGTAACACTACACATACCACTACACATGCAAAAGAAATGTGTATATTGAAAGACCTAAAATTTCAAGATAGAAGGGGTTTCGTCCCACTGCTGGGTATGGGCCTATAGGTAAAAAGATATAGAAGCAAAGAAAAAAGCCTTTTTTTCCCTTACGTAACACAATATTTTTTCGACAAATTTTCTCCATAAAAATATAAAACAGAGTATGAAATCTCTACAAAGGCTGCATTAAAGATGTGCAGCCAAATTGTCTACATGGCCTCGAGGCGAGCTTTGGCTTAGTGTTCACACATTTCCCGCGCAAAAATGACGGCTTTGCAACCATTTTGTCGACAAAAAAATATGCTTGTAGGGAAATATGAACAAGTATTTTCCTTAAAGTGCGAGAAATTTTGCTATGAAGTAATATTGTAAGTGCTTTTACTATATAAATACAGGTGGGTCCAGAAACGATCACTACTGCATATTACTTTATAATCGAAACGTTGCCTATCTAACTAAAAATTGTTAAATAGAAAAATATAATACTTATTTTATTACTTTTTTATTGTATACCACGTCCTCTGTTATCTCTTATTTATTCCTTTCCATCCAATGGTTGCCTGGAAGAGATTGCTTTTAGCAATAAGGCCGCCACTTGTGGCACTAGTATAAGTATTTTTTTCTTCTTTGTAATTATTATCGTGCATTGCAATAAAGAATTTTCTATTCTATTCTATCTTTTCAATTTTTTATTTATTTATGCTAGTGCTATTTAACAGCTCCTTTCAAGCATTTACTTCGAAATGAAATTGCCGTATAAACATTATTCTTAGCTAGTAAAGATATTAAGAATATTACAATATAATACATATGTACCTAAAACATTATATAACAATACGATGAATACATAAATAAAACAAAACCATTTTTCTCCGATCATTTAAAACTCAAAGTAAAAACAATCAACCCCCATCCATTGTGCCCATACATTATGCGAAGTTTTTAATTAATTTATGCATTTAGTTGCGTCGTAATTGTGCTGCGACTATTCTGAAGGTTTATGAGAGTTCACAGTTAGTTGGCTTTTAACAGTTTGCAAACAAATTGCTTTACTTTCATACGAATTGTTTGTTTACCGTAGTTTTATTTGATGGCTGTTTAGGTATTTTATTTTTATGTAGTTTTTAGAAAACATGATTTCAATATTATTTACATAAAATTGTTTGGAGTTATTTGTGGACTTCTATATAACAATGTATGAATATATATACATACATACATTTTTTTTTTTTTTTTTACATGAAATAGGCTTACGCTTGACTACAACTTGCCTGATGTTAATAATATAATAAAATAATACTTAATACTTTTATACATTGACAGAGAACTCCCTCAATGAATCAATTCTCCAAAGGATTCACGACCCTCAAAAATAAGGAATACGTCTCAAAGAGGAGTACCTATATTGTACTTATGTATGTCCTCATACAATATTTAAGAAAAAACAAGTAAAAGAGTCAATCCCGAGCCCAAACTCAAGCGGAATTCCACCTCAAACTCACAAACAACAAAGACCGACAAAAAGTCGAGTTTACCCGAAACTGAGCGACAAAAACTGTGGAAGGTACATACTACGGCATGAACAAGTATTGAGAGTTGTTTCACTTGCGAGCCGCGGAAATAGCACTTGGGAAATACGAAGATAGATAACCAAACATACATATGGCTAAATTGATTTGAGACTGACCATTACTCATGTATCTTCTGTGTATTGTGTTGTGTGCCTAATAAAATAAATAAATAAATAAATTACATATGTATATATAATAGTAAGCGATAAAGATTTTATTTTATTTTTTGTTAAACGTGGAAGCATGTTGGGTCATGTGGATTGTGTGATTTTTTATAGTCTAGAATGCCTTATGTTAAAAGTAAACAAAAGTAGATGAATGTTTTTTGTAAGTTTGTTGAACTCTAGGTTTTTTCTCACTGGGCTACAGGATATCTTAATTATAGGCTTCAGGGTAGTAGGTAATCAGGTTTTTGGCCTGTGTGTAAAACTACTAAACTGACCAAACCTAGGAGAATGTTTGAAGTAACAGCTAGATATACTCGTACGTACATATATACAATACATACATATATCAAATGGCACGTTGCATTGCGGATCCCGGTCAGAAAGTCAGAGGTCCATAGGATACAATCTTCAGATTAGTTCGGAAGGTGGTGTGACTTTTAGCCTACACGCATAACCAATGTTTATATTTTAACTTAACCTCAAAATAAACCTTTGTATTTCAAGATGAAATTTTCTTTAATTACAGAAAATTATAAACAATGTCACTACAGTAAACCCTATGTATCGTGACCTAACAGTAAAAATGTGTGAATGCAGTTAATTTTATTGAACTTCTGTAATAACAAGCATAATAGTTAGCCTGCTTACAGATAGCAGGCTAAGTTATGGTAAATAAACATATTGGATTTAATTGTGTAAAACTCTCGCCGCCCGTTGTCCCCTTGACCCATACAAACAAACATCAGACGTGCATTTTTTGCCCTGGCATTACACCAAGAGTTATGTACTCAAGTTGAATCGTTAGCCGTTGGCAGCCGAACTCAAACAAAGGAAGCACAAACTTGAGTTGTTAAAACTTTTTTGCTCAGTTCGGTACGTAACTTATACTAGGAGAATAAGTTGAGAAAAAAAATGCAAGGATATGGATCCCATTGGTATTATGTATTAGAACATTATGTTTTATTCTATACGTTTTAATATATTATTTGATAGATAAGATTATAATTTTGTTTTACATCATAGACTACAGTGATGCTTAAAATTAGACAGATTGTGGTCAAACGTAAGCTGCGGCGCGGTAAAAAAATGGTTTTTACCTTCAATTTGCTTCCGGATATGCTATAAAATAGTAACTATGCATGTACGAGTATGTACCTATTTGCAATAATATAATTGGTAATGTGTTGTAATATGTCATATACAGAACACACTCATAAAATTAGTTTCAGTATGAAAATTCATGCAGTCTATTTATCTTAATTAAAATATCCGTTGGTAACTAAAATAACAACATAATTGATGTATTTGCCTTAACCCTGCTGACTCGCGTATAGCTAAATTTGCAATCCAATAGTTCCATTAAAATCGTAAACCAAAGTTAAATTAAACATTATCGGAGCGTCAAATAATCGCAAAACTGTTGAACCTTGCTTCACAGTACACAAAACTTTTCAAACATATAGTTCAGTTCATGTTTCAGTGATTTCATATAGATAACTATTTCATAAAATATCAGACATTGTTTGGAATATGGATGAAATGTTTCAGTAGATAAATATAAATAGAAGTATGTATTGAAATAGTCGATATAATTATAAATAAGTACAAAAAAGTTATGTTACCGATAATACAGATTTCGGTTGAGAGAAGAAGTTAAGTTTATTGGAAAGTATGTAGGTTTAGACCGTTTGTTATTTTACGAATTTGTTAAGCCTTTTTCGAGACCTTACAAGGTTTGAAAATTCGGCACAAGAATTGGCAACTCTCATTTAATAAAAGAAATTAATTGAGAACTTTTCTTGATGTCTATAAATAAAATTCCAATGAATTTATAAGCTGCAGCTTTGCTGTGGTAAGATTTTCTCAGTATTTAATATTGTTCTCTCTTTATCAAAGAGCTTAATTTTATTATATTTTGTATGCTGTTTTCCAATTCAACATTGCGAATTCACGCAAAAGTGATTAAGGTACATTATTAATTCCAGAAAGTACTATTATTATAAATGCTTATTATTTATATATTATGTTGTAAAGTCTATGAAAAAACAAGACCATTCAATCAGAATACAAGGTTACGAACATATTATGAACATTATCATTGGTCGGTTTCATTCAATACTTCTCAGAATATTTCTAACTTCATTCAAACTAGGTCACATATTTCCCGTGCTTACCCTAGAATGAGATGTATTCCTAGAAAATTCTATTGGAAAATATCACTTAGGTTGTTCGGTAAACAATGTTGCGAACATAATGCACTTGTGACAAAAATAGAGGGAAATTGGAGTTAGCATGCTTGCAGATATTAGATTCAGAATTTTAAAAAGTATAATTTATTTACCTACGAAAATGGCTAAAAAAATATCATTCGTTCGTAATGTCAATATGCTCAGAATCGAAAAAAAAATCATCATAATTATTATTGCCTTATAATAATTTTGCTTTTCTTTGAAAATCAAACATTATTATTAGGCAATAATAATTATGATGAATTAGCCATATAAACCCATGCACAAATTGCAATAGTAGGTACATACATATTCTTCTTCTCACTTAGAGGCTCGCTTATAGTTCTTCCATAGCGCTTAAAAATGCTAAACCGATTAAAATGAAATTTGACAACATTAGGATTTCTGAACCGTGATTCAAACATTTTAATTCTGCATTATCACGCCACCGCCACGCCATCACCAAGTAGCACCAATGTAACATTATTGAGTAATTACATTAACAAAAAAACTATTCCTCAAACTGAATTGTAGGTACAGTGAATCTGACTGATTCATCGTGTCCATGCTAAAGCCTCATAAATGGAAGGAACCTGGATGGAAGGATGCGCGGAAACGAGAATGTGAACATATTTATGCGTTATGGATGTAGTTGTTTGTTTATTTTAGTGTTTAGTGATGTTCTATAAGATTGTCGTCTTTATTTGTTCGTGGTACCGATTTTATGGTAGCTGTTGTTTTGTGATATTGGTGATTGTAAATACGGGTATGTTGTGTATAAAAGTTATAGCTGAGATCTGAACATAATGGTTTGTCGTTTTAACAAAAAAAGGTCTAGCATAGAACAAACGATGCATGATAGTTATTGTAAGCATTTTCATAAAATATTTATGTTTTTCGTATATAAATTTATCACGATTGATTTTCTAAGTGTTTTTTTTTATATAGCTAAAAGTAGTATGTTAAGTTTTTTCCTTGTTTTTTCTCTAATTTAATAAACATTATTTATATTTTGTTAATGCTACAGTCAAAAATAAATAATAAAGGTTCTTTCAGCCAAGCCTCTTAGAGAAAACATTTTACTAACAAGAAAACGAGAAAAAATCTTGGCATGAACGCGAAGCAAACTTGAAAGAGCATTTCCTATTCTCATAGATACAAACCAGACGAGACAAATTCCCAGTCAAAGGTATTGGCTTTGCGCTCAGCATGGCCCCTACAACTGTTCGCTGTACATTTTACAATTGACATAGAACAGTATTAGACTAGCATACGCGCAATGATTTGCAAGTGCTCAAACAAACTAAGATGTGTAATGTGTATCGTCATCATATTGACGTCATGCGTGTCTCGGTACCCGCCTTTCGATACTATATACTAATAAATATACCCTTCAGATTCATACAAGCATATCAGAAGCTCCTTAGGGTGGTATGGAAAGAGAACGTACCCACATATTAATTTGAATTACTTATCTACTTTTTTTTTTTAAATCAGTATTGACAATTTGAGCGAAAACAGTTCAATTTACAAGTTATTGACTTAAAAGGAAGGAAGATTGGTTGGCTTCATGAGCTGATGATAATGATGATTGTTAACGTTTGGTCTTTACTGTTCTATGTCGACACATTTTATAACAATGCCGGAACGCTCGCTAGAGGGCGTTTTTGCCGTCTGATGCCAGACGTACGTCTTAGTAGGAAACATTCGAAGATGCTTCGAATACCCCAAGTGTGGCTGTTGTATAGAAGTGTAACTTTACTTGTATCTGACCAATAATGATAACTTTATGAGTTAATTTATTAAGTGCTAAACCTACACTATGGTTGTTTAAATTAAATGATAACTTTGGAAATTATGTCTAGTCATATTCCGCCCTTGCCCAAATGATCATCAGCAAAACTATGATATTATGTGACATGGTTCGGAATTTTTGTGAGACGTATTCTAACAGCATAAGTGGCTCCATCGGCTGCTTAGTCGGTCGTGTTTGAAAATAAGTGTGGATTTTCGCGCCTGGCAGTTAGTAGACCGTATCCGAGAGGTCCAGACGTTCTGGCTGGTAAATCAGAAATACGCAGGTTCGAATCGTGATTGGTTTCGCTCATTATTTAATAAAAAGTTTAAGTGAAACAACCATAGTGCGGGTCTAGCACTTGACAAAATAATTCCGAAAATTTTCACTTTATCAACACGAAACAAACACTATTAAAGAGACATACAAACAAGTCGGTGTGAAAGCAGCCACAGCAGTTCGGCTTCCAACGCTCGCTGTATTGTTGCAATGTTCGGAATAGAGCAGAATGCGATGGAATTGTCGAGAGTTCGTCCGACGTCACTATTCATATTTTTCAATTTTACCATTCGCACTTTACAGAGCCGGCGGCGGGAATTCTATTATTTCCGAGCAAATATTGGAGCGGTACTGATATCACGGCGGGAAATATAAGGTTGGGGATCGGATACATGGGGTGTGGGGTAGTGCGGATGCATTGTAAGTTGTTTTCAATTGTTTAGAGCAAAGCATTATAGATCTTCTTCTTCTTCTTATCGAATGAGCGTGGCCAACTCTGTGTCGAGAGTTTATCAAGCCACCCTAAGGGCCTCTGAAACTGCTTTACGACTTCCGAACTAGACGAAATAGATCAACTGTTGATACATATTTGTGAAAGACTAGTAACAAGGCTATATTTAAAAAAAAAACAAGATTTTTTTATATAAGATAGGCTCACGCTTGACTACAACTTGCCTGATATTAAACAATGTTATAATTTACGATCTAGCGCGCTTGCCTAGAAGAACCGGTTTACTCTAAGATTGTATTGAAGGAGCTGCGTTTGATGTATACATTGTATATTGAAACATAAACAGTGTATCATTTAAACTCTTTCACTTATTTTTATATTACTTTTCACCTTTTAAATACCTGATGGATTAATAAGCAACTCGCACCCCATCACCTTACTTCACAGCACATAGTAATCAAGTTAAGAGCTTAATTAGTATGAAGTATAAAGAAAGATAATTATGAAAAAACCTTTGTTATGTAGTATTAACATCAGAAGCTGTTTAACGAATAAAAGATAAATATATATCAAATCAAATCAAAAAATAATAATTTGTGCCCTGGAGGTTGGGGCGGCCCCTTGTGTGGGACGCTACATGTGTTGACACATTGGCACCATCCTCTCCGCGACACAGGGTCAGGCTGGAGCGGCGGCTATTCTTGCTGAACAGCGAAAAAGGCTCAAATATATCACACTAGGTCGGGGTTATATATTTGAGCCTTTTGGCGTGGAAACATTGGGGCCGTGGGGACCGGGAGCCCATAAAATATATAAATTTTTAGTAGAACAGATAGTTCAGGCAACCCGTGACCAGCATGCTGGCGCATTCTTGGCGCAAAGGATAAGCATTGCCATCCAACGTGGCAATGCCGCCAGCATGCTGGGAACGTTGCCTACAGATATACTTTTTTTATAGGTGTTTTAAGTTTATTAAAAGTTTTAGTTTATAAGTTAGGTATTAATTACTTAAGTTTTTATTTTAAATTAGTAAAATTTGTTTTATAAGTTTTTATTAAATAAATAAAGAACTTTCTAATCAAATATACTTTATTGCACACCGAATAAAAAGAACATATTTAACATAAAGGTGGAAGGTAACCAGGGACATTGCGCGACCTTATCACTAAAGTGATCTCTTCCTATATATATGATATATATAGGTATATAGGTTTTATATACTAGAAACTAGATCCAAGTACACGATACCTAGTTATACCTTGTACAGTTCCACCTAAACGAGTCAATACATCCATACTAATGAAGCAGACGGCTCCGCACTGGCTGCAGGCTGCAGACAGTCACAATGCAAACTTTGACAGATGTCTTAGACGGTCTACTCTTGAACACTAACTTTGTACTTACACCCTAAAATACAGTTACTATTGTAGGCTCAGAGGCGGAAAACAAGTTTCAAAGAAGGTAAAGTATAAGTAGCTACTGCAAGTGTAAATATAGATTTATTTTGGTCAAGAACAAAGCCATTTCGTATAAAAAAAGTTTATGTAGACGGCTGTGGTTGTTACTGTCAAGTGTTATGCTTGTTTTTGTCTTTTAGCGACATAAAAAATTTGATAATTTTAGTTTTTTGCTTATTTATCACACAACTTAATCGTAAAAAACAAATGTGTGTCAGTTAGTTTATCTAGGTTTAAAATGTGTTTAGAGCAATGGATTACATTTTTTTGTCCCTGTTGTGCTATACTTACCTATATTCTTCTATGACAGAAAATACTATATCATCTTAAACCTTTTGCGTGAACGAAATGAAATGCTTAGATTGAACAAACACTTATTACCTAAACCAGACTTTTACCAAATTAATAATTACGGTGGTTAAGTCGTAATGCCAAAATAATTTATGGAGTATTTTTTTTCAGTCACAATTTCACAAGCACCCAATAAAATAGCAAGCAATGAATTTCACCTCCCCGCCTATCACCTTAAAACACGAAAGTGGGACGGTCTCGGCAGCTGTATTATGCACATGCCGTGTTCAAACGCCCCATGGCCCCTTGTACAACTCCTGCATAGAATATGGATGCTTACAGAGGAGTGACAATATTAACTGAATAAGAATAAAAAAGACGATTTTTTATTGTGAATAGTATACCCACTCGAACGTCCGGGCCAGAGACGAACTATCCAGTCTAACGTCCAGCCAAAATCCGCGCGCGCTCGGATTTACGACGCGGTGAAATTATCGATTTTTCTCCGTAACTACATATGTTATGTCAATTAAAAAAATACTGTTTAAGCTCACATTTTCAGGAATAAGATTATGTTAAAATCTTGTTAAAATTATAATCGCAACCAATACAAAAAAAGTTTAAATCAACAGTGCGGGTGAAATTTGAATTACATTTTTTTACGAAATTACTTGTAACTTACCTCAATGATATATTTTATTTATAAACTAAGTTATATAAGCTTTTTTAAATATATATATGTTTATATTTAAAACAAACAGTGTTGCACAATAAATCAAAACAAACAACCCATTCTTGCACGAATTTGTAAAATCGCCGCTGACTACAAATTTAGATCCGTGTGATCCTAAGATTTTTTGGCGTATTTCTTATGTTTAAGTCTACATAGATGATAATAATGACCCATTTTCCCAATTAAAATAAGTATTTTACTATAATATTTATCATATCATACACAAACTGAATAAAACAAGGACAAAATGGCAAAGTTTTTGATTGACGATTTTAACTCACATAAAAACATCATAACAAACTGTTGATACATAAAACTTGTGGATAATCTAAAAGAATGAATCCTCAGAATTATTTCAATGTATAACACTTATACAATTAGATAGTAAATACACAATTACTTATATTTTTGCATCGGCACTCACGGAAACTTCCAAACACGCAACACAATTATTGTAAATAATTTATTTCTATAACTTTACTTTTGCTTGGCGTGTTGATGTGCTACCAAAAGACGCGTCATTTCAGTACAATGCCATCTAGCGTAACATTCACGAACTTCTTTTACATTTTCACAGATAAAAATATATTTGAAGTGGCTAAATCGGTAGGGTTGCCATAGTCGCATCGACAGTTAACGCCACTTTTTTTTAGGTAGCCATAGCCTCCCGGACGTGCGAGTAGTTAGGTTATGTGTTGGAGATTCTATTGATTTTTATGTAAACAAAGGTATGTTCTAAATATGTGTGGATAGTATAGTAAATAAGAATTTCCAATTAGAATGGTCAACGCTGGTTTCGAGAACTTTCGAACCACTGTTACTTACAAAAAAGAATAAATAACAAATCTGACCCAAAAAATAGGTTCAGATAAAAATCTATGATTAATATGTAACAATAATAAAAATTTGTACCACAAACTATTAAATAAAATACTTGCAAATAACATCTACATCAGCAGTGTTCCGCCCTACTTCTACCCCACTCCCCCTCTAGTTCCGCTCGTAGTGACAAGTTTCGATTGGAAATTGGTTGTGTTACACCGTCCCGTAGGCAGTTTGAGAATAGTTACACGGCTCCGGTAATGCTTGCTATAAATGTTGGTGGATACCACCTTAGTACAGAGTAGGTATTTTTTTAACACTTTACCTGTATTTCAGTTATTTTTTCATAAAATTTTATCTACTGCGTACTAGACTAGTATTCAGATGCCTACGGTTTTCGATCACATGTAAAGTGATTCCTGGGACGGTTGAAACCATTTACTACCTCCATGCGAAAAACTGGAAACATCCGTCGCTCAAGAACAAACAACTTACAAACTTTCTTTCACATTTATATCACGGTATAATGTCAAAAATTCAAAACCAACAATACAATGAAAAGTGATATAAATCTGAACCAAAAAGAGCCCATTATGTAAAATCCATCTTTGCTTTTTGCATGAGCACCCATCCAAACACCGGCCGCAAGCATATACAAAATGAAATAAATAAATAAATAACCGGGATTTAACTTTAATAATCACGAACGATTACTCAACGTGGCAGGTCAATGAGAAACGGGCAATTCTGAATATGTACAACAACACTAGCTATGATAATAAACAGTGTGACCGCGACAAATTCAATCAACGCGGAACATTACGCTCATATTTTGAGGACACTGGCTGGAATGAAAACATGTTTCGTTGGGAACAGTTAGTGACAGTCGTTAGGACATGTCAGAGGCCCCTGGGGCGGTTGGGAACTAACGGTAATAGAGTTTTTTACTCTTATATGAACTTGCTTTGTAACTTGCTTTACTATATAGAGAATCAATGTGTTTCATTAAAGTTAAGCAAATTTCGACGTTGTCTGTCTTTGTTTAAAAGAGTAGGTGATTTAAATTTGGACAAGGTGGATCAAATGACTTATGTTACATTTTTGGAATGTAGGACTTGCCTGTATTGTATAAAAACCGTTACATCCTTAGACTAAGTTATTGCACTTTCTAAAACGAACATTTTTTTTTTAAATGACGCCAAAGTCACAGGTCTTTACTCAACCAAAAGTGTTTCTACCTTAGAAATTAAAATTATTGCTAGATCAATAATATTATGCCAAAGTCTAGATCAAGACTAGCCAATTCTATGATCTAACAAAAACCAGTCGTAATATTCAGCAAAATAGCTCCATCTGGAATCAAGTCCTTCATTTTGGACTTGGAAATTCTATTACAAAATTATCCCGTCTAAGTCCTGGAACGAAATCAAATTATGTAGGTATCTCGTTTACTGTTCCAGACTAAATCTATACAGGCTTAGTTATTACATTTTCTCTCTGGGTTTTCAAACCACCTTTAGGGCATTTGACATGCTTTAACTACTGCTGAACAAACAAACAAACAAACAGCTGAAGTCTATTAATTGATTTTTAATGCTATACAGCGTAAAAGGATTGCTTCTTTTATGTCCAGAGTTGACATTTGTAAAAACAGTATTATTAAGAGTCTGTCTGACCGCATGCACATGACTGTAACATACCGGCAATGGTTGGATATTGTCACGTAATCTGTATTTCTACATAATTTAATTTAATCTTGTTTTATGCCTTTATATTTTACTTTTGTGAACCTTCCTATGGACCCTGCTGTCTGAAATAAAGACTTATTATTATTATTATTAAATAAAGTGTTATACGACTCACGGAAGCGCCTAAATGTAATGCTACTCTTAGCTCGCTCATGGGCATATCGCATTGATTTTTTTCCTTGACTTTTCTTCGATTCTGATGATTTTCCATCAATCATTTCATCAAATGATGGGAAAAAACAAACCAAATTAAGAAACTCAAATCGTTGGTTGAAATTGTAAAGAAAATCACAAATAGTGGTGGGCGCTCAGTGCAAGTATTTTCGCGAGTTATTCATATTTTTAATGTTATTATCAGCAGTAACTCTGTAAAGTCTGTGTACTTATTCCACAGAACGTTTCAACTGATTGATCAAATATTGGAGCGAGTAGATAGCACTGTTGACCTTTCACAAGTTCATATCGAGAACTGTTGTCATGTTTACATAATTGGACAGTAGGACTAGTCATAGCAAAGTATCAACAGTATGAACAAAACACACTTCGAAAAATACGCTTTGTGGTGTTTTCCACTTTAATACAGGATAAAGAGCTTGAGTTTTTATCCATGGTATAATCTACCTCCATACCAAATTTTGTGCAAATCAGTTGAGCTGTTTCAGCGTGAAGAAGTAATAAACATACACACAAGTACAAACTTTTTTCAGTAAGTAAATTATAGTAGATAATATTATAATTTAGCTGTATGGTATCCAATATCTTTTCCAACTGTACGTGATTCCTTAGTCCTAATGGGATGCCTTGGATAAAAAACTAGTTTAGTATGGCGTGAGTGGACTGTATTTATGTATATACTGATTGCGCGTGCGGTGCGATAGCCGGGTATCGATGTTCTGGCCGGACGTCGACCTGTCCCGCCGTTATGTTGGCAGCGGGATGTGACGCTCCAAAACCAACCGTTTAAAAATTCTGTAAACTTACAGAATTGTTACTTAGTTTAGAAAAATAAAGAACTCTGAACTACCAAAAATGAAAAAATAGCTTCATTTTGCATTCAATTCGACTCCAAAATACGAAAACATCATAAAAAAATATAGCTGCAAAGCTAAATAAAACACATACGGGGAAATAAAGCTCAGTTACATCCAGGCATTTATTTGAACACGTAAATAAAATCTGGCAATAGAAAACATGCGGCGCCCATTACACTGCCTAATGGCAATAATTAGTTAGGCACGTACCGGTTAGATATATTATATCGTAGGCTTAAATTGTGTTTAAGTAGGTAATTTGTAAAGATGGCAACAGAATTAATAGAATGTACTCATACAAATAAATATAATCTATACTAATAATATATAATATAATATTATAAAGCTGAAGAGTTTGTTTGTTCGTTTGTTTGAACGCGCTAATCTCAGGAACTACTGGTGCGAATTGAAAAATTCTTTTTGTGTTGAATAGACCATTCATCGAGGAAGGCTTTAGGCTATATAACATAACGCTGCAACTAATAGGAGCGAAGAAACAAAGAAAAATGTGAAAAAAAACGGGTAAAATTATTCTTTGGGGGCTTTCGTTGCGTGCGCTGTGAAAACGGTTCAAGTTGTACAGCTATAATTTATAAAGCTGAAGAGGTTGTTTGCAAAAATAAATATGATGCCCAAAATAACTATTCCACGCGGACGAAGTCGCTGGCACAGCTAGTTAAAATATATTACTTAAAATTGTTACCACGTTATACATAAACAAATAAAAATTCAGGCACGATACCCATACGACATTTGTCTTAAAATTAACTTACTTAATTTGTTATGATACCACATACATCTATTTCATATTAGAGTACATTTAAACTATATTATTATACACTGTTTTTGTTTAGTCTGAATTCCTTAATATTTTAAATTAAATGTAGACCTCCGAAATGACTCTTTTCACATTCCAATTACTGAATAAGCAAACCTCGTAATTCAATAAATATACGTTAGTATTTATACTTTCCAAATATGTCATGCCATACCAAACTATCGATCTAAAATAATAAAAGCTTGTAAAATCTGTCTCAGCTCTAACAAAAAAATATCCCAACTTTTCCCGCGCGTCACAAATTCTCAACGCTTCGAGCAAAAATCGTTACCTCGTTTATTAACATGATCGGTGGAAAAACACGATCTATATGCGATATGTGATATACTTCTTAATATAGAGATAACCTTACATCTTAGGCGAGGGTTGATATTTCTAAATATAGAGTTATCCTAGGCAAGAATTGATCGAGGCGCCACCTACGTTATAGCTACTAAACTGATTTATAAGTTTACTAAGATAGCTTACATTATATCTTTTCTGGGAATAGGCAGTTGCTAGTCAACAATAATATTACATCATCTGTTGCCATGTCGTAGTTCTGACAAACAAGTATTTGAATATCAAAAGTCACACATTAATTTAGAAGCTTTTGTGAGAGTTTTTAAAATAAAAGCTCAATTGATCGTCAAAGGCTCAACGTAAAGAAACGTCAGTTAGATTGACGCGACGCGTGATCAATATGTTTTTTTTTCTGGCCGAACTCATCAGCATTTCCAACAAAAAAAGACTTTCAGAAGACTCGATAACCTCCTTTTTTTGTTTTTTTGAAGTCGGTTAAAAAAGTTATTCATCAAACCATTTTATCATACACAAATGTGAGAATGTATGTGTTGCCTGTTTGTTTTCTGGTATGTTAGTCTGTAAAAATAAAAAATAAAAAATATTTCAGGACATATCACACAGCGCCATCTAGCCCCATACTAAGCTTACGCTTGTATCATGGGTAGGTACTAGATAACGGATATAATACATATATACTTTTCTTTTGTAAATAAATACTTATTATACATAGAAACGACCAGACTCAACACAAATAATTACAAATTTTAATATTCATAATTACTTGTTTACTTATTATTCATATTTACTTTTTACTGTTTATTGCTATTTTACTTAATAGTGAAGATCGTGATTTCGTAGCAGGATAAGGTCGAGATATTGATATTTTACAGACAACTTTTTATTCCGAAACACCAAGCTGATACCGCGGGCTTTCACTAGTACCATATATCTATTAATCTATATTATTTATGTACATTATTATAGGTACCCCCTAAGTGCGCATCTCTACGCACGTAATCAGGTTGCTTCTGACTGAGTGGGCATGTTCACGCGCGACTTGAGCAACATCAATTTATTCGCAATTTTTCCTTTACTTGGGTAATGGTACGATCGAGACAGTGGTTTGATCAAGTTACTGTATTGAAGAAACTTGCTTCAATTTTGCATGTTCGTAAAAATAGTTTGAAATTGGAATAAGCCATTTCGCGTTTATAGATTGTACAATTATTACTTTACTAGAAAAAGTCTTATATAAAATATGTGAAGAGACTAATTTACATATATATTATGATCTATGAGATTAAATTGCCACAAAAAAAACATTATTAGGAACATGTTCAAATTATGAAATAGACTAACCGTAACTTTATAACACGCTCTATATATTAACTCCCTATATTTTATTACATTTAGAGTTTCCAGATTACAATACTTAACTAAGCAAGTAGCTGGTCTCTTTCCAAGCTAGTAACTGGCCCAACATAAAGCATATCAGCCCTAAGCATGGCTAAATTAGATGTCTGGCCTCAGTGACATGGGACGGGCCCTAATTCGAAGGCAAACCTGCAGCTTGCCACCGCCAGGTGGCGTGGAGCTTAAATTACCCTTAAGCTTCAACGGAGACAGCCGTAGGTATAAACATAGAACAATACATACAACATAATACAGGTCTAATGGTAGATAACTAACGCACAGCCTTGTAAATGGCTTAGGTACATCAACTTCTCTCCTCCTGAGTCGTATTTCCTCATGACTGAGGGTCGTGACTCCCCCGCAGAATTAATTCGTTAGGGGAGCTCTTTTGGGTAGATACATCGTGGTGGGTGCTCAGGTCCTTCCACTGAAGACACATGTCCTTGGATATTGTGGTCCTCAAACATATCGGTTTCCTCACGATGTTTTCCTTGACCGCTAAGCGAGTGCAAATCCACAACTAACTTGAAAATACAAGTCATTGGTGTAGGGCTGGATTCAAACCAGGGTGCGTCTAGATGAAAAGCAGACCTGGAACTGGAAATACTGAGGTTCTACCACAGAATAAATAATACAAGTCCTACAGGCACCCTTAAAAGGCTATGCCTTAAAAGATATACTTGTAAACGCTCGTGAGTTTTTTTAGCTTGTATCTTTAAATAAAATAGGCTATTTCACTGTTACGACATTACACTTACATACGTACTTAGTTATAAACGATAGAAATTCTTATTTTACACGATTTATTTTTGTGAGCTTATAATATTTTTATATTACCTACGCCTACTTAATAGCAAAAAAATTAAAATCAGAGTTGTATTTCATGATAGCTTAATCTATATGAATTGTATACTAGTAAGTGATAGTTCAAAGTGAAACAGACATTCTTCAAAACAGTTTTGAAGATTTCCATTTTGCAATATACATATACGTACTTTCCTAGGGCCGTTTTACCTGAATTAATTGTATGTACTATCTTCGCTCAGTGGGCGATAAATGATGATGATGATGATTATTTTCGCTCTGGTAAACATTGCTTTCATTCATTATTTAATTGCTAACTCAAATACGTTAAAGCTAACAGAATCCTCGATAAGCAAATAGTCGATTGAATACTCTGAATGCGAAACAAAATATTGAAATGAAACGTTCTGAAAATATTTTTCATTGAACAAGATCTGAACGAGTTCCAATTGAAATCACTCGAATGAAGCTATTCAATCAACTTATTTTTATTAATTGAATGGAAAAATAACGGAAATTATTCAATCCATTTATTTTAGGTAAGTAAATGTTAGACAATACCTACATAAATTTAAATATCCAGCTACGTAGTTTAAAAAAAGTTATACGTAAATAAAATTTCTTAAATTCAATCGTAACAACATTCATATTGTACGTACTCGTATATTTTATAGTCAGTAACTTTTTTATTTGCCTGTTTACTTACTATACTTGACCAACAAATCTAGTCCTGGGAGTGACAAAAATTACAATTTATCCCGACACAATAATGAGTGAAGCCACAGGCGTTAACTAGTAAACAATAAAGCATTCCATATTCGAAAATCATGTCAGCAACTGTCGCGAACATTTGAACCCAGGCAGGTTAAGGCGTTTAGAATTCAGAGCGCGCTGTCGTTGTATGATTTTTTCTCTCTACCCTCAAAATTTGCTTGCGAACACGCGACGAGCCGTTTGTCTTACTACGGAGCAGTAAATCCGTGACTGAAATAACTGAGGAACCTGATATTGCAGTACACCAGGATCTGTCAATTAGGGAATAAACAGCGTTTGATAATCAATAATGTTTGTAACTATTACGGTTTTCACTCACGTTCTGAAGATCATTTCCACCGAAACGCGTAAACACACGCGAAATTAGACGGGAGTGAAAACCGTAATAGTTACATATTGAAAAGAATGTCTCACGATAGTTTTAATAATAAAATGGCGTTTGATAAAGACAAAAACATGATTTTAGTGGAGTTGGAACACAAAGCAACAATTATTTGAGAACACAGCAAAGGATAATGTCTAATATAAAAAAGAAAATTGTCGATACAGCGGCATCATATTTAATTACTTGTGGTACATAGATGAGTACCATTTAAATATTGATGCATCCCAATTGGATTTGCACTCGTGCAACGTTGAAGGAAAAAATTATGTTTCACAAATTTGGAAACGTAGCGCAAAATTAAAATCGTCTATCCTGACATATATATTATGTTAATCAATGACAATGATCCACTATTCATAGAAGTTGCAACGGGTAATATTATTGGTGTTTCGTTCGTAATTTCTGTTAGTTACGAGGAAATATGCCTCAGGAAGGATGATAATATTGTTAATAAGTCCAAGCTTGTGTACTGTCTTCATAAATAGAGATGATCCAGGTCTCTGGCCCGACACTGGCAGCCTTATTGAGTCGCGGTATGCTTCGGGAATATGAACTGTCACACTCAGGGATTTGACAGTTATGTTTGAACGCCGCTGACAAGCTTTGAGCAGGTTTAGACGGGGAGTAAATCGGGAACTGTTGAAAGATTGGAAAGATATGGAAGTAACTTTTTTATTTTATGTTTTGGCAAAGGTTTTTTTTTTCCTATGAAACATTTTTGCATCTCCCAGTTATGAGCCATAACCGTCAGACATTTGACTTATACTTTTAGATCAAGGTAGAGATTACTTATACTGCAATGGAGTTGGTTTCATACGAGGTTGCCAAAATACATGATTATGTGCTTAGCGAAAATGTTACACATTAACACTCATAATTATGAATATCATAAATAACTAAATTTAAATCTTATAAAGCCTGTTTTGTCAAAAAATAAATAAAACAAATAAACATGTTAGTGTCTCCGTACCAAAATTGTTTCAGATTTAACAAAATGCTATGCAAAAAACCATCTCATCATCTTCATAGCCAAGCGTAGATTTACTGTGCAAAAACATGATTAAATCTTACTGAAATAAACCATTGTCTTTCCACAAAACATATGGTTAAAAGAAACCATTTAAAAACTCTTTAGTTTCCTCGCAACAATAGGGATCTGCTCGCATGTAGTTGGGATTAAAAACTGGAAACATTCAATTGTGATTCCACACACGTGAGATGGAGTAGAAATTGCACGAGGTCGTGGAAAACACGGAACATGTTGTTTTCTTTTAACTTTCCTGAGCGAATCAAGCTCAATGAAGACGTATAAAGTTATTATATAAAAATACTACATATTTATTTACAAACATTTTACAAGTAATGTACAGTAAATTAAAAATTCAATAGTAATATTGTTCCATATTTATATGTAAATTGGAATCCTATCGATGAAAACGCGAATACCTTCCTTTAACTTACTCGTTTACTTTAGAAAATAAAAAATATCCAAAAAATGCAATCAATACTACCGGTAAATAAAATTATGCTACTTTAGTTTCTTTTTAAAAAAAAAACAATCCATTTTTTGAGTACAGAGAGTTAAATCTAAACAAATTAAAAGGAGGAATAAAATATATATTCGTATAATAAAAAAAACTATACAGAATGAAAGAAAATGAAATGAAGATATGTTTCTATTGAAATCCAACTCTTGCCCAAAGAACTATAAAAATAAACCCATATCACATAGATAAACATTAAACACACTCACACACAAAATGGCGGCTCACATTATATTCCCGCGAACTATTAATTAAATTAAGTCCCCGAGCTATTCCACTGCATTGCGACTGCATAATACGATGTAAACTTTAGATTAATAAGGTAATAAACAGAATTTTGCTCTAAACTAAGCGTTAAATTAAGTGTTCTACGGAATCATCACACCAATAACACTAATTGTGTTGTAAAGTAAAATATTTTTGTATGTTTATCTCACTTTGACTTTCAAATAGCTATACAAATTTAAATAAAACCTTGTGATAGATTAACATAAACCCTTGTCAAACACTATTTACTTGATTATATCTAGATGGACGCGCCTTTTATTAAAAACACCAACAGAATTTCACATAATTTGTAAAAACTTAAGCCTCGTGTCTTAACTGGCGGCCTTATCACTAAGAGCGACCTCTTCCAGGTAACCAATCTGGCAGGGATTATTAACTTAACCGTTATGATTTTTATTTCAAAATTTGCTATAAGACACGGATACAACTATAGGTTTGAGTAATAATGCACAAAAATAGCTAACTACCTGCTTAATTTTAACTAGCTGTAAGTCTTAAACTTTTTACCTTTTACTCAAGGCGTTATATCTATAACGCCTTGAGTAAAAGGTAAAAAGTTTAACACCTAAATATTCCACCTGATTCAATTGTTCTAATAATCTTATTAGAACAATTGAATCAGGTGGAATATTTATGTTTTTCAGAAATCCATTGCAGATGATAACTTTGTAAGGATGTCTACTTATTGTCCTGCTGCGATTTTTCCTCGTTGGTACAAATAAAGTTTAAGTTTTACGTATATCCTTCCAATATATATAGGTATAGGTATAATTAATCCATATTAGGTTTAAACAATCACTTCTATAAATACAAAGCTACAAGAAATCATCATCGTCATCATCAGCTCATAGGACCCCACCGCTGGGCATGAACCTTCTCCCTTTTACGCCAATAATCCCTGCCTTCCGCTGTTCTTGCCCAGATGTTTCCTTTCTTTTGTTGAACGATATAAGCTACAAGCATCCTTCACTAAATATGATTAAACGCCTCATAAAACCCTCTGTTAACCTCAATATTTAATCAATTAATAGTAATTGATTTTGTAAGAGAGCAGGTAATTTATTTACCAAAATATTGTGGAACATCATGCAAATCACATCAAACATGCGAATAATTTATACTAAAGAAACATAACTGAAGCAAAAAATAAGTTTTGTTTACCGGATGTTCAATCACCGCCGCCGCGGTTGAGTTGGTGGACGGTTAAAGGGTGCAAGCAGCATTTAGCTATTTCCAGAATAGTAACCAACCACAAGCAAGCTTTGTGTGCGAGTGGTGTATGCCTTGGAGGGAGGTGCAATGTGGAACTTCTTTTTTAAATACTATGGAGCTGGCTTCCGAATACTACCATTGCTGTGTCACCGGACGATATTTGGAAGCATTTTCAATACGACATTTTTAAGGAATTACAATTAAATAGTAACACATATTCGTACCTCTTACCTAATTCATCTGCGTATCGGTCCAATAAAGGCGACCTGTAATTAATTCTCCAATTTTCCAAGTTCCAGCAGACGGGAGGAAGTTTTATCTTGTACTGAAGCGCCTTATTAAAAGTTAATCAAAATTTGGAAGTTCCGTCGGCTCAGCCCGACTCAGCTTCAACTTGCTTTTATCCAGCTCGGGGCGCTGGGTATGGTCACTAATGCAATACTGCCGCTGAATGTTGGTGCCATTAATGAAAATTAATGAAATCCTAAATTAATTATTAGTTTTTTCTAGATTTCAAGCATTCAAGAATAAGCTGAAAATCATACAAAACTAAAGAAAAGTATATAAGTATTATATCCGTTATCTAGTACCCACGACACAAGCGTTTGCTTAGTGTGGGGCTAGATGGCGCTGTGTGCAACGACTCGGAATATTTTTTTTAATTTTTATTATACTTAGCAAAATAGGATCTGCATGACGCAATCAAATGCATCACTATAAAACTCTATAAAATCATTGTAAGTACGTGTAAGATTGCAGTAATAAAGTGATTCCAAATCTACTTCATTAACTGTCATTCTTTGTTTCAATTTAGTTGTATACATGTATTATGAATTCAATACCGACTGATTCACAGTTTCCCTGCGAACGCCACAGTTCCTAACTTGCCCGATTTTCCCCAGCTCAGACCGGATTCTAGATCGCTCTAGACCGTTGTTATTCGAAACTCGTATGATAGGAGTAGGTAAGTTTGACGAGAACACAACTTTCAATTGTCTATAACTTTGTTCGGAATTCGAAATTTTATGATGTAAAACTTTTTGTCTCTGGAGAAACATGTTGAGAGTTTGAGACTCTTTTGACAATGTAAATTCCAAAAACAAGGTATTTCGAAATTACTTGTTTGTTTTATCTTCACCTTTGAGAAGTGCGCTATTTAGAAAGTTGCCAATCTAATAGTTGAAGTATAACTTTAGAACTTTCCTAATAAAAAAATCATAAATAAAATCTATGAAAATTATATAGTCACTTTTAGGCGGGTCTTATGAAAATATTAAATACATAAATAAATAAATATTCCAGGACATTGCACACAATTTATTCATAGGATACAAAATACACTTCGCATAAATTTCGGCAGTGCATAACACTTGCCTTAGAAGCCTCTGTAATGCACTCAATAAAGATGGGTATAACCAATAAAATTTCACTTAAACAAAATTTTAAATTTCAACGTTACGACGTCACATATCTTCGTTACCAAATGTTCTAACTGACGTCCTACGCTCTGTTACTTTAGACTTTAAGAGTAATAAGCTAAGATATATTTTTCTTTGAGTTTTGAAAGCCTTGTGTAGTTGTAGAGTTGAGAGTTCAGAAATTGGAAGTCACTGTCGGCAAGTAATGGTCGATCGTGACAAGAATGCCATTTGAATTTGGACGATATATACAGTTTATGTAGTGAAGGTAGGCCGAGCAAAAATTTAGCTCTAGGCCACCCTTAATTTTCTTTTGTGGGAAGGTTACGTGATCGAAATATAGAGGTGTTTGCCAAAGGTAAACCGAGAATTCGGATTTTGCATAGACGTTTGTGTAATTTCGGTCGGAATTAACCGCAACGGGTGCTGTTTGCATGCAAAGATCTACATTCAAGTTAGCGTTTCGCTTGTTAACGTTTTAATTTGAGCTAATACGAAACGCAAAGGAAATAAGGAGGGTATTTGTTACTGTTTGCTCTACGTGCTTCTGAATTTGAATTTTATTGTTCGAATTTGTTTTTGAATTTAAAAAAGGAATGGCAAATTGGAATTCTAAGAAAACCACCAGAAAGATGAATTAATGTGTTATTACTCATTACTCATACTCTGAAAGTAGTTCTGAAGTTGCCTAAGGAGCGGGATGAAAGTAATACTATTCATGCCTAAGGAGAATCGATTTCAACTGACAGATGTCAAATTTGTAAATTTTTAAAAAATTAAAAAAAAAACTAGTTCTTTATCACATATCTATTGAACCATGTTCCAACTTTCTATACAGCCACAAGTTAAGTATTGATTAAAGAATATATATTTTTTAAATAACTTTATTATAATTTAGTTTCAACTTCTTTAAAATAACTTAGATTTGGGCAAAATATTTACCATTTTTTCAATGATGAAAATAAAAAATAATGGCTGAATAGCCACAGCTGGCCGGCCACAGAAAAAAAAACAAACAAAATAGGCGGGAAAGCGGCAATTCGATCTTCATTTATTTTTTCGATTTGAAGACTTTTGTTTATACGTATAGCAGAGATTTGTACCTATAAAAATATGAGTTCATGTGATTCTGATATGAATTTAACGCCTGATTTTATAAGAGAAGAGGCTAGCGGTAGTGGAATAACCAATTGTTCTAATTTTACCATAAACTTTAAATAAAATTATCTTCTCTATAGTTGTTGTTAAATGTAAAATAAAATTTACTCATATTTTCTTTAGCTAATTCATGTTTTTATTTTTACTTTCCTTGTATTTGTAATGAAAAGCACAGTGTTTACCTCGGGTTAAAGACTTATTTAGTCCCTCGAACTATTGGCGCCCTCACTTCGTTCTGGGCGCCAAACCCCGTCTCGGGACTAAATAAGGTCCTTTCACCCCTAGGGTAACAATGTACTATTAATAACTATAAGTTTTAATATTTAATAAATGATTGAATAACAACAAGTCATATAGAGAACAAATAACAAATAATTGAACAAATATTTTCACCACAACTTTATGTATAAGTTAGAAGTTAGAAGTTACAATGTCAAGTTTTATTAATAACATAATGAAAATTGTTGTTATTAAAAACATGTCAAACATAGGTAATAATAGGTATGTAATCATACAATATGTCAACTTAAATAAATCTTGTCTAATCTATATAAAAACTTCACGCAATCCTCATCCAAAATCACACAAATTACCTACTTTTTTCTTGCCAAAAAAATTGTGACAGTTGCCATGGCGTAACCTTTTTTTAATTTTCCGACTGGGCTTAGGGCAGCAAAAAGGTCGGCCATATTGAGCTTGTGGAGGAAAAAATCGAATAAAGGACAATGGAAAGGATGGACCCTGTCATAATCATATTTTTCTCTACACAAAAGAGTTCTTACGTTAATGCGAGCAGTAATAAATGAAAGTCACCGGCATATAAGGAATGGCTTTGCAAAACTTTTTGCTGGATACAGGGTTACTCACACCGTTATTTATACAACAATAATATTATGCAAATTTTACACAAAAATTAAATTTGTATTATTAGCAGAGACGATGCCCAGCATAAACAATGAGAGCATAAAAACGGGCTATTGTGTCACCCAGTGCAAGGTGATTTAATGCAACCTTAACCGTTGGGCTAGGCGCAAGGAAACGACACCGGTATAGGATGATCGAAATTTCACGAATAATTTGAAAGTAACTGTACTAAAGCACATATCGAGGTACTTTTCGACTATTAAAATTACATGAATTTGAAAGCCTTAAAAAATTATTACTTGCCAAATGCGGCCAGCTATTATAATGATTAGCGTGATATGCTTGGAGATATTGAACAATAATTCTCAAGAAACCGATCTGGTCTATCAAGCTTTGAAAAAGAAAGGCTTGATAATATAGCTATATACATAAATCAAATTGGAATGGACTCACCAAATCACTTCCATTTCACCCAGATACTTGATCCTTCCGACGTTGAAGAAGAGTCCAACTATCTCGTATATATGAAGACCACGGCCGCTCAGTAGCACGCCGCTGCCGTTTAGCACGAGCTGCCGCTGCATCAGTGAGCCTGTGCGAAGTAGCACGCAGGCTGTGCGCTTGCTGCCGAAATCTTGATCTGCTGAAGACGACATTATACGATCTTCGCCGACCCGATTATCGATGAGCCAACGGGCCCCGCGAAACCATTGTAAACCCGTATGGTATTGGCAAATAGCACTTATTCACGCACTATGACAGTCTATCAGGTTTCCCGAAAAAAACCGTTGGAATAAATTAAATATTTCAGAAAAGCACTAAATCACTCACTATCACAGTCCATTAGGTTTTCTGAAAAACCGTTTGATTAAAATATTTCAGGATAGCACTAATTGACACACCATAACAGTCCATTACGTTTTCTGAAAAACCGTTGTATTTAAATAACACAAAATTGCATTTAACACCAACAAATAGTCCATAAGGTTTTTACGAAAAACCGTTAGAATTAAATATTTCAGAAAAGCACTAATTCACACACTATAATAGTCCAATAGGTTTTCTGAAAAACCGTTGGGTTTAAATGACTCAATATTGCACTTTTCACGCACGAAATAGTTCATCAGGCTTTTACAAAGAACCGTTAGATTTAAATATTTCAGAATAGCACTAAATCACACACTTTAATAGTCCATTGGGTTTTGAAAAAACCGTTGCATTTAAAAAACTACAAATCTGCACTGAATTTACATGAAATACACAGAAGATTTTTCTGCTTTAGATTTATTAGAAATCCTTTCGATTTACTTTACTGAAATTTTATATCCAAAAACAAGCGTTAAGATTTAATATTTTTTGAAAATTAATTGAGAATGCTTGAAAAAGCGTTAATTCGAAGAACGTGTGCTCAGTTCGAGAAGTAACGACGCTATGACGGAAGGTGATCCACCACCCTCTCTGGTGACCAAATGGTGAAGTTGGTAACAGGTGCTCTGATTGGTTGATACGGTATCCTGGGCTCTGATAGGACGAGACTCGCGAGAAGTTGACCACGCATCTCTCATTGTGTTTGCTGGGCATCGTCACATGCCTAATAATAATATATTATAAAAAACAGCGGTTTCATAACTATAACAAAAAAACTTTCTTTATTACCTCACCTATTAGGAATCTACAACCAAGGTACATATAAAATCAGAAGTGCCTACTAAAATAAATATTACGTTAAAAATTTAATATTCTGCATTAAAATACGATCTAAAAATATGCTCGTCTAATTTTTGTCGAAATTCGGACGAATCCAATCATACCAATATTAGTGTGATATTTTAGATGCTCCCGGATCGAGCTGGCGACGAAATTGAAATCGGCATTCGTTCTAAATTTGAATAAAATGACGTTTTATTCTTTTTTTTTTTTCACTCTAACCGAGGCAGAGCGTGGCATCTGGCAACCGAGTGGAATTTGCAAATGTCCCAGAGTTTATGTAAACTTTGCTTTATGCTACGGGTATTCTTTATGAAAAAGTTTTGTGCATTGAACAGTGACCTTTTTGGAGTTTTATTTTACGTTTGTTACCAAAGAGTTGTATATATGAAATTTTATAAGTGATTATGATACGTGGAATTAGTATCGTGGAGCTTTCTTATTTTTTTGTTACTATAGTCCTAAGCTGATCTAAACATAGCTTCTTCACATATAAACCTATATAAAAAAAAGAGTATCGTGGCAAAAACTTGTTTTCTATTTCACATTTTATAAATAGTTTGCAACTTGTGATAGAAACAAAACACTTTAATCATTCCTTTTTGATTCAAATTTAGAATGCAGACAACTAAATCTTACTTAAACACAAAATAAATAAATAAATATTCCGGGACATTGCACACATGTGTTCTTTATTGTACACCCCGTCTATTATTCCTTATGATTTCCTCTCCATCCTACGGTTACCTGGAAGAGATCGCTTTTAGCGATAAGGGTGCCATTTGTGGCATAAGATTTAAATTTTCTCTTGTTTGTGTTGTGTTCTATTTTATATGTGTGTCCAATAAAGCGTTAATCAATCAATCAATCAATCACACAGCGCCATCTAGCCCCACACTAAGCAAACGCTTGTGTCGTGGGTACTAGATAACAAAAAGACCAAAACTCTTAATTTAAAAGTTTATTCTACTTCTTAGCGGCGTCTTCTTTGAGCAGTTGGAATATGTATGAGAAGTCCTTCTGTCCGTAGCCCCTGGACTGCACGATGCGGTACAGCTGGGTGGCCACGGCTCCGAGAGGGATGGGTGACCGCACGTTCAGCGCCAAGCCACTCGCCAGCTCCAGATCCTGGGGAATCGATAGAAAGATTGTAACTCACCATCATAACGGTAAATTAAGGAGAGTGTGTTTGTTGGCATGTTTTTACTTCCTTCACGCCGCAACGAAGTTACTAAGTATATTGTTTTTTTTTGTGTACAAGTAGAGTAAGGTAAGACGAGCAACTAACATCCACTATAATTGAATAAGTTTTTAGAGAATTGATTTTGTAAGAATAATTTAAATATCACACATGATTTTATGACAATAATCACTTTTTTAATATTGTCTTATCATGATATGCAGCATACATTGAAGTATTAACAGAGAGCATAAAGATTCTAAACTTTCAATTTTCATTTATGGATTAAAAACGATAGCACGCTTTACTTGTCCAACAAATTAAAACACACGAACAAAGAATCAACCCACCTTGACCATGAGTTCGTTCTTGAATCCATTCTCGTAGTCCCTGCTGGAGGGCGCTGTGGGCACGAGGCCGGGCACGGGGCAGTACACCTCCGTGGACCACGAGCGAGCCGAGGAGTTGTTTAGCACATCCAGCAGCACCTTGGGGTCCAGGCCGGCCCTGGAGAAGGAGGAGCAAGGATTGGAATCTTCATGTCTTCTTCTTCTTATCGAATGAGAGTGGCCCACTCTGTTGTCGAGAGTTTATCAAGCCGCCCTAAAGGCCTCTGACATGGCTTAACGACTGCCGTACCAGACAAACAGCCGGGACCTACAATTTAACGTGGGTTCCGACCCACGAAAGCGTCCAAAATGGAATGCCACTTTTCGGTCACCCATCCAAGGACCGATCGCGTCGACCTTTGCTTAACATTGGTAATCGCATGTGATTGCCTCCGCTAGCTGAGCTATGTGCGCTACGGAATCTTCATGTAAAGACAATTAAGCATGACATTGGTGAAAGAACTATAAACTACGTACGTGACGTTACCTGCCGGTCCCAACGGAAGGCCGGCGCTGGAAGCTTGCATCCAGCATATGCTGAGTTGGGGCCGGATTGCGACATGAAACTTCTTATATGTACTCTTGTTTTTTATTATGTGTCTATATTTATGATTCATGTTACAATAAAATTATTTTATTCTTATTTCAAATGTCTTTTTTGCACTACCATCATTATACGGTCAACACTCATATAGGTAAGCTGTTCAGTTAATCTGAAATCTAGAATCGACTAGATTAAAATGCTTTGAGATTATTACGCCGAAATTGTATCACCGGTACCAGAATCTGATAATCTAAATACCCTTTAAAAACACTGTAAGCTTTTTCTTTGACGGATCCTTTTTATTACGTTATCACCGAGAAAATACAAATGCTGACCTATACTAGCTTTTGTTTATGCATCTGCAGGAGTTATCTCCCTGTCTGACTCCCTGTTCCCCTCGTACTATAATCCAGAGATCTTCAAAGCGAGAGTGAATCGGTTCTTATCGGGTAAGCACGCTCCATCTTTGCTTACCATCAGGCAAACTATGCGCAAGTGCAAACCCGTTACCTACCCTACATACATAGCTGCATAATTCTGTGACACTCACTTGATTCCCATATGCATGCACTCAGCGGTGGCCATGCCAGTGATACCCATCAGCATGTTGTTGGCCAGTTTGGCCACCTGGCCAGCGCCGATGTCTCCGCAGTAGAACTGCTTGGCGCCCATGGCGGAGAGGTGGGGGATGGAGCGGTCGAAGTCTTCCTTGCGGCCGCCGGCCATGAATGCCAGGGTGGCGTTCTCAGCGCCCATTACACCTGGAAAGTAAAAGTGAGATCTATTTATATGTGAAATATTGTTTTTAAATGTCAAGCAGTTATTTGACTACCAAGTTGCTATAGAAAAAAGTTGAATGATACTCGTACCTATACTGAAATGTGTTACCAGAAAAGAGCGTGTGTTTACCAGAAAGTAGCGTTTCACCATTTCTTACATTATGAAATAATTAAGTATATTTCTCTACTATTCCTATTGTTTGCTGTTGAGATTCGGTCTCACAGTGATTGTTTTTGGGTGATACATAAATTCCTGGATTTATTCACAACTTTTATGCCGAGTATCAACATCAATACAAGGTGCCATGCTACACAGATATGTACATATTTGATAAATAAATAATAAATAAATATTCCGGGACATTGCACACATCGCCATCTAGCCCCACACTAAGCAAACGCTTGTTTCGTGGGTACTAGATAACGGATATAATACTTTTCTTTTGTAAATACATACTATACCTAGTCAGGTCATAAATTCTGTCACATGTTTATTATAAAATAATTGAAACAACTTTATTCTTTATGTAACCATTTATATACCAAAATGAACTTAACAAAACATAGATTCTTATGACAATAAAGTTTATTCAAAATGACCTCCGTGATTTTGAATACAGGCCTTCAATCTGCGCGGCCAGTCGTCTATCGCTGCACGAACGAGGTCCATGTCAATATCGGCGGCTGCCTTAATCAAGGATGTCTTGAGTGACTCCAAATTGGGATGAGGCTTTGAGCACGCCTTTTCCTCCAAGTGTTGCCATATCTTGTAATCTAACGGATTCAAATCTGGACTGGAGGAGGGCCAGTCTTCGTGCCGGATGAAGTCGATTTCACGCGCCGCCAGCCAGTCTTGTGTGCTCTTCGCTCTATGAGCTGGCGCCGAATCTTGTTGAAATACCCAGTGCTTGTTATTGAACATGATATGAGAAACAGGTTCCACAAGGTTCGTCAGGACTGTATTTTGATACACAACTGCATTCGTTTTTACACCTTTCTCACAAAAATGTACCTCTGTTAAGCCCCAATAAGATACTCCCAACCATACCATGAGCGAGGATGGAAAATGACCTCGTTGGACACGCGGAATACGTTTGCTCGCTTCTTCACTACTGTGTGCCTTAACCTTATCATTTTGTATGTTGTAGCTCTCTTCTACGGTAAAAATTTTTTCATCCGAAAAAAGAATTTCCCGATATTTTTTTCCCGCGTACCGCTTCAACAAAGCGCGGCATCTCTTCAGTCTCAGGTCCATTAGACGAGCATTCAAACGATGTCCTGTTTTTCTTCGATATGCCCGAAGCCCTAAGTTTTCATTTAACACCCTTTTCACCGTGGTTCTGCTTAACCCCATCTGAAGGGCCAACAGTTTCTGCTTACGTTTGGGATTTCTTTGAATTCGCGCCTTCACAGCTTTAATCACTGCTAGAATCCTAACAGACCGAGGGCGACCACTTCTTGACCTGTCATCTACACTAGAGTCTTCATTGTATCGTTTGATGGTACGATAAACGAATCTTTTGGTTATATTCAAATTTTTTAGTATGTCAAAAATTTGAATTGGCGCGTAACCGCAACGATGCAATGCAATAACTGCAACACGGTCTTCTTTAAGCGTCCACTCCATATTTAAAAATGAGTAAATTTCTAAAAAGTATACATTTTTATTTTCATGAACAATTCGAAATTCGAATTCAATAAACTTTTTTGTGGCCAGCATTCTAAAAGAAAAGTTTTCACTGTGTGACAATACTTATGACCTGACTAGGTATATACACACAATCGACCAGACTCAACACAAATAAATAAATAAATATTCCGGGACATTGCACACATCGCCATCTAGCCCCACACTAAGCAAAACGCTTGTTTCGTGGGTACTAGATAACGGATATAATACTTATATACTTTTCTTTTGTAAATACATACTTATTATACACACAAACGACCAGACTCAACACAAGTGAATATACATTTTAAAATTCATAAATACTTGTGTCATGCGGGAATCGAACCCGCAACCCCTAGATTATTCCTCGGTATACCATTATGTTCATATCCCGACCCGTTTTAATATCATTTCAAATAAATATCCAGCAAAGCAAGATATTTTGCCAAACGTATTTCCGCCATATTTTCGTGGAGCTTTGATTGCGCAGAACAAACATTTGATTTTCCTCTGATAACAGTTATCATTTGATAAAACGTTTTCAGTATATAATTAAAAGATTATTTTGTTGCCGAGTTGGCGATGTTATCTGTTTTGTAAAGTTGTTTTTGAAGAGACGTTTTATTTTATTTTGTAATTAATTTTATCTGTGAATCGTTTTGTGAGTTTGTTGGACCCTGACTGGGGGCCTGATAAGGAAAGATACTGGGAACGTTTCTTGAAATGAACTTTAACAGATTGAACCAGTTATTTATTTGTAAAACTTCTTCTTTTCGTAAGAGAATAGATTAGAATATATTTTATTGTACAAAAACTGTTACATTGGTACAATTGTAAGTATATCTGACATGGCTTAACGACTATCGTACTACGACAAACTACCTGATAACCTTATTCAAAAGTGTGACGCGGCTCCATAAATGCCACTTATTGGTCACCCACATAGAGTAATATAATATAGGTCACCCATCTAAGGACTGACCGCATTTCGGCAGTAGTTTTCAACGATACTTAGTTGGACTAGACTTTTTATGATACCTAGATTAGTTTATTTGCGAATTTTAACTGGTTTTGAAGTTAATAACTAGTATTAACTTTAAGATCAGTTGCGACATGTGATATAACATATTGCTAAGTAATTAAGTTAGGTACGCAACATTAATTAGGTTATCTAAAGTCGTATGATGCAAGCGAGGTTGATAAATAATGAACACAAATAGCAATCTTAATGCCGAATAAATATGAATACACTCGCTATTCTGTAGAAAATATTCGTTAAACTAGTATTTTTTATTTTCTTTTTGTTAAACATAGGATTTGAGTTTAGCTTTTTTTCAAATCAAGTACAAAAAAAAAATGTCATTAATGCTACATGGTGGATTCTCATTTGTATGCATATAATAAAAATTGGTATGTTAACCAATAATAATAATAATAAAAATAAAAAACTGGGCATGTTTTACAAGAAGAAATTATTACTACCATATTTGACCACAGATAACATTCGTTCAGATCTATCGGTTATTATCAATTAAGTTTCATATCATTTGTTTGCTAATTGCATTGGTTATGATTCAGATGTCACAGTATTATATCTAAAAGTGCACTACAATTAGGCCGGTCAGCATGCAAACATTTTACAAAATAAAAGCTAAAATACTGCAACAAAAGCGTCTACATAACATAATTAAAAATATATCAGAAAAATATCAAAAGAAATAATGTTGACATTTATTTTGCGGCATTATTTTAAACATTTAAGAGCCCAATATTAGATAAACTAAAATTTAGTCAAAAAACTATGACCAAAACCACTTTCAATACCATCATATTACTAAAACAAATACTACAGTGACACTTCAAGAGCTTCAATTTTCGATCTAATCTAGAATGTCACTGCAATTTGCTTATACTCATATCGTTATACCATATATCACACCATTAGATAAAAGAAAGTGTGTATATTGATCTCTTTGTTCCTCTTTCATGCTGCAACAGAATGACAGATCATCGTGATTTTTGGTAAAGAGATAGTAAGGGCCCTGCAAAGTGTTTCACAAATTGAAACGTTTTCACTCGGAAACAAATTGCAAAACCCCTTGAAACATCAATATTTAGTCGATGGCTTTCATTGCTTATGTCAATTTTAACTACTTTTGGGGTTTGTGAGTAAAAACTTTCCCAATGTGTGAAACACCATACTATATAAGTTATTTTATATCACGAAACGCGATTAATGAATAGTTAATAATAAAACGGCTATAAGATAATAACGTACCTCCAGACACAGGTGCATCGATGAAGCCAACTCCCTTCTCGAGAGCTACTGGCTGGATCTGCTTGGGCACGTTGGGGTCGACTGTGCTAGAGTCGATCAGCAGGGCTCCTTTACGGGCCTGGAAGTTACAAAAATTATAGCATTAACTGTGTGTTCTTTTTGGCCTTATTTCCAGATTATGGGTTCGGCTACCTATCTACTTTATTTGGCAGAATACAGTACTTATAGAACGTCTAATGGGAGTCATTAGACTTTTACGACTCCGAAGGAACAACTAATATTCTGTCGGTGTGCCGAGCATTAAATTACTGAATGATACATATACATATCTTCAGATATTAAAATTTGGGAAATTGTGTTGCAGCACTAGTAATACGAGAACGCAGGCCAAACAGAACATGTTTGAACCTTGATTTATACAAAGACATTTCATAAATGGATTTCTTTCTCATAGCATGTTTTCTCCATGGTAATGACATTATCAAGCTAACTTCACAAAGTGCCAGCTTCATTTATTTATTTATTAAGGCTCAACATTTGTAATCACAATAGTATATACAATAAAATTATAACAGAAAATATAGGTAAATAGCAGATTGTGTCATGACATGTGACAGCACAACTTACATTATTTGCAAACACAATTATACTCATACTCACATTGTACGACGCCATCCTTCCCGACGTAAGTAGCAAGCACCATCTTGTTGCTGTGCAGGATAGAGACCCCCATATCAATTCCATCTACTGCAGCTGCGATTAAGTTGGCGCAGGTCATGCCTTTCTCCTAATTATTTGAGTCATGTCATATCAACTCTTTAATGTTAACGATGATGATGATGTCCTCTGGATCGTTTCCGACGATAGCGACATTGGTTATTTTCTGAAGTGTGTTCTTAGGTAGCTATATAATACTGGTAATACTCACATGTTGTACCACGCCATCCTTCCCGATGTATGCGTCAAGCACCACCTTGTTGCTGGGCAGGATAGAGACCACTACATCCACACCGTCCACTGCTGCCGCGATGGAACTGGCGCCGGTCACGCCGTTTTTGGCTGCAGCATTTATTGCCTCTTTGGACGGGTCGTAGCCGCGAACTGTGAACCCCTGGGGAGAGAAGGAAAGGTACAATTTCTTTTAATAAATAGTAGATAAGGGTCAAAACTATTGACAAACCTATAATTACTCGTAACCTGCTATTTCATTGCATACAATCTTACTAGCATGGCCGTACTGTAAATTACTGTACAAGTAGTCTAAAAAATAACTGTTTCTAAGTAATTCGCTTCAAATTAAGTTAAAAGTGCTAATAATTCAGTATTTACAACACCTATAGGCAGACTTTGTGCAATTAGTTTGAATGGACAACTTTAAAAACGTAAATTGACCATAAAAAGCTACACGTAATTACGTTAAGGTGCCTATTTAACAGGTGCCCATAACCCCGGTGTCTCTCATCAAAACTTCTCCAAGCTCCTCCAGCTAATCACTTCGACCTGAAAACGCTAACGTACTAAAGTTTTTCCATTTCCGCTAAATGGCAACACTTATCGTTTTACGGGAATCGTTACTCTGAGAGTATTTAAACGTTTTAACATAAAAAAAGTGAAAAATTGAAAGGGCTTTTCCGTTCATGGGCAGATTCAGAGACGGATTTTATGGGTTGGTTTTTATATGTGCCTTTAATTAAATTACTAATTTAATTGAGTTGTTCGTCAAGTTTGATTATAGTCCATTTTTATTTTAATACGTTATTTTCAGTTAAAGTTACTCTGGAGTCAGTCATATGATCACCAAGTAGCCCGAGGCAATACCCGCACATATGACACTATGTTATGCATGCCTAGAGGAAACTTATTTACTCTGAGGTTGAAGACTGAAGTCTCAGGTACTTACTTACATTGCCAGAATAATTGAAAATGATTACATCGAAACGATCAAAATACACGCAACGGAAACTTTGATTTTTGCCACTGTAGTTATTACAGTTACAGTAACCTTCTAATTTGTCAAAGTTTTCCTGAATAAATCCGACCCTGGTTTAATTCCACCTGGCCGGCGGCGAGCATTATGTTCACTTGACCCAGAACGTAGTCGAACCTCGAAACCCCGCCCTTAAATTAAACGCGTCGCAAAAATTCCATCTGCATAATTTAACATAATCTTTGAATGAATTGAACGGATTTTAATTTTAAATTAGTGTAAAAGTAGCATTATTCGGTTTCCCGGTTCGCATTTTTTTTTCATAAATAATTCCTCGCGTTATAATGAGTTCTGGATCCGATTCCGAGCAACACTTGGAGATTTATTCCCTTTTAATTTTCGCTAAAGATTTGTTACTAGGCGAAAAGATAAAAATGAAATGTAGTAACTCATTTAAAATTTAAATGAGATGACGAAAAAACTTAATAAACAATGACATAATACGGTCTTATCGAGCAAATTGTCCGATAACCGTCATAATAAAATTACTCGACATAACATAAACTGAAGCCAGAATTAAAATTCGGTACGTTCTACATTTAAATTAATTCAAATCACAATTTGCTCGCACGAAATTGTTGACTAAAAATAAATTATGTACAAGACCGCCTGTTGTTGCTGAATAGTGATAGCAAATAGTGGTCTTGACCCTTACCTTTTTGACGAGGTTGGCAGCCATGAAGCCCCCCATGTTCCCGAGGCCGAGGAAGGCGACATTTTTGTCTGCTCCCGAGCTGTACGACCTCCTTGCTATGTGGAAAAGAGTTTGGTTGTTGAGTATATTACGCGCGGCCATCTTGGATTCTTTATTTGTAACGCGTGCGTGCCGGCGCCGGCGCAACTGGACTGACGGGTGTGTTTATTTCCTCGACTGGATTGGCTCCGAACGTCGCACCAGTCATACGACATATGTTGTTATCTAGTGGACTGTTTACACTGTGATAGTACGGTTTTGAATCAATACTAACTTCACGCAGCTTGAGCATAATAGCAGTTTGATTGAATTATCACAAAAGTGCATTAAGGATTCAAGCTGATAGATTTACGGTATGTACATACAAATTATTAATTTACAAATTATTTTTAGGGTATGTACATTGTTATGAGAAAGTAAGATTACTTAAATCAGGTTTTTTACAAAGGCATTTAAAGTGTAGGTAATTGAAGTTTAAATTTTCGATTTGTTAAAACTGGTTTTTCATGCCAAATAATCACTTGGCTAAAATAAATACAATAATTTAAACGAGGCATAATATTCAGAAAACAAAATCATAATTGCTAATCAGCTGTTATCAATGTATGAGCTGCAAAATTATCTGAATGCCCGTATCGTATAATTTAATTACGTGATTTTAGACCACACCTCATTTTAATTAGATATTATTTAAAAACAATATTAAAACTGATTTCATTAAAAAATAATAATAAATAAATATTAGGTATGTGGATGAAATGAAACGAATTCAAGGTCGACATGATTTTGTACAAATAAACCTGTTCAGATTATTTTCGATACTAACATGTGTGATTTGTAGTCTGATTGACGACTAAGATTAGGCACCAATGGAAAATTCTTCAACCTTTAATATTTATAGAAAACAGAGAGTATTCCTATTCCTAATCATATAAAATTTTACTAAGTAAGTAATTCATATTGATCTTTTAAGCAAGTAGTTTAAAGTAGATAGTTTAAAAAACTAGCCTACAATAAAAAAGAATTGCCTGATATTCCAAGTCCGTGGAAAACCTATTTGATAGAACGCCTGCCATAAAAACTTGCGCAAAGTAAATACATACGAAAGGATATGAAATTTATAGCAGGCGTTAATTAACAAAGTAATCGCACTACCGCCGGAGAAAAAGGCTATTATTCTGAATTAAAAGCACTCATAATACATTTCCATCGAGCTTGATGCCAAATTAATGAAAAATTTATTTATGAGTACTTCCGCTGAAAAGGAAAAGGGGTGGGACATTATTTCGATATGTTTTCGGGTCTATTTTCGTTTGACTTTATAACTTGAGTTATAATTTTCTTCACGAATAAAATACAACATTTTTAACAATACTGAAAGTACCTATTTTGTATACTGTGCATTCATTGTATTTTAGGAGGAAGGCGAACTCGTGATTTATAGTTTCCAAGGCACTCCTGAGTTGTCTGGAATAAATCAACGAATGGCCACTGAGCGTGACAATTGGTACGATTGTGATCTTATAATAAAAAATATCCGGCCAATTCATAACTTATTCTGATTGATACATATTATGCTAACAATCAATATCATGTGAATATACTGACGAAATAGATTGAAGAGCACAGCATGCCCCAAATAATAATTGAAACCCAACAAATAACATTAAACTGTCTACAAGTTTGTATCTAATAAAAACAGTAATAATAATACTCAAGTTAGGATAAGTAACGTTAAGCAATAACGTTTTCAAGCTGCGCACTAGGTGAAAGACTGTTCAACGGCTATACTGTACTTAACTGTTACATTGCCACATATTATCCGACTCATAGTATTAACTACAATTTGAAAAAGTTTCAAGGCCTATTGAAACAAAACAATAATTATTCCCATCACTAGTATTTCAGCGAAGTGTGCATGTAAATCATGAGCAGTGTTTTAATTTGCGTCCAGACGGCTTTATTGACGTATTGAGTTTATGGGGTGCCATGGTTCTTCCTTCACATGAACTTTACGCCACAGATGTTAATTACATACAATTATACCATGCCATGAATATGCTCAAACATTGTACAAAATTAACTGGAAAATAAAAAGTTTTTAACATGTCTATGCCCTTTTTATGAATACTCGGTTAAACACGACTATAGTCGCGATTTGCAATAAAAAAATAGCCTATTTCACTTCCGTGATTTTATACTACTCTATGTTGTTCCCTAGTACAACGAAAATGCAGTTGGTCCCATCAAAATCAAAATAGTTTCACCGTCACTTCTTCACAAATCATATTATTTTTATTCATGTAACTAACGACCTGACCCGGCTTCGCTCGACCATGTGTCAATATACTTAAAAACCTCCCTCTTAAAACACTCTAAAAAAACACATCGAATTATAATGTATATTTTTACAGATAGTTACGTCTTAGAGATACATTTTTTTAACTAAACCAGGTCTGCACCATAGTTTGCCTGATGGTAGGCAATATAAAATAAAAAATAAAGATGACAGACATGCGGGAGTCGACTTTGTCTTATACTACCTACTTCGAGACGTAATGTATCTGAGGCGAGCGTTACCAAAATTTTCAAATAGAGGGTTTCAAAAGATCCAGGTGATTAATCTATCAAAATATACCCTTGTTACATTTCATTTCGTTTCAGCCAAGGCCGAACTCTTTTCATGCGAATTTGGAACAAAAACGATTACAAAAGCTTACTTATAAAAGGGATTAAGTGAAATCTTTCAAATGATGAATCGTTAGTAACGCAACGCCTTTTGTTCTAAAATATACCTTAGTCCTAGTCGATTTTGGATAACATTAAGGTATTTAAAAAGGGGGAATACCTTTTTCAAATTAAAGTAAAGAAGTCTGCATGGATTTATTTTTTGTTCTATTTGGGAATCTAAAGAAACTTGAGTAATAAAAGCATGTAAAGCATAAAATTATAGAAAAATGATAAGGACATCAAAGCAATTAAAACTTTCTTTATTTTTTATGTAAAGGCCTTCCACATTTGCTGTCTAGCAAGTCTAGACAATGTTATCTAACTTTGTCTAGACCCTTGCCTTCTTGTAATTAGTCAATTAAGAGAATCATGCTCTCGCACGCGGCACCACTTCCAAATTTAAGTCGAACTATCTTTCTTTATAACTGTCTGCATATTTTATGTATCGTCATTGTACATCATTGGCATGTCTATCATGTCTATTATTACGCGCCTTCGATCAACAATACCAACTTACGCGCACACGGATATCAAATACTAATGAGATTCCACTACCGCCTATAACACACCACGTCATCCCTGCCTCCTGGTAAGGATGGGTTGTTGAGAAAAACTCTCGACAGTAGACTTTTAGACTTACGGTAAAGAAGACCTACACGTAAAAGAACTTATAATATACGTAGAACGCTCAACGGCCCCTAACCTGACTCCATACCTGCATTCAGTTTATCTTCTCTTTGTTATCTATAATTATGAGATCCGTAGTGCGTTAATCATCGTTTAATGAAGCGGACAGCGGTAGGGAAAGCCTCTATAATTATTACACAAGCTATTTTCTATACCGAACCTTTTAGCGCGATAAGGTAGAAAATTCATGATGTTCAGTGGCTTAAAATAAGTGGCCCAGCAAAGAAAAAAGAACTGTTTTTTCTATGCTGGGCAACATCATTTTATCAGCCTATCTATGTAACTACTGCTGAGTACAGGGCTTCTCTTTAGCTACGAGTATAAGCCAGTTCTTACCAACGTGTTGATTTATGCTTCAAGATGTTTTTTTTTTGCCACAAACCGATAGCTATTGGTATGCTTCGTAAAGCAAAATCATGGAGACAGAATTTTGGCCTACTAACCTATTTTTTACCAACTGATAACACAAATATACCTACTTATATTGCTCATAGTTTTTTCACAGGTTGCCATTACAAAATCAATAGGCGACTCAAACTCACACAAACTTTACACCCCCTCCCTATAAACACAACAGCGCAGTTCAACAAAGCGCTCCAACACTGGCTCCAACCGATATGTCTCCAAACAAACTTATGATTTATGTACCGGATTATTAAGATACCTCCCCCTGTCTTGGTTTGATTTATTCGAGTCCCAGACATAGAATGGGTAATGGTTAGAGTAGAAATGCTATTGGTTTGATAGGTATTTTTGGAAAGACATACAAAATTTTATCGTTTTTTTTAGGTGAGGTATAAATTATATTATATAATAAAAGTATATAGTTGATATGTCGATTAAGAAAATGTGTAATTGTGCTGCTGGGTTTTAGAAGCGTGTTTTAAACAAATATACTTCCATTACAACATACACAATGAAATGTAACCTAACCATTCTAAAAATCTAAATAACCATTTTTATCGAATTCTATCAGTATTGCTTACTATGAATTGATCTAGTTAAACGTAATCCCAACTTGAAACTTTAGTGTTATCAATACATTATTGTGTTGTTCCGTATCAAAAAACAATTCAAATGTCTTTCTCCTTTTTTATGAAAGTTAATTAAAATACATATAATGTACTAATAGTATTATTATTACGTAGTCTTCATTATTTATTCTATGCCCCAGTTTACAGTCAGATAAGAGTTGCGAATGTCCCGGAAGACAAAACTTGGGAATTGTTTATCATTGTTATTATTACTGGGATTCAGTTAGGGTGAAATTGGAAATGGAAAGTTGGATGAGAATCTTTCTGTTAAGGGTTATTTGTAGAATTTTGATGAAAGGGTTCCAATTCGAACCGTAATGGCTTTTTGATTTGGTTCATTACAAACAATATGAATTTTGCTTTGGTATTTTATGTATCAAGAGAACGATGTATAGTGATTTATCATCCAAACAATTGGATTGAAAAAACATGTTTATTTACCGTGTATTTTCATTGAAAAAACATTTCTTATAAAACATTACACATTAAACAATGTCATATTATCTTTAAAAAAATCTGCGTATAAATATAGTCTGATATTTGTTTCCTTGAAATCAGACACGATCAGTTATTGTTCGTATTAAAAATTATCCGCCCGATCTTCCGATTCAGTATTTGGTCCAATTTAAGAGCTTTACTATATTCATATTCATAATCATATATTTTCATAAAACCAATTTACACCATATGAAGCTCAATACGTTTGATTTGAGCATCATAATATTACTATATTCAGAGTTACATATGTCGGGCCTTTTGACTTTGCATCGTCAATAGAGCTAGCATTTAGTTTAGAAGCTATAGTTTCAGTAACGTACTAACAGCTATTAGTCAGAGCCTGTATTGAAAGCTCCCAGTGTAAACCTACTATGTAATGCGTTTTCCAATATCGGATACCAGCGCCATGGAACGTCAAATTGCCTGGAAGAGTAATGTTTGTAACCTCCATTTTCTATAGGTATCGGTTTTTGTAGAAAAAATCTGGTAAAAAATATAGTTGGAGAGTTTCGCTCGATTTTTTTCTATGAAAATGTAAAAATATGGTTATGTGGGTTATTATATCTTTATAATATGTTAACAATAGAGTCAATATTCAAATACATATTTTCTTATGGAAATATTAACTTTTCACTCAAACACTAGTGGGTGTCCGGGCTTTTCTGGTGTTGTTTCAATATTAAAAATCTCATCAAATCTCAGTATCTTTTATCTACATCAAACTAAAATTCACCATAATCAACAAAACCTTTAGATACTTCAAACCGAACATTTAAGGTACCAAAAAACCTTCTCCGCCTTTTAAGCGTAACAATTGTATTATTTATTGCTTATGATAACTATGACTTTACAAGAGAAAATCTATCAAATGTAAGTTCTAAGCTGCAGCTAGTTTTAACGCGAACTAGGACTCGAGCTCATCTTTTCAACATATATATTTGATGAATGCAAGCGCTAACCAAATTCAAAAACTAGATGTCATACATGTCCAGGTGTGTGATTTCTAAGTTCCATTCCATTTCCTAGAACTCTGTGAATATTTAGTCGAGTAGAGACGCTTGAGAGGCAGCGGGGTGTGAACACATCAATCAGATTTAGCTTCGTATTAGTTTTGGACTTGTTTAGTTTACAAAGCGATCAGTTTGGGCCTTGCGAGAGAAGCGGAGTTTACACGAGCCAAACTATGGCCCAATTGGGCGGGAAATTGAAAATACTTGGAAGCAAAATATTAGTACAAGCATTATAATAGTATAACTAAGCAAACAAGAAGCCTAAGCCGTGTGTAATACAACAGGCGTATTTTGGATAGAAAAAATGATGTGTACTAAGATCACTATCATCATCATCCACAGCCCTTGGGATCCCACTGCTGGGCATAGGCCTCCCTTTGTATGTGCCATTTGCGTCGATCTTGTGCAGACCTCATCTGTGATGGACTAACACGTTAGTTGAATAAAATAATTCGAGACGAAATTCAATCTTAATAGTTTAATTTATAATTTCATGTACAATTTTTATTTACAATCATTTAAAGATATTCTAGGAACATTATATGTATTATTTAAGGTACAGTACTTGATTGAGGGTTAAAGTTGTACTTGCACAGTATTTTAGTTTTAACTTAATCGATACTTAGGCCCGCTTGCATAGACTCTTAAGCACATATAGTATTATTCATAGTTATTTATTTATACATGTCATAGGCGTTATTTATGTATGTAAAATACAGCATGCCATGTTTTTACTAGATAATATTGTCGCTAAATGCGTTTATAAATCGATGTGCAAGTGAGCCTGTAAACACTTTCTTGAAACTGTTTTTTTCCGCCTTCAGACTTGTAATATGTACATATGTTAGTATGTTTTTAAATAAATAATAATGTTAGTAAAGGCACAGAATTGAATATCTTTACTAATATTATAATGCTGAAGAGTTTGTCTGTTTGTTTGTTTGTTTGAACGCGCTAATCTCAGGAACTACTGGTGCGAATTGAAAAATTCTTTTTGTGTTGGATAGACCATTTATCGAGGAAGGCTTTAGGCTATATAACATCACGCTGCAACTAATACGAGCGAAGAAACAATGGAAAATGTGAAAAAAACGGGGAAAATTATTCATCTTTGAGGGCTTCCGTACGTGTGCTGCGAAAACGGTTTAAGAATTTATTCCTCTTGAAATTATCTAACAAAATGTCTGCAACGGTATATGTCTATCTTTTAATATTAACTCACTATAACCGTTTCAATGGTAATAACTATTCCATGCGGACGAAGTCGCTGGCACATGTAGTTATAACATATTTGCTAGAAATTACTACATGCCTATTGATAAATTACTACCTTATCTACATTCTAAATCATAATAAAATTTATAATAATCTTATCGTAACTATAATAAATACTTATTTAACTTTTTATCATTTCTTCTAACGTCATTTACTTATCTTTAATGATTCAATCTAATTTGACTGCGTATTTAAACACTTACTTGCATAAACTTGAGTTTGAAAAGCTTGATATAAAATGGCACTGCTTACATATGTAAATATATTGCAATATCATGTTTGTCTTGTCTGGTCGGAATTCTAGAAACTACATCGGCTCACACTCAATAAGTTGAAAAGCCTTAAAGCAATTGTCTCTTTTGCTAAACTAAAACTAAAACTGATTAGTTCGTTTCGGTAAGTTAACCATACTAATCGGATCTCTTTTGCGATTCGTGGTTACCAACGAACGTAGGCATATATTTTTTCTAACTTAAAAAAAATCCTCTTTATGCTATTTTCTCTATACTTACCTTTATCGGCGATTTTTAAGGTTTATTGCAAAGTATCCGTCTATCACCATATCGTATTTGAAAGCTTTTTTTCTTTTACATTACTCCTGTTCATTGTTTTTCCGACGCTACAACTGCAATGATACAAATGTAACTGCCGTTTTTTCATTCGGTTTCTCCACAAACTTTAGCTTCTACAGGCTATTCATAACTGATCATAAACCAAAACTTACTTTAGAATAATTAATCTTAATATTGAATACAACTAAAAGTTACCCTATAAATGCGTAGTCTCATACATTTCAAATGTAGGATAGTTAAAATTCAGTCCTCTTAATTTATCAGATAAGTACTCCTCTGCTTGGAGCTCCATCTTCTCGTCGAAATGACTTCTCCAGCCACCGGCTTCTCCTGGAAAAATAAAATTGGGTTATAAAATTATCATCCTTCATTTTCGATATTTTTGTTTTCCGGCTGGTTGTCATAGTACCTCAGTCTTAATGTCAGTGGATTAGGGCGGCCTGATAAACTCTCGCATTCAATAAGAAGAAGAAGGTCTTCGATATTATATTTTTTTTATTTCTGCTAGTAATGTTATTGTTAAAACTTTACACAACATTATGCTATAATCATAAATAAAAAAGGAAAAATAAAATAAAAATATAATTTTTAAGGAGCTTGTATAAAATGGTACGATATGATGATAAAAGATAAAGGCTTTAGGAATTTAAGACTTCGGATTTATTTCCGCCACACACGGATGTCGTTACTACTTTTAAATAATAGAGTGACCATGCATTGATTGCTATCAACTACGACTGCAGAGCAGTAAAGCTGCGCTTATTTATAAGAATGTATATAACCATAAAAAATAAGATAACGAACGTTACTTCTACTTTATTCAATACCTACATTGCCAAAAACAATCTGATACCTCATTGTATAAAGTCGGTGCAACAAAAATCGATAACGTATTATACTAACTTAAAAATGACGAATATATAAAATCTTTGTTCTACTTATTTGTTCTATTCCTGACAAATACACTATATATCTATTAAATTTATTGTATCTCGAAAATAGTTCTACTTCAACATTTTTTGATTAAACTGTAATCGGGTTGATATACTACCTTTCCGTATAAACTGGACTCCATCCGTCGGTTCCTTGTTCCCCTCAGTGGGATTGTTGTTCACGCTCTTGTTCTTCCTGAGGTTGTCGAAGCTCAGGTATTTGGCGAGCTGGTCCAGACTCTGCTCCGAGTAACTCCGGTTCAGGAACTGGCACATGCTGCGGACTTGGCCCGGGAGGTCCTGGGAATAGACAAGTATATTAAACTTGAATCTCTTTAAGGTAGATTGAAAACTTCCTAAATATTTATTCATTTACGTAATCAAGACGACTACGTGGCCTACGCTCAATACGTTCATGATACATCTGTGTTGTCTATCTATTTGAAAATAAAAATAAATATATAGATAAGTCGGTAAACATTACACAGTTTGAAATACACAGACCTATTGGATACACCAAAACATATTCTGTTCATAGCTAGTGAATTCCAAAATTTCAATTTCCTTGCTAAGAAAGTTGTTAATACAATAACTAATCAATTTCAGTGGTAAAATGGAGGCCGAAATTTCAAGCCATGATATTAATTCTTGGTATAGAATCGCAGAGACCTAGAACGTTTTCCCAATTTCGATATAAGTAATACAGTCTGTAAAAAAGACAGACTAGACAGATACAATATTGTGGATAAACTTCAAAGGAGTCCACTTAGTGATAATAAAATATAAGCGCAATGCTTGTAAAGATATTGCACCGGACATAATCATGGCTTATCGTTAATGGCGTGAAATTTCAGTGCACATTTTATTCAATCAACCATACTTACAATGCATTGGCTATTTAATTAATGTTCTTAGATATACAGTGAATTAATATGTGTTATGAAAAATCAGTATCTGATGATTCTATGACAATCTATGTTTATCCAAAGCAAAAAAAATTCGGTTGACTATTTATTTTATTCATATTGACTTTACAAAATAAATAATAATAATATATATTATGTCTGTAAACCTAACAAGGTAAAAACTAGCGTGCTAAATGTAAAATATTATTTAAGATCTGTACTATACCTAGTTTTCGGACAATAAATACATTCATTCATTCATTCATATTCACATATGGATATATAAATAATTACTAGACCAACCTTGAGCATGTCTTCGTAGAATACAAAATGCATGTTTGGATGATGTCTCTGCATCCACGCCTCATTCGTGTGTTCGACGATTGGAGTAAACGGTACTGGAATAGACAAATAAACTGATTAAAAATTATTGTAGTCATTCGTGGTTAATGGTTTGTTAGTTCCCCTTTCACATCGCAAGGGAATTATGGATGGAATATCGTGAGTTTTGGTATTATTTATATGGTCATGAAAGTGGCCAAGGCTAATATTTATGTTAAAAAAATGTGGGTGAAGCCACGGGCACCCACTTGCAGTACAACAAAAGCAACGCAAAATAGGATTGAAGATACCTACTTTCATAGTTACGCCAAGGAACATACAAACATAACTCAAAAACCTCATTTATTCAACAAATTCAGTTTAATTTCAAGAAGCACATGATACTTACACAGATCTCTTCTAAACGCCTCCCAATAGTGCGAAAAGTTCGCTCTCAACAGCGTCTTTGCAACCATCTTCTGTAGATAATAATACGAAACAGCGACATCTCTCGGATCCCTCGCAACATATACCACTCTTGCACTATTCAGTAGGTTTGGAGGTAGCATAGACAAAGGTAAATGTGTCTTTATGAATCTAGGGGAAGTGGTCTTCTCTATGGTTTTCCAGCTTGGTTCTCTAACTGCTCTGCCAAGGCCTTGGAAGTTGCCAAGGTTCATGAAATTCATTTTAATTAGCTCGAAACCAATATCGGGGATCATTGAAGTGATTCTGCAAGAGAATTAGTCATTCATTAATACAAAAATAGTTTGGGTATCTTGCTATGAACGATCGTCATAACTTTTTTGGAATCGAGATGGTTTGTATGTGTACATATTTCTGGGTACATAAGCTATCTTGAATGGACGTGAAAAAATGCGGGCAGCTGATAAAAGAATAAAAATATTATATTACCAGCCTATTTCTTTTAAAAATATCATAGGCCACAAGAAAAAATGTTAAATAAATACACTATTGATAGCTGTGCAAAAAGTTCATAACAGTTTTGTTCGTGTAAAAATCTGCAAACATAAGAATTTATATTGTTTCATATGGATACTCATACTCACTCTAACATGGGGAACCGGTCATACAGGGGTATTTCTTTTGACGCTTCATAGTCTAAGTTATTTTCTAGCAGCCACACCATCTCTTGCGTCCATGTTGTACCTGGAACCAACGACAAACAAACCTGTTAATTGGTTACAAACAAAAAATCAATGATATTTGTTATCTGACGTTATATTTAATCAATTCTACTGTCTTGCCCCCTTAGTCAAGAGGCGTATTTTAGTGAGCGTACTGACGCTCGCTTATATAGAAATACCAATGTATGGGAGTGACGTAGCATGTCAATCGTCGCGATGTCAATCCCATACATTGCTCTTTCTATTCTATAAGTGAGCGACAGTATGCTCACAAAAATACGCCCCTTGTCTAAGGGGGCAGATAAACTTCAAAATAATACAACAACTAAGTTGTAATCTGCCGCCCAATTTCTAAAAGGTGGCTATGTGACATTTTTTTTGTATATTAATCCTTTGTGTTGTCTATCCGTTTCAAGTAAAGATATGTGTATATATATCCTGCCGGCCGCGATTATTTTCTCTCATTCTCTAATAAAAGTTTTAGTTACTTAGTATATTTATTTAAATCTACGAAATAGTCTAAAAAATATTTTTTAGCTAATATTGCCTTTTGGATATTCTATCTTGTTTTGCACTCCTAATTTTGTACCTAGCAACGTCATATATCTCATAACTTCAATACTCGTGTATCTGACTGTAAAGATAACAAATCCCTATCCTATCAAAAACGGTACTTGTAACAATTTAATCAGGTTTCGAGACACAAAGACATAAAAATATTAACTATTTTACTTCTGACATGAATAGTAGTGCAGTGAATATAAAGACTTGTATTTTTTTTAATTTCTCTGTTTCGTAGCAATACAGTAATCATATTTCTTTAAACACGGAATAGGCCAAGGTTTGACTACAGCCTGCCTGATGCTAAGCACCACTGTAGTCTAAGATGTTGCACGTTTACCTAGGAGAAACCTATTTAATAAACTCTGGATTTGAAAACCCCTGGGTTTATATGTAGGCCAAAATATATCTGAACAGCAAATTAGACACATCTAATGATATTTATAATAAAAAAAACAATAGTAAATTATAGAATACTGTTCCCCTTTATTTTCCAAAATTGTAGATCATCATTTGTTACTGTAAACACAACTATACATACGTCTACACGATATTATCTGTATAGAATTGTTATCAGTTACTAAAGCACAATAATAGTATTCTCTGGTAAGTATTTACATCATATATAATTGATCTGGGTAAATACACTCTTCAATTTGTTTGTGAACTTCAGAAATTTTCTTTTAGAAGCATGATTCTTTTTCTTGAGTCGTATTGCCCCATGACTGAGGGTTGTGACTCCCCTGTAGAATTTATTCGTAAGGGGAGTTCTCTTGGGCAGATACATCGTGGTGGGCGATGTCTTCCCTAACCGCCAAGCGAGTGCTAATCGACACTTAACTTGAAAATACAAGTCATTGGTGTAAGGTCGGTTAGGCCGGTGGTTAGGTTCGAACCCGGGTGCGTCTGGATGCAAAGTAGACACTGGAACCGCTGAGCTACACTAGCTTTTTTAAAAGCACTTAACTAAGATAAAATGGTATCATGTACTCGTACTTAACTTATACTCAGCTTTTAGCACCGAAAAAAAAGGTAAAAAAGGTTAGGCAACAAGTCCGAATGAGTGTAGGGAAAAAAGGCTTTTTAGTTTTGTTTACTACGACTTTTGTATTCGTAGTTTTTTTACGTTGAGATTCAAAGTAAAATAAGTAAAATTTAAACTTCAAACACAGGACAATTTTTGAAAAAAATCCTAGAATAAAATATATTTATTATATAATTGGAATAAAAAATATCAATAACTTTTGTCCCTCTGCTTTTTTGGTTCAAAATTAGTTTATTTTATTTTTTATTTCATTACTCATTTAGTTTTTACCGCCTGAGTACAAACTTAGCATTTCCAAATCACGCAATATTTAATTGTTTACTGGTTAGTTACCATTTTGAAAAAAAAAAAAACACAAAACCAGTCACAGTTACAAACACAATTTTATCTCGATACAATCTACTAAAAGCCGTACTAACAGTTTATAGTTTCAGTGACGTTATCGATAGACATAGATAGACTATCGATAAACCCATCATAAAAATTGATAAAATAATTTGCAGATATGGTTTCGTATATGTTATAATATCACATACCAACATATCAAATAACTATTGTAATGTTCGGGCTGGTAACTGTTGTAATATTTTCCAGATTTTCACTTAGTCTTTTGACAGACTTTTAGCGGTAGATTAACATAGGTTGCTTGAAAGATAAACTAAATTCAAAATAAAACTGACTCAGAAGCTTGATATTAAACCAGTTTTAAAAATAAACGTTTTTCACGGCCTCCTAAGTATCGGTTTATAAATACAACGAATTTTCACAATATTTACATCAACAAATTCACAAATCACAACATTTTTTTGTCCCTGCCATATATTAATATTTTTATTATGTTCGATGTCGAGGATTAAATTGAAGGAGAGCTGGAAGAGATCTCTTCAAATGATAAGAGCGTCCACGGTACTATTATTCCCATATATTTGTGATCACAATTTCGTGTACAATAAAATAAGTTTTATGGATTTAAATGCTCACCAGATCTAGGGTAAATTTGGAGTACATTCATTCAAAATTTAAGAGCATGAGTATGCGCCTTTCTTCACGATTTCCTGCAATTTCTTTGGCTTTCTTATACGACATGACACCTTCTTTCTCTTTTATTTGGTCTATGTATGCTCTTCTGGGTCTTCCATCTTCCTCTTCGTGCCTCTGATTTCCACTCAATGATGTTCTCATAAAATTGTCATGTCGTATAGGGTGGCCAAACATAATTCCTCTTCTGTTCTCTATTGTGGTCAGTATTGTTTTTTTGTTGAACCATGCCCAGTACCTCCTTGGTGTACAATGAAACTTAACTTATTTTGGTTTATTGGTTGTAATACTTACCAGATCTAGGGAAGGTGATGACCCACACATCATCAGGCCGCACCTCCATGTTGTATATCGCCTCCGCGTGCTTTTTGTAAGCTCCGGGCATCACGTACTTGTGCTTGCCGCATTTTATGAAGGGCCGAGTGAAGCCTGGAAGAAATAGTAGGGTTTTGTCTATTAATTTTGAAGGTAAGTTGAACAAAGATCATCATCGGGCGCCATCTTCATAATAGAGGTCAATTGACAAAATTTTCTGCGATCCCATGCATAGGAATATGTTTAATATTTTTCCCATATTTAACATAGTACATTGTAGCTAGAAGAAATAACAAAAACACTGAACCGAATAATATTGAAATCTTAGAGTTCAGCGGCATAACACAATTTGAGTATACTATATGGTATTTTGTCAGAGTGTTTATTTCCTATATTACTTGCTAAAGTTGTGACGTTTTGATACAAAATTAATTCATTAATTGTATTTAATTGTTTGGCTTCAGTTGTTTCTATGGTCAAGCAGTTTGTTGATGAAGATCAAATTTTTTTTTATTTTTTTTTTCACTACCTATATATACTACTATATACCAAATTTGGAACAAACATTATTATAATCCAGAATATTTCAATCAAAATTAAGTAATAATATGATAATAGTGTTTTTAATATTATAATGTAACACGGATGTTATTTTACGTATGGAATAGTACATTGTTCACCGAGAGGAGAAAGTGACCGATTACCGTCGAGGGTGTCGTTTGAAGCCCGAGCCGTAGGCGAGGGCTTTAAAACAGCCGAGATCGGGAATCGCACTTTCTCTCGAGTGATACATAGTGCTTTATACTACACCTGCTCGGAAAGTATCAAATTTACGGTAGAAAGTACGTCATTGCATATCGAACAAATATGCGGGGAGAAAACGCATCTGAGCGGGAGAGAAAAGTGTATAAAATCCATTTCTTCCCGCTCAGATGCGTTTTCTCCCCGCATATTTGTTCGATATGCAATGACGTACTTTCTACCGTAAATTTGATAAAGTAACAAGGTACTTTCCGAGCAGGTGTAGTATAAAAACTATTTTATTTACCTACAAGAAAGAAAAATACTTATTAATTTATGTCAAATCGCCAGTACAATCAGATATAATTAGTAGGCCGATTAGGCTCGTAAACAAAAATATGTTTATGTATGTATTGAAACATATTCCGTAAAATATTATGTGCATGTTATGTACGGAGGTTGACCTGGCTAAATCAATAGTTCCACAAAAAATAATGCTTAATACTTTCACGCCACTTTGACACAAAAAAATATAAAGACCACTCTTTCAATCTATACTAATATTATAAAGCTGAAGAGTTTGTTGGTTTGTTTGTTTGTTTGAACGCGCTAATGTCAGGAACTACTGGTGCGAATTGAAAAACTATTTTTGTGTTGTTTAGACCATTTATCGAGGAAGGCTTTAAGCTATATAACATCACGCTGCAACTAATAGGAGCGAAGAAATAATGGAAAATGTGGAAAAAACGGGAAAAATTATTCATGTTTGAGGGTTTCCATTGCGTGCACTACGAAAACGGTTCAAAATATCAAAGAATTATTTCTCTTGAAATGATCTAACATAATGTCTGCAACAGTATATGTCTATCTTTTAAGGTTAACTCAATATACCCGTTTTTATGGTAATAACTATTCCACGCGGACGAAGTCGCGGGAACCAGCTGGTATATAGATATTTTACAAATAGTGACAAATTTATTAATACGACGATGTGCAAATGCAATTTTTTAGTTTGTATAAAATTCGATGAGTTGTAATTTATATACTTATTTTAATTAATTTATTAGTATTACACTACGAAAACGCATAGTACACAAATAGCCAAAATAATGTGTTAATAAGAATGTATCGTACATTTTATACGTGTATGCTACAATTAAAGAAAACTTAATTTTAGGCACCTGTCAATAAAATCAACAAATATGTGTTTACACATTTTTACCTACTGGTGAATTAATTCTATATAGTGAAAGTATAAATATAAGTTTTCAAATCTAGAGGTAATATGTATCTTCTAGGTAAGCGTGTTACACCCTAGACTGCAGCAATGCTTAACATCAGGCAGGCTGTAATAAAACGTAAACATCTCCCACGTAAAAAAAAATTATCGAAATCAATAACTAATTGTCAAATTTTTTGATAAATGAAACCTTACATTGTCTTACTTACTATATTGAAGTGATAATAACAAACTACGTAACTGCCCAAGAAATTAATAAAATTGTTTTATAATGACCTCAAATAATTAAAAACAAATTAATTTAATACCTATCTCGGATAAAAGACTTTCACTATCATTAATTAACATTCCATTAATGTAAAGCCAGCGATGTCTGGTTATTATGACTTATTTAATTAATAGGAGTAAACAAAAATGTTTTATTTGCTAAGGCTATAGAATATACGTTGCCTCGGAATGTTTATTTTATGTGGTCATTGTAACTTTGATTATGTTGATTGATTTTATGAAAGAAACCATCACAATAAGAAAATCTGAAACTCCTTTCAAACTATAATAAAAATAAATCATTTCATGTTTAATTATATTTTTTGATAAATTTACTTTATATTAAAACAATGTAAATTGCAAAGGTAAGATATTCTTAGCATTTACAAAAATACAGTTTACACATTTAAATTATGTAATATATAAGTTTTCATTCAACGTGTTTCAAGTTCAAGTTTAATATGACTGTTTTTTCTATATTGTTCAGTTTTCTTGATTACCAATAGAACATAACAAAATCTATTACTAAATTATAATATAGATCTTTGCAAAAGATAGATAGATTGATACTTTATTGGACACTCACATAAAAAACATAATGCAAAACGGAAAAAAAAAAATTAAAACTAATGCCACAAATGGCGGCCTTATCGCTAAAAGCGATCTCTTCCAGGCAACCGTAGGATGGAGAGGCAAATATAAAAAAAAGACTAGACGGGGTGTACACTGTACAATACCGAGCACATGAAATTTGACTACAAAAATAACAAAAGAATAAGTTAACACTTATTTCAAACTCATTTATGCCCATATTACATTCATATTCCTTCACCATTCTTCAAAAAAGTTAATCACTTACCAAATCCGCAACACAACCAAAAACAAAAGCAAGCACTATATCACAAACGCACCTATAAGACATTTCTTTATGATCTTCTCTTCTTCGGGCGAGCAGTCCTGTATCTCATACGGCAATTCCTTCCACGGAGCCATGTTCAAACAATCCGTTTTCACGTGAATTCGGAAACAAACTGTGATAAATATGTACAGGCCATCGTTTTTCAATAATCATTAGTTATCTGACTATCTTATCTGGGCCGTATCGATCTGCAAGCCTGAATCATAAGTAGATGTACCGCGGAAACTAAAATGTGACTCAAATTTGAAGGTATATCTGAGACAGGTGTTCTTTGGGGTTGTTTGGTAAATATATAGTGCATCATTATCTGTTGAAGTGGGCAGTAAACTTATTAAAACTATCATAGATATAAATTAATCATTAATCATAGTTTGCATTTTTATAATAATAGTTATTTGTTATACAAGAGTGCAAAGTTGCGTCAAAAGAGCACGAGGTGAAAAATCTTTGCACTCGAGTGCAACACGTAACTTTTCATTCCACCTCAGCGAGGAAACGACTAAATGCAAAACGCGTGATTAAATTGAATTTAGAACATCGTGTGATACAAGTTTATGAATTAAAAAAATCATTAAACCTATTTACTGCTACCTCTATGGTGCCGAATATATCATACAACTTTTTAAACTAACCAGTACTTTGAAAAATAATTAAAATAAAAATAAGAATTGTGATGTTCTCTTAATATATAGTTCGTTTTAGTTCGTCTGGGGGTTGATATTTTAAATACTATATTGCGGACAAATGTCTTGAAATCACGTGTAAAAAAACATTAAGTTCAGCCAATTTAAAACAGTTTTTTGATTCATTTGACAAATTTTTGTAATTTTTATTATTATGTCACAATTTCTCTAAAACACTGCAGGCACTGTGAAACTAGTCAATCGTTTATTTATTTCCTTACTTATGTCTTAGCACTGTAAACCGCGCACAATCTCGTCAGATACTGTGGTTTAGAACACAACATCCTACATAGATGGTTGGATTTTATTTGCCTTCGATAAGAGTTTACTGTGTTAGAGGCTTGATTGTCTAATTGTAATTAGAGGCTTTGATGGAGGTCAAGGCAGTGCAATTGTACTAGTGTGTTATACTGGCTTACTGATTATCAATTTAAGTATAATGGCGTGGTGGCCTATACGTTACGTATTCTGTGCCTATACGCGCCAAATAAAAATAGATTATTTTAGAGTGAGAGAACCTGCCTATGGGCAATATGGACAATAAAACACGTGTATTAAATCAATTAATTAAAATTAAATAAAGGCAATCGTATGTTTGTGTTTGATGGATTACCAACGGTAGGTGACGAAAAAATTGGCATTCCGTTTTGGGCACTTTCGTGGGTCGGATGACAAGTTTAATTGTAGGTCCCGGCTGTTTGTTTCGTACGGCAGTCGTTAAACCATGTCAGAGGCCCTTGGGGCGACTTGATAAACTCTCGATACCAGAGTTGGCCACTTTCATTCGATATGCAGAAGAAGTTATAGAATTCCGTTCTAAACTAAAAGTTACACGCTTACCTAGAAGGCACTTAAATTTTATTTAATTTATTAAAAAAATATTAGTACTTACTAGTATTCGATCAATAGTGAAGGACAGTTTGATTTGATAGTGAGCTGTTTGTGAAATACATAAATCAGAGAACAATTCAAGGCTAATTAACCGACGCTAGGGGCTAATTACTGCAGTATAGTTGGGCTAGATATCTATGATTCACTAGATCTATTGCATAATTTATAGCCAAGTGTTGAATTTAAATTAAATTCACAGCACAAATATAGACGTTATATTTTTTATTTTAGGAATCTCTTCTTTTCTTCAACATTTGTAATGTAATTATGTATAAAGTGCAAATGATCATGTTATATATGTTACGGCTAATACCCGAAGTGCGGCTACACCTAGTTTTAGCCGGTTAGACCTAGGTGTAGCCACTTACTCTTGGTTAAACCCCGAATCGAGACATGTTTTGAAAGAAGTTGGCTCCTCCTCGCTTCGCTCGTCGTCGCATGTGCGTGGTAGAAAGCAACCTAACGAACCTAATCTACCTTTTGTCACAGACAAGTGACTTCGAGTCCAACACTTGCACTACAACAGGACTTGAGACCTAGTTTTACCCGAAAACAATCAGCTCGTACTAGGTTTAACCAAGACTATGTGGCTACACCTAGTTCTAACCGGCTAAAACTAGGTGTAGCCGCACTTCGGGTATTAGCCGTAACACATACACATATTTAGGAGTATAGCTCAGCTCAAAATTATTTCGATCAAAAACTATCAAATGCATTATAAGCTGTAATCTGTTCTGTGTATAAATAAATAAATAAATAAAAAGGAAAATTGTTAATGTGATGTCTCGATATATGTACTTAGTCGTCTTGATTGGATAATATACAATGGTTATTATTATTATTAAAACAATCTGGTAAGAACTGTATTCTTTTATCTTTATTATGTACTAAAATAATAGGACCATAAATTTGTACTTCATTGTTCAATTACTCACAAACTTTTACTTAGTGCTTAACTACGTGCTTTTTACCTATCGGTGTAAAATACTTAACACTTCATAAAAATAACATTTTAATTAATTATGTTTAAACCAGCTAGCGACGTAAAAGATTTAAACAAATTTACGCTCTCAAGCCAAAACAGTAGCTTTTGTTATGAAGTCTCTTAACTCTAGTGGTTGAATTAACTATTAGATTTATGGTGAGAATATTGTAATTTGGTGTGTTTCTCGCGAACTTTGCTAGAGTTTGCAGTAGATGACAGAGAGGAACGACTTCCTCTTACTACCTGGTATAAGAGGTTCCTTACACACCACAATGGAAAGTAATAAAAGAAAATTGCAAGCTTAACAAAAAGGTACAAACAACAAGAGACGTGTATATATTTTCACCAGGTTTATAAAATGAGGTGGTAAGTTCGGTTTGTATGTCTGTGGTGTTGGTTTTAAATTAGAGGATTTCTGGGCCGTACATTAAATAACAATAAAATAAACTATAGTGGTGACTTTTAATGTTTTTTTAATTAGATCAAAGCGTGTATGCCTTTAAAACTTTGAATAATAACTTTAATGAAAGGTATTTTATGCATAACAATAATGGTACTAACACTATTTCTAAGCAATATTCTGGATATTTAGCAAGTTCGTGTGAGGGTGGCTAACTCTGGTGTCAGGTATGAGTATAGAAAACATTTTATTCTTTTCAATTTACATATCATATGTTTCAAATATGTATTAATAAAATTGCATTGTTACTAACTGCAGAGCCATTTACACATCTATTTTTTTTCTCCGATAGAGCAGAACGTTTGTGCCCAAGATCAAATAAAAAATGCAAATAAATAAAACCGTTATTGTTTTAAAGTCACAATTGTGTTTGTAGCGATCATATCGATTGTAGCGATCGATATAATCGATATTTATGCTATCGATAATAATGCGTTATCACCGAGCGAACGAAGTGGTCATGAGAATATATAATTATTTAATTAGCGGAAAAAACACTACATATTTCTCCAGGGTTTCATTAAATAATTACTGGTGTCCTGCGGCTTCGGTCGCATTATATCGGGATAAAAAGAAACTCTCAAGCCCTCATACTACCTACATACCAAAAATCATGATGATCCATTTAACCGTTTTTGCGTGACGCACGTTCAAATAAAAGATAAACAGATTAAAATTCTAAAAACTGCAGAAACGTGTTCTGATATCGACTTAATGTAAACCCAAACATTTTTTTTTATTGGATATCTTCTGAGTACAGATTTTTGACCCTCTACATCTTTATTATATGTATAGATAATAAATTCTGCAGGGGAAGCCACGACCCTCAGTAATATGGAATGTGACTCACGGAATAAATAAGGCATAGTCTGTAAGTGTAGATTTACATGATGCGTCTTATTCTTAGATTATTACAATATAAACATGTAATGCATCTATATTAATAAATCAAGCCTATTCCTATTGCACTTAATATTCTACAACACAGGTAGGCCCATAAATCTAGTGTAGGTACTATGACTTATGTTGATATGTGTAGACTTATATAGGTATGTACACCTGTGTCTGAATTATTGTAGCGATGTCACGCGCGTATTGACATTGATTTGTGGTGTATCGGCTATCGGGCCGTCCACGCCATTATAGATTAACTAGATGATTTGCTGACCTGTGTTGTGTTTGGTCAGTCGTCAGCAATGTACGTAAACTGCCTGTTCTGCTGCACGTTATTTAGCTGAAGTATTCGCATGCGATAATACTAATGTTAAACCACTATTAGAGTATACATAACACGCTTTGCAGCGTGAAACAGAAAGAATGATACACTCTGTGCATATTCTTGGTTATAAACTTTTGCTTTCATAGCAATGTTAAGCAACGTTCAATGTGATCAGTCCTTGGATGGTATGTTAAATTTAGGTTATTACATAATATGTCATTTGCCAATTCATATCATAGACCATTCAAGCGGACTATAAACGCTGAATCTATACTAGGTAAAAAAGGCGATAAAAATACTCTTTACAAAAGAATCCGGGGCATTCATACAAATTAACTTTATGCAACTGCCACTAGCATAACCTTAACTTACATCTAAATAAAGTAATTATCCCATCTCCCCAAACAACAGACAGACTGTTACAACAAAGACAAGATTAATAACACTAGTAACAGTAACAAGCTAACAAATAAACTCATTTCCGCCACAAAAATAACTAATGACCACAAAGTGAAATCCGCAAGGAGCGCGAACTGTAATGGTATCTGTGTCTTCCATAATGTATCTCAAGACAAAAAGCCAACACAATACGAAGCGATTCATCTTGGTTCCATTGTAATGCTGGTTTTATACATGCGCCTTCAGAATTCAGAGTTAAAATTTTGTTTTCTGCATCTATTTGATGACTTATATTATTGTAGTGGCGGATCTTTGTGCTCGCAATGAAGATCTGATCAATATGACAAAATAATGAAATATGAATTCAAGAAAGCATTAAAGATGGCGGCTGCCACAAAATGGCCGGGTAATTACACATTTCCATAACTGCTTCACACACTCGATTTGAATATCTTATCAACAAAAGAGATTGATTTGAATGATAAGTAAACTACGGTTGGTTATCTGACACCAGTAAAGAAAAAAGTATTAAGTATAGTATGTTTTTATTTCAGAGAGTAAAACTGCCTCTAAGAAAAAGTCTGTATGTATAAATATATCTAGTATTATATGTACCACAAATATTAGCTTATCAATTGTGCTAAAATGCTCGATATCTTTATTATCGCGTGCGATTATATCACAAGATAAAATGTTAGTTCGGTCACGTCTACAAATATTTAGTAGAGGTGATGTAATACGATACAATAAATAAATTCATAATTCTAAGAAAGCCATGTCTAATGATACACAAGACAGTTAACCAAGGCTTTTAACTTTTTTGGAATTTTATTTTTTTCTATGTGGATTTTATGTCTACTTCAGATACAAATTTTTGTCATCATCATCATCATCATCATAAATTTAAGGACGACGCTCTTGTCTGTGGGCACGCACATCCTTCCCGATCTTCTGCCAGTTCCTTGACCTCCTTATACGACATGACACCCGTCTTCTCCTTTACTTGGTCCATATATGACCTCCTCGGCCTTCCTCTTCCTCTTCGTGCTTCCAGTTTCCCTTCAATGATGTTTTTCAGAAAGTCGTCTAAGAATAGAAAGAAAGAAAGAAGTTCAGGATGTCGTATATGGTGGCCAATCCTCTTCTCTTTTTTTGTGTATATTTTTTCTGTATATTCAAAATTGTAGTATCTACCTATCTGTAGTTAGCAAGTATGATATTTACCATAAACCACGCGCCCTGCAGAAAAAAATTGTAATTCGGAAATTGCAACTTCTATGATCGGTGAATCACTCATTTTGATTATAATCAGTCTATTAGCCTTTTATTGGCGTGTTTTTGTTCAAGTGATAAATGACAAATACTGTTTGACTTTTATTTCTAACGAAAGGCAAATTTGTAGCATAGTTAAAAAGATGTATGGCACAATTACACTCAAGCCATGTAAATAAGTTATGTTTTATAATATTTAACTAAGGCAGGTACATTGGACTTAGTCTGTAAGGCCTGTGCTTATGTAGTGAATAAATAAATAAATATATGTTTTTGATGTGTACTCAGGTTAACCGGAAGCGGATCCATCTGCACATGCGCACTGCTAATGTGCTGCAGTTGTGATTACGTGCACAATGCGAACATTTGTACGAGATAACTCTATTTGATACAGACACAGAACGTAGATATGGTATCAGGAAGTAGATCATCAAAGAAAGAACATTTTGACTGTCAATACACAAAATCAGTACTGGAAGTTTTCAGGATCGTTTTAGAGCGCCAAATTATTTTCTTTTTATATACAGAGTCACTTTTCTTTAATAATGCGTCTACTATTTTTCAGTCTTTAGTTTTTTCATGTTACAAATACATTTTGTATTTGATTGCAATTCTCAGTATACATTATAGAAGTTTCTAGACCGAGACATGTCTAATGTATCTTAGTACATAAATAATGTACTTCCATTTGGGATTCTGTTCTACGAATCGTAATATCGGATTATTATCCGCAAATATCTGATAAATGGTTGCATTAATCTTACCCTTATCTGCGTATAGAGATGGATTGTTAATAATATGTCAGGTTTTATCTTAGAGAGAAATATTTGTGGTATTTATATATGCTTCCTATATTCTCAAGTATCGAATATAAGCGCCTTATGATTCATTATTGTTATGAAGTTGAGTAGTACTCGACGTAGTTAGTACTAATCTAGTAAACACTTATATTTTGTGAAGTGAAAAATTATCCGTGCCATTATGTGCTATAAGAAAATGCTATCATTTTGTATGGGTATTGTGTCTGAATATGTTTCGGGTAAATAAAAGCTTGGAGATGTATGAAACCTAACCCTGGTGTACTTGGATTGTACTGAGATGAGTGATCGGTAAACTCCTCAATGGATTGAAGAAACCGTAAAATGTTTACCTATATTCCCTCTCGTTTTTTTCCTGCACTGCACTTTGCCCAAGTATATCTGAACAGATTCTTTTATTGACCGTTTTTTGGTACAAAAAATTTGTTCACATACATAATGTCATATATACATTAAAAGCCTGCATTCCAGTCATGCAGAAAGACGTCACATTACGGTGTGAGAACATTGAACATCAGTGGAAGCCATGTATAGATTTCATACGAACACATGTTCAGGGATGTTTAGGGATAAACAGGCAACAATGGGACTTCATTACTGTCAGGATACATTAATTAATTTCACGTCAGGGCTTCCTCTCACAGCACCGCGCAATTCTGGCGGGATCCGGGATGCACCCGGGTGGGTGGGATAACTGACGTAATGGGAAATTACCCAGTTTTAATGATAACTAATTAGGGTATGTCTGGATACTTGTTTGTAATAACTCGTATTTTACGAAAACCTTAGCTGTGGTCTTGGTTATTCAGCCATGGCTGCAATCAACAAAATAAGAAATATGAGTGCTTCACTCGTTACTATAGGATAAAAAATGACTTCAAACTTGTCGTTTAATGAAAAAATTTATCGATGTCCAGCTGTCAGTCAAAATAATATTTTTTTACTAGTACTTGGTATATAAAAAAGATCTGTCAGCCACCAGTTACACAAACCAAGCAGTGTTATTTAGTTGTACTCGTTGGGTCAGACAGGTTCCATCTTTTAACATCTTGTGTTTCAACTTTACCATAGCTTAAGTTACCTAGCTGTACATACGCTATCAATGTTTTCGATTGGATCTATATCCAAGAATTTTTGATAAGTTAATAATGTTATATGTTAGTATGCCACAATCAAATCATTAGCCAAAACTGATTTCCAGTAAAAAAAACCTCGTAATTTAGCTTCCATTTCAAACTGGGAAATTCCACATACCGACATTATTCCCAAATTCGCGGTAACGAGGCATTGTACGGTGGTATCCGATATGGATACAATACAGCATACACGATACAAATTTGTGTATTGTTCGCATGAATTAGTAGGTCTTACACGCACGCTTTTGTGGCATACAATGTTTATAACGCGCGTCGATACGGTATTGCCAAATAATCAGGGTAACTAGCAAATTACAAAAAACAATAGAATATAATAACATTCTTTGTGACAGATTAGATACACACTTACGTGTGTACTCAATGTCTTTATTTTGTGCTATGTCAGGTTTTTTTTATGTATGTATGTACATATATACATGACACAAAACACGGCCGATACTTCGCATAAATTATAGATTGAACTGTAATAAAGCTACTTTTATCCTGGTTTTACTCGAAGAAATGGTACACCTTAAGAATTATTTTCCCGTAACTTTTATATCTAAGTAATAACAATTCTAGAGAGAACAAAAACAACTGAAGAAATCTCAAAAACGGTTGAGTTTAAAAATTCTAAGTATCTCCACAAACTTTGGAAATCGCTTAGAGTTTTATAGACAGTTTGAGTGCCCTCGAAATATTGCTGGATAAAATTTTTAATTAAGAAATTATTAAGGAGTCTGCGCACCATCTGCTAGCTGCGATCAAGTGACAGTTTAATAAAACTTATCGTTTAATTAACTCTTTAGCTTTGGTTATAATTTCTATATGAATTAAAAACTTGTTAGATTTTCTTTACTTATCTCTATAGCTTTTGTGTAAAATTATTTTATTTTGAACAAAATTAAAATATCCTGTAATTGGGAAACATACACTTTTTTAAGCCCAATAGTACTTTAATTAAGAGTGAAAATTTAAATTATGAACATAGATTTAATAATACCTGAATGTTAAGTTAAACTTAAGTTAGAAAATAATAGGCTTAATTTTAGTTTAAAACTCATTACGTACTCGTAAATATTATAATTTTGTTTTAACAGTGCACAATAATGCTTTGCAGATTTTCTTGAGGAGAAGAGACATCGTAGTGGACACCCAAATCCTTTTACTGACGACTCAAGCTATCGAGTCATGTTGTTCTTAAACATGTGGGTTATATTTGCAGTTTCCCCACGCGATGTTTTCCTTCACGGATTACTTCAATAGATAGCGTCAAGTGGCTTTTATATAGTCTAATATCATCATGAAAACATAATGTCCTGCTTCAGAACTATCGGTGCATATGCACGCAGCTAGCGATGTAGATATGGATGACTCAATTAATCAATTTCAGTTTTGTTGTCATTTGATTACTATAAAATCACATATGATAAGAAATTCAGCAACCGTTTTGAACACGTTGACTAAAACTAAGTGAACGTGTTAATGCAATCTGATTGTTCTCGGTGTTTTCTAATAATCTTACAGCTATGTATGTATTATTATTTCAACATCAAAACATACATAGACATACGTTTGTCAAAAATGCATGAATCTCATGAAATTTCACATCTATTACAGATTAACAGTAATGATTCGTTAGCACATAATTATACATTCTGCGCAAAGTCCAGTTTGGGAGATTTTATATTTCAATTACGTTTATAATACCATAATGAATAGATTAAATCTCTGATGAAAAACCAATGAAGACAATCTGGAAGTCTTCAAAGGAAGGTAGATAATTATGTACCAGGTAAGGTGAACGCTTATCCAGTGGTGAGCGTTTATCTCTGTCATTCGATTGTTATCAGACGGTATAGATTCATATTTAAACCTATCTAATATAAAACATATTTGTAAAGAAATTATTGTTATAATAAATTCAGCAATTAAGGCTATTTTATTTATTTATTTTAATATAAAACAACCAGAGCGCAGACTTCCAAGACTTTACGCGCCTTACGATGCCGGTAGATACTGTTGAAAATAATGTTTATCTGACATATTCGAGTAGGTACAAGCAACTGCCTCTCCAAGGGCCCCAGTTACTATGAATAGCTTATTTAGGTTAAACCTTCCGAGCCGTTTCTCGCCGGAGCTAATTCGCGCCAACCGACTATATACTGGAACATGCTGGGGCTCCACTGGATGATAAAGCGATGTAATATATACAAATAATAAAGCTGAAGAGGGAGGAAAGTCAGAACAGTAAAGGTATTAAAAAAAACGCTTAGAGATACTTAGAATTGATAACAAAACACGTTCCTACAATTAATAAAAAAAACTGTTCATCTGTATCTCTGTTTATCTGTTTCTCTGTGTATCTGTTTAAACACTCGTCACGCAAAAACAGCTGAACGGACCTTCATGATTTTTGGTATGTAGGTAGTATGAGGTCCCGGAAGTGTCATAGGCTACTTTCTTTCCCGAATTGATGCGAGCAAAGCCGCGGAAGTCCACTAATTGTCTCTTATACAAAATGTTGTATAGCCTAACCTAAGATAGTTTAAGTAGTGAGTGTCTTTCTTTGGATATTTACAATTTCAGGTAGGATACTAGTAAATCTGTTTTAGTTTTTGAGTACTCCCAAACAACAGCTTTTATAAAAGTAGGCTCCAGGAAGGCTCGGGGCTACTTACTATTTTTTGATATGGTAATACAAAACGTAATTACGTCTCAAATGAAAGTATGTGTGTTTATATTTTTTTAATATTACGATTCTTTCCAAAATATGTACCTAGAATATCAATATAGACATTGAGCTATTTTTGTATAATATCTAATGTCCAATTTGGAGCGATTATTATTTCATTAAGTTTTGTCGCTTTTACGCCATAATATCAGCTTATAAGCAAAACTAATTTTTTTTTTTAGAGCAACGCTATGTTTTTCTAAACTAACGCAATAAATACTTGTGGGCGTGTAATTACTATACAAAAAAACTTGATAAGAAGGAAAATAAGGGCGATTTGGAACTACTATGGACGATACTTTCCATGTCGCCTTCTGTTCCTTCTTTTCAATAAAAAAACCTAGCTAATCTATAGGCTAACTGCCTGTGAAGGGAGGTCCTTACTGATTTGTGAATAATCTAATATTTCCGTTTGGATGCCTCTGGTTTCGGCCATTTCGTGCTAATCTGTCCGTTCTCCGATTGTTTCCACTCACTGCCTCACCAAATTCAAACTTGTTATGATAAGCACAGAGCTGCATTTAGAATAGCAAAAAAGCAACAACATTATGTTTGACTACGTAATTAGATCATGTTCATAAGTCAAATATGTGTTGATTCAATGTAAAGTATCATTTTATGGGTCCAAGTGTCAACACCGCTGATGGTGGCGGAAAACACCGTGCTACAATTTTATTTGTTATAAAGTTTTTTAAATTAAACAAATTTGCTCTTGACCATAGTTTGAATAGAAAGCAATACATATGACGTAAGATGGATCGTGCTTACCCAATAAGAACCGGTTCACTCTCGATTTAAAAAGTAAATCATAAATTATTCTTCATTAATGATAGGTTTTATGATTCAATAAATTGACGTAAATATTTGACGTAGGATATTACTGTTCTTTACTTATCGTGAGTCACATTGATAAAGGTACACAATGCAGTATCATGCTAAGTTTCCAAGTTCAAAGCTTGTATCGACTAAACAGGATTAGATTACTTGATAAAAGGATGTGTTTGTTTATTGACCTATAAATCTAAAGGTGACCACCGCACAATGTTAAGCCAAGCACGTATATATATATATTCATATATTTTTTATTCGTCCCAATGAATAAATCTATCATTACTTGACAAAATTGTGGTTACACCGCAGAGATAAGATCCGCGCTTCTGTGGGTCGAATGACACGTTAAATTGTAGGTCCTGGTTGTTTGTCTAGTATGGCAGTCGTTAAGCCATGTTAGAGGCCTTTAGGGCGATTTCAAAACTCGCGATACCAGAATTGGCCACTCTCATTCGATAAAAAGAAGAAGAACGCAGAAATCATAAAAAATGTAATTTATAAATAAAAAATCAATCGATAGCAAGTCTCATTCTTGCAAAACTAAACAACTGGTTATATAATATGTATATATATGTACGATGAACATATAAAATATTAGAATATAATAAACACTCAACGCAGAACTCAAATACCAAACAAACTAGTTTTACTTTTTTTGCAGTTTTGAAGCTATGTTTATTTTATAAGTATTGAATGTTTCATTCGGTATCCTTTTGTGTCGGAAAGAGTCTGTATTTATGTTTTAAAGCTTTTTTACCATTGTCTGTGCCATTGTTCTGTTTTTATTGAAAATATCATTATATTTCAACTGCAGTGCAGCTTATTGTGATTCTAGGAATAAAGACTGTGAGTTTATTGTCTAAAATGTATTCTACATATATTTATTCATTGATTTCTCGTTAATGAAGAACATGGATGATAGATTTTTTACAGAGCTTATACATTTTGCTCAAATAAAATAAATGGATAATCCCATCAGTTGAATACTATTCTAACTGTGAAAAAATACTACCTTTTTAAAAACTTGTTATCGTTGGTATCTATCAATGGCCTAAAAACTGATCAGTAATTTATTGTTTTACTCATTATTTAAAGTTACTTATCTACGAAAAGAGGTTACTTTTTTATCTTCTTGCTTGGTGGTATTTTTTTCTCTTTTTAAAATACCCAACATTTGTTTATTTTCTTTTGTAATTTTACAAGTGTCACAAATATAATACCTACAACAAAAACTGAGCAAATTGTGTACATAATTATTATTTTCTTTGAACCTTGTAACTCCATTTATTTTCTTGGAAAGGTAACTAAAATAGTTTCCCGGAAACCTTTTGCTGTAACTTATTCACTCCCCGTTAAATTATGCTATGAAAAGTTAGTAATTAAATGAAAGGATGCCACCTGAAAACAGCAATTAATTCACAGATAGGTGTCAGGGCAAAATCACCTTAATGACAAGGTAATGATCACTCAAAGGAGTCTGAGAACAGGGAGCAATTAACGACGGTGTCAATTAGAGCTTAAGTCGCTTGCACATTCTCGGTTCAGTTTGTTACTTGAGCTTGGAATCTTGGTCCAAATATTGGTTGATACAGACGTAAACCTCACTAGATTATTTTCTTGTATCAGTTTCGACAAAACCAACCTTATTCCGTTATATTGAGGTTTGTTTGAAATGATATTCAAGGGCTCTAAACGGGGTATTTATCTAAAAAGACATTATTTGAATGAAATTTAGTTACTCACTGCTCTCATTAAAATAAATCCTATTTGAAACTAAACTTTACGCATCACTTGAATCCTGCATGTAATGTGCGTAATAATTCTACAACACAATTAATTTAATTGTCAAGTGGAGGCAGGAATAGTCCCAAAAATGCTGGAGGAACTTCTGAAAGCTATGCTCACAAAATTTGCAATAAAATTAAAACCAAACCAAATTTCCTTGGCCCAACAACCCTAAAGTCAGTTGAATATTGGAGCCAATATTGGCCAATATGAACATATGTGCAGGGTTCCTTACAACACCTCTTCAAACAAATCTCTCCTTTGTTGCTCATCCTCTTTGATCACAATCGCTCCTCGGATCGATATTATTTTCGCTGAACGTAATTAAAATTTATCAAGTGACTCCCGGAGATTCATTTCAGCTCTAATTAAAGTAGGGGACAAATTGAGTGGACCCAGAAACTTCCTAAATTGTTACACTGATGGCCTTGAGAATTTACTTTCTCTAAACGTTTGGATATATTTTGAGCTCTCATTTTATTCAAAGAAAATACTTAGGTATTTACTGATTAAGAGGAGACTGTATTAATTTTTCAGTACTGTTTTAGTAAAAGTTGATTTAAGAAATTATTTTTAGCTCGAAAATTTCAGCGACATAAAAATACAAGTTAAATTATAGTGCCTTAAACGTGCTTAGTTATGGAAAGATACGTAATAAATAGTATTTGTTAACTGAATTACCTTATACATTGTTAGATCTGGAACCACTTCCAAAAAAATGTTTGTATAGTGTTGTTTTTAATTTTCTTTACAGGTCACAAAATGTCACTCAAGTTTCCACATGAAATCACACCCGTAACGGAAGAAGAAGATAAAATTATCAAGAAATATTACAAAGGTATGTATTAAAACTGTATTTACGTTCAAAAGTCTTTCTAATACCCAAATGATTACCTAAGTACGTTCGTATGAAATACCTAACGTAGATGCACTATTCGAAGTATATAAATAACTTATTAAACAATACAACTAAGCATAATTTGCCCAACTATCTTATGCACTCACTAATATTATTTTTATTATCTTCTTCTTTTCATATAATACTATCTCTTTTGAAGCGCCCGTAGCTCAGCTAGCGGAGGCAATGGTTAAGCAATTTGTCAACGCGGTCAGTCCTTGGATGGGTGACCGAAAACTGGTATTCCATTTTGGGCGCTTCTGTGGTCGGATGACACGTTAAATTGTAAGTCCCGGCGGTTTGTCATAGTACGGCAGTCGTTAAGCCATGTCAGAGGCCCTTCGGGCTTGATAAACTCTCGACACCAGAGTTGGCCACACTCATTCGATAAGAAGACGAAAACCTACTAACTCTTCTCCATATAAATACAAGCTTCCTTTCCAGACTACACCCGCCCGTTCGTCCGTGTGGGTCCGAGCCTATGCCTCACCACGGCTGGGTACGCGGAGCATGCGGCAGACATATACAACCTGCAGCCAAGACCTGATGATGTCTGGGTCACGTCGTATTCTAGATCTGGTGAGTGATTGAATGATCTTCTACAACAAACATTTTTTATTTGCGTTACTCACAAAAACTTAATAAACTTACATATATGGAGAAACGATATAATATATGTTTTTTAGTTCATTGTTGTACAAAATAAATAAAAATGTTACCATTATATATGTATACTTAGAAAATAAGTATAAAATTAATAAACCATTATGTATAAAAGCATAGTTCCAAAAAATAACAATCTATCGTTGCCTCGTATGGTGTACCTACTCTTCATATGTGAAGGTCGTAACAACCTCCATCTATAAGCCTATCTCATATTATTCTTCGACATATCTTTCCATGCTTGGGTCATGCAACAATAACATTAACCAATCACTATGTTATGTTATTTCAGGGACCACCTGGCTGCAGGAGCTGGTGTGGCTGCTGCAGAACAACCTCGACTATGAAGCCTTGAAGGCAAGCGGAGTCAGCCAGCGATACGCATTCCTTGAGTATGTACTATTTTGCTTATCGCATATCCCACTCATTTTATAAAGGTGAAAGTGGTACTGTGGGAGAGTGTTCCTTTTTTCTTCACTTAAACTTCTGTTGTAACGTGCGTAATGTAACATTGTTGATTGTTGTATATAAATAGTTTACAATAAGTTATAATTTAGGCTATTTATTATAGAGTAACAGCGTGGGCGAAGACGCAAGCATCTGCTAGTAGTAGACATTTTTCAAACTTTAGCAAACGTGATCATTTCCACCGAGATGTTCGTAGCCCGTGGCGTAGCAATCTACTACGCAAGGGAATGTCTACGCCGAGCTCGTAGCAAGGGCGCTTCTACGATCAAATTGACATCAGCTACGATTTTTGCTACATCTCTACTGTTACAAAACTTGTATGAGCTTTCTAAGAAGTGGTTGTAATGATAGACAGCATTTAAAGTAATATTTAAATGTGCTTGGAATATGGGATAGTTACTCCTTTTGTTAGGGACTACATATTTATATGATTAAAGCGCAGTTTGTATGAAATTATTCTATGACTACACGTTAAAGTATTCAATATATTTGTATTGTAATAAAAAATATGAATATAAACCAAAGAATGACCAGCAATTGGACAAGTATATTTTTATCAAATAAACGGCTCAGCATTATGAACCGAATGAAATTAATCCACATGTTATCGATATCTACAAAAAACAACATCAAAAACGTAATAAAAATTCACTTTAGTTCTTTCAGGACAAGTGCACTGGTAAATAACATTTACATAACTATATACAAGTTATTTTGGTACGTATGTTTGTAATTACATTATGAGCATCATCGTCAACGATCGGTTTTTTTCTACTACAGGATATTCTTTTTTTCTGTTTTTCTAAAAGATTTGAATTGATTGACACTTGAGTTTGTTAGGTACTTGATATTTACCTAAAAGAAACCGATCAGCTCTCGTTCTTGAAATCAATAAATTTTATAGTTCTTCAAGGAAACAGAAAATCCACCAAGAAGCTCCATAATTTGGCAGTTAGAAAACACAGAAAAGTAACGCTTTGTACGGTTTGTGAAAAAAAAAAGAAAGTAACCAAAGGAAGAAAACCAAACTAAATATTCAATTATTTATTGCATCATTACTATAAAGATAAATATCGGTACATTTAATGCTTCAGTGCAATGACGGGCTAATTTTTATAGATAATTACGAGCGGCAAGACACGCGTACAAAGAATGATGGCCCTTTGAATAATTTCATAATCAATCACATTGTTTAATAGTTTTTTTCAACTTTTTATCTTTATAGAAATTTCGTGAAAGAATATTCTATACGAAAGCTAAGTTTTTGGTAAAACTACAAATTCTTTACAATTGTTTTACTAGAAACGAGATCTTTGATACATACGTACGATTTTAGACATCATTCCTATTATATTTAATATCTTTTGTAGTTATTTTTATTACTTACTACTCATCAGTTTGTTTATAAATTAGTCACGGGCTGTTTTAAGGAACCACCTGTGTGCCACCTGCGATTCAGTATTGTCTGATTCAGCTATAATCCATGACACACTTCCATATTAGTCATGGTATCAACAATACTAAGATTGTGGAGAGTGATTACTATGTTATATTTGATAAGATATCAGAGCGGTGATTCATAAGCTAATGTTTTAATGCCAGTGTTTACTAGTTCTAAACTATGAAATAACAGTCGATAAGTTGCGTCAGAGACCGCTAGGGTTTGAAAAATCAGACACTAGGTAGACACTCTCAAAACAGACTCTTTTAGTTTTAACAATAATATAAATTCTTCTAATGACCTGTTCAAAAACTGTTGCTACTTTCCTCGGTCCTATTGGGATGCCTTGTTGGATGAAATAACAACGAGTTGGTATGGTTTGATACGAGTGGACTGTATATTATGACTTGTGTTGCGCGTGCGCCGTGCGGTGCGATAGACAGGGTAATGTCTTCTGTTGGCGCGCGGGCTGCCCCCTGTCGGCGTAGGCGGGAACCTCTCCAGTTGGTCGACCTGTCCCGCCGTTATGTTGGCAGCGGGATGTGACGCTCCAACAAGCTCAATGTGAAAGACTTAGTTTTCCATGTTTTCAAGCATTATAAACGTGTTAAGTCAGACGAGTAGTCATATAAAAGAACAGTACTCAATTTATGTATGTATTTTAGCATACCAAGTTTTTATGAGCATATAATCTGCAGTGTTTCAGCAGTTTTTTTACGCTAATTTTCCCGTAGTATCCATAAAAATAAAATTCTAACCGTACTATAATATAATTAGTTTTTTTGTATCCAACATAAGTTTCTTATAACTCAAACTAAACCAAAATCTCTAATAATCACTCAAAAATCTGTTTGGAATTGTTAGAAACGTGCGAATACATAGTGCTTCGCCGTAGTGCGGTAAAACCAAAGTAAAGAATAGCATGAAAGCCTCCATCTGGCGAGGAAGTCACGAACTAGGACTTTGTACATCATTTCAACCACACCTAGGATAGTCCACAAGGTTTTCGTTATCTACTTTGAGTAGTCGTACGGTTGAACACGACAGTGATTTGATTACTAAACAAGTATTAACAAACATGTAAAATAGATTAACAACTCAGTTTAAGTAACTTAATAAAACACTAATAATTTACCGAGTTTTATTATAAATAATAAAAAAAATGTACTATTTTATGTTTAAGTTTTTTTTATTAGTATTAAGTTTAGCTACGCCCTATTCTCTCATAAACAGGTTAAATGTAAATTACACATTTAAGCTACTAAAGGAATTGAAATGAAAATTACGTTATTAATTAACGCGTTGCTCCTCTATAGTCGTTTTTCTCTTAACTGAGGGTCGTGACTCCCCCGCAGAATCGATTTGTTAGGGTAGTTCTCTTGGGCAGATACATGGCATTGAGCATCCAGGTCCTCGGTTTTTGTGGTCAAACATCTCTGTTTCCTCTCGATGTTTTCCTTACATCATCAAGTTGATGATGATGTTTTGATATAGTTCTGTGGTTTATGATAACATGTTCGTCCTCTTTCCATTGTAGTATATAATGTATTGGTTTTTATTTTACACCTACTCGTACATACCTACTCGAATCTAAAACACTACCAATAAACCAAGTACATATTACAACTTTCTTATAAGAATCCATAACATTTATCTCCAGATACCCTACAAAAGCAGCAGAAGTTAAGAAGCCGCCCCACCCGAGCGGAGCGCGCGCGACGCTCGACGACTTCCGATCCTTCCCGAGCATGACGTCACCTCGCTTCGTGAAGAGCCATCTGCCGCTGTCCTTGCTGCCGCCTGCACTGCTGGACACTTCCAAGGTATGCAAATGCTGATAAATTTAATTAAAAAATATTTTCCAAGCAATCGCACATAGCGCTTAGCTTCTTCCTTCATAGTAATTAAGGCTTCTGAATTCTTTTCCTAAGGGCAGTGGAACTCTGGGACCTTGTTGTCAGTAAATTACAAGCGAAAGAATCAAACGTGCTAAAAATAAAACATAATAAGGTCAAATAATAGTAGCTTGGTTGAAGGCTACTCATGCTGCGCTCGGAATATAACGTCCATTGAGATGCGACGTCCATGGCATACATAATAAATTAAATTAGAAAGCCGTAGCTTAATTTACACGATTAACCAAAACAAACATGACCAGTAGCTATATTTTATGTCCTTGTTCCTTAGTTTTATTCTTCTATTTAATTATGATCACGTACCATCAAGCAAATTGTTTTTAGATGTTAATTGTTCGTTTAGAAATTATAAAACTCTACCCCCCTTAGACAAGAGGCTTATTCTAGTGAGCGTACTGACGCTCGCTTATAGAATAGAAATACCAATGTATGGGAGTGACGTAGCATGTCAATCGTCGCGATGTCAATCCCATATATTGGTTTTTCTATTCCATAAATGAGCGACAGTACGGTCACTAAAATACGCCTCTTGTCTAAGGAGGCAGTGTATTATGAGCCCGTTACTTGCAGGTGTTCTACATCGCCCGAGACGTGCGCGACGTGGTGGTGTCGTACCACTTCATGCACAAGATGTTCCGATACTTCGACGACGCAGTCACTCTCAGGGAGTTTTGGGACCTGTTCCGGAATGATCTTAGTAAGATGCGACTTAGATTATTGAATTTCTAGTGTATTCACAATAAAATTTCATGTGACGTATTTATGATTGAATTTAATTAATTATTATTAATTTAATTTTCGCAACTTGCGTCGATACACTAGCTCCTTCTCGCCTCAGTGGAACAGTACAAGCGGCAGGAGCCGCGGCGGATGCAGCAGAAGAAGCCAAGCGGCGAAAATATACATCATTATCGACTGATTATATTTTCGTACCGCTTGGCTTCGAAACTTTTGGTCCGTGGGGTAAAAGCACGAAGTCTTTTATAAAAAAATTGAATAAAAGGTTGAATGACATCACTAGAGACAAGAACGCTGGCTGGTTCCTTGCGCAAAGGATTTCCATAGCAATCCAGCGTGGGAATGCAGCCAGCGTTCTTGGCTCCATACCACATGTAGATGTTTTAAATTTAGGTTAAATGTACATACTCTTATTTCGTTTTATTAGTGTATATATGTGTATATATTGTTTATTATTGAATAAAATAAATATTTATTGAATTTATATTTTAAATACGAATATGAAAACTTGAAGATAATAGGAACGCGGCAATTCAAGAAATAGAAAGTATGAATAGAATAATTAAAAATTAATTAAATTATTTTCTTACTTCAAAGTTTTGATATTATTGATCGTGTTTTGTAACTTTTAAATTATCTCTTATTGTATAAGAGTAACAAAATCGCTAAAAATTTGGTTATTTTTTTATCTTAAATTCAATTTCTCTATATTTTTGTTCCAGTAATGCACACGCCGATATTCCCCCACATCAAGGAGGCGTGGAATCGGCGCTCGCACCCTAATATATTCTTTGTATTTTTCGAAGACATGAAAAGAGTAAGTAAACCTGTTCCATAAATTAAGCTGCAAATGAGCAAATTTTGACGTTACTGTTGAAATTTTTACGGCTTGTAAACCGGAGCACGAACGTTTTTGTACTTAACAGTCCGGCATTTAACCACTAAACCAAAAGTGATAACCGCACGAGCAAACCTTGACCCAAGGTGGAACATGCCTGTACTGGAGTGACACTGGTTCTCAAACGAGACTTACGCTGTTAGGCGCTTGGGGACAGATTTTACATCTATTGGTGGTAGTGGAAGCCCTACCACCATCTGTAGAACGTCAAATAAAACGACAAGACGAATGACAAAAGTTGCAAGTCACACTAGTTTCTTACAACGTTTTTCAGTAAAACTTTGTCACATATTTCATAGATATTAAAATGCTATTGCAGGATCTCCCCGGTTCCATCGACAGAGTGTGCTCTTTTCTCGGCAAGCAGTACTCAGCAGCTGAGAAGCAGCGGCTGGCACAACACCTCAGCTTCGACAATATGAAGAACAACTCGCCAGTATTCCAGAATAAGGAGAATGAAGAGAAGTCTTTCTTTAGAAAAGGTACTTGACAACGTTTACTCAAACAATACTAAGAAATGATTTGTATCGCTTATTGCGAAGTGATATTTTCTTGTCGACTTCACGAAAGTAGCATTAGTAGCTTTTGGAATTGCACTAGTTCGAGCTATACATTCTAGATATGTGTTTTGAGCTCTGCTCTCTGTTCAGTGCTCGTCGTTATTATTATTATATTATTCTTTATGGATATTTACAAATCCTAATAATAATTCACTATTTAACCAGATTAAAGTTTAACTATGCTTACCATCGTTTAAAATCGAGAGTGAATCGGTTCTTATCGGGTAAGCACGCTCCATCTTAGGCCATAGCCTTTGCTTACCGTCAGGCAAACTATGGCCAAATGCAAACCCGTTCCAGTTTAAAAAAAAAATATTATTTTCCGGAAGCATTATACATGCTAATAATTCGTTTCAGGCAAGGCAGGAGGCTGGGTGCAGTACTTCGATGAAGAAATGAGCAAACAAGCCAACGATTACATCGCGAAGAACCTAGCTGACACCGACTTGCGCTTCCCTGCTGCACAGTGAATGTAACGAAGTTTTATTTTTATATTTCAGCATGTTTTGACTTCTACTATTATACATAATAACGAGATGTAATTACCTTGATCAAAACTGTTTTTTAAAATGAACACAAAAATACTTTCTCTTTTAGAGAATGTAATTTAAAAAGACAACTTATTAAATTAATTGTAACTGGTATATTTATATCCGTAATAATTATAATTTGAATAAATAAAGTAATTTTAATTTTATTGTTTTTTTTATGAACCGAATTCACGAGTCATTAGTTTTCTAACTGTATAATTATATCTAACTCGATTCGATTCAAATTCATTTAAGTACCTATGTAGAGATTTTTAAGACATAAGTAAGCAAGTTCTTTACATAACTCGAGCATCGAACCAAGTAGGTACCTACCAATTTCCCAGAATCCACTTCACTCATCAAATAGGCATTTCGTAGAAAACTCCGCCAATAGATTAGGGTACGAAAAAATCCTTTTAGGAAGTAGGTATTTAGGTAAAAGGCAAATAGCCTAGAGTTCTAGAAGGATCCAATTCAATCGAATAACGAGCGAGTAAAGTGTTCAAACAAATTGCTTCTTCGCTGTCTAAAGGCATCTTGTTAGTATACAATTATTTTTCAAAAGAAAACTGGTAGTTTGAGTTTCTCTGAATGGCAAGTAAGTAATGGATAATACGGCTTAAGTATTTTACTCTTTTTTTCATGACAAAAAATCTCGTTTAATCTCTCCAATTAATCGTGTTTACGAGCACTATATCATTACACAACTTTTCCTATAGGACAGACAGGTAAAAAAAAAGTATTTCGGGACATTGCACACAGCGCCATCTAGCCCCACACAAAGCAAACGCTTGTGTCGGGGGTGTGATGCAATTTGGCATCCACGCAAAATCTGATATCATAGACCGTAGTCAAGTCAATCAGGGTGTATCAATGGCAAAATTTGGTCACTAGCTGGGCTGCAATACCTGTGCGTTCTGGATATAAAGACGTCTCTTGGATATAAGGTTGTCCCTCTTTTGCCACAACTATATCTACTATAACAATCAATCATAACTAAAGCTTCCTTCAAAGCATGTTCGCCGAAAATACTGAAACCATTTCTGTCCTTCATTTTTACATGCAAAGTTCAAATACGATAGCGTCACATCCAGTATATAATTCCCCCAAGCCGATTTCTGAACAAACTCGCGAGCACGTGTACTCTGAATAAGTAATGTCGACAAATTAACTCTCTGCCCTCGGAATCCAAACATCGATTCACGCGATCAAACATCCGCCGGAATACGACATTGTGAGATTTAGAAGATTGTACTAGCATAATATGTAGGATATTTTATATTGTATCGTGTACCTACTTAGTTAATTTCCAGTTATGTTTACGGTTTCACTAGTAAAGTAAAACCGTTGTTTTGTGTATAACAAATTAATAAACAGGAACTAGAAGACCTCTTTACAAAGAATTTATAACTTTAAAAGAGTATCTACAGCCTAAGCTTACCCAGCATCACACAGTAAAAACTTTTTTTAAATCATCAAAAAACCCTCAAAACGGGCAGCATTAAGACCAACAGTTTCACTATTTACTACTTAGACATTAGTACATAATTTGTAACTCATTCGTATACTTACAAGTATTATTTATTTCCGACGACACTGTCGCTTTAACGGATGTCGCTTCAGACGTCCAACTCTTGACTAAAATTAATAAAATAACTACGGTAAGAAAGAAACAATGCTATTTTTCTAAAAATATAACTTTAAAAGATAAAAAGATAAATAATCTTTATTGATACTGTAAAGTTGCAACATACACATATGTATAAGTACTTATGTAAGTATGTCATAGAATATGCTACACAAATTACAATATCTCGTCAAATTGAAATAATTACATTTAGCTTAAGTAAAATTTTACAAGGTACAATGTCTAGGGGTGTAGGTACTTTGGGTACTTGACAATAAAAGATTGTGCTACGTTTATCCATTTATTTCTCATTGTAAACTCATACACATGTTCTATCAACCGTTTATACTTTAACATATGTAGGTATGCACTTGGTATTCACTTACATTCTAACTTACTGGCACTTTGTAATACATTTTCTGGTTTAGTTTGGAAAAAGTTTCAAAAATACTTCAAAATAACAAATAAAAAACAAATAAGTAAGGTGCGAATTAAATGATAATAATGTTTTTATTTGCAAGACTTTTTAAACAAATGTAGTAATCGACTTCAAGAAACTGATTTCAATACTGTTCGTTAATATATTTTAATAACGTTTTAATTTTAACGACCGTTTGCGGGTATATACCTCTTTAAAATTAAGGTTCCTCTTTCTAAAGAAAAATAAATTAGTTACTTAACTATTTTAAAGCTCAGAAAATGCATTACAAAGTAAGTTATTGTAAATGCATTAACTTTACAAACACGGGCGCACCATAATTGACTCGAAAGAAAAAATAAAGCATGTTCACAAAAATAAATCATACTTTTCAAAATATATTAAAAACAAAGAAAACGAAATCCGTTAATTTCTCAATCGAAACGTCTCTAAACCCAAGTAAAAGATTTGTAACAATCAATATGTATATGGCACTAAAACCTGATTTTATACAATTAACAACAAATGTAATTTAAATTATATCTATCAGAATATTTGTGTACTTAACTTCACATCAAAAGATAGTCATCACGATAACGTTGTTCCACATACACCCTTACAAATGAAATTCTTAAAATCGTTATTTATTTACCAATTATTTTGGTAACTTTATATTTGTATAGCTTATTGCTTTTATTGAGAATCAACGTAGAATTTCGACCTGTTCATGGCACTACATAGATATTAACATTCCAATACCTATATAATTCCTGAATTTCTTAAAGAACTTTATTATGAAACCAGACATAACTATCAGTGGTCCTTGTTGTAGTTTGACCTTGGAAGCATTTATGATGGAAATATTACAAATATTACTGTTTTCTTTTTGCAATAAACAGTGACCACAAGTGACTGAGTTTAGCTAGCACATTGTTTAACCATGGCCACATCTGATAGTGATAACAGTTAAATAATAAGGTCTAAGGTCATTTAGGGCCATTAGAGAACAAACAGCCCATTTACAAATGTCTCAACTATTTTAACAATTAATTTAAATAGTGTGCTATAAATACATTGAAAATTGTGTAGTCTTACCTTGGTTATATTCTGTCGATCAAATGGTATGGCAAATAATTTTACCATTTCAAAAGCAATTTTGTTTTGGACATGGGGAAAATAAATATGTTCCATAAAATGGTAACGAATTATAGTATTTATTTTTAAAATATTTTAACTTGCATTTGTGATTTCTGAATCTAAGTACTCGAGATTGTACAAACTTCCGCTAGATGTCTCTGCAATCAATATGCTTTAGATACGTGCATTATGTCTTTGTAAATTATTACAAATTGACGCTATGTACAATACACAGTCATCAACATAATAATGTACATAAATATATGAATAAAGATCACTATTACCAGTTTGTGATTACATGCCCTGGAATAGAATAAAATGTATTGAAAAATTGTTGATCGATAACAGAGACATCTATCGAACAAATTTCTGATTAGTTAAGGTTGTGTGAAATGAAAAATTTCACACAACCTTAACTAATCAGAAATTTGAATTTACAATAAACTCAAAACAGGATAATTTCAAGCATCAATTACCAAACATGTTTTCTTTTGATCTTTACGTTATAAGTAATAAACAGTTCTAAAAAAAACATTCATTCGTTCTATCCCACCGGTTTCGTGTTTACTTAAATTACTTAGTTCTAACTTGTCTTATCTAAGTTAAAATTATGCATTATCTTTGGCGAATACACTGCTTATGGTACCATGAATGTAGAGTCCCTTGGACACAAATAAGTTTTAATTAATTTTCTATATTATTATGTTAGTGAAATTATATAAAAATGCATTATTTATTTTACTTTAGCTTTTTAACTCGTACGTGCATACATGTTACAATATTTTTGAAATAACGAAATGTTAAAATCGAAGCTATGCTTTTCACTTTGAGTCACAATTTTTACGTAAATTAATTATATTCTGTGAAGATCCACACAGCGCCATCTATCTCCAAACTAAGCGAACTAAAATGTGATGTAAGTTCCAAATCTGTGTCCAAAGAACTACAAACGAAAAAAAAAAACAACCGATTTGATCATAAAATCGTACGAACATCGTTGTAAATTCTCACAAAAACTCATCTAATATACTTAATACTGCGTTACAAAACTGCCCGACACGAGATGAAATAGTTCGTCACAAACTTGACCTCGGTATATCTTGACAACCACTTGGACAACTTGGTGAAAGTTTTCAATGGGTCTATTGTGTTTCAAACGTTTTATGACTACGCTATCGTTTCAATGGGCAAATTAGAGATGTTTTCTGAATTTAAGAATATTCGTCGTTTCAGACACCTCATGGCACACTAGCGCCTCTAGCGACGAATTCATTCAGCTTCAAAAGAATTATGAAATCCAGTAGAAGTCGATAAAACGATGAGCGCTTGCAACTCACAGATTTTGTAAGGCAGACTACCAAATTGGTGTGTGATTTTTTTGAAATCCTGCCGTGTACTGATTGGTCTAAGCTCGCAATGATTAAATTTTCTGCTAGTACAGTCTTAATCCAAGTAGTTGTCAAATATATACATACATGCCCTTCGCTCGGTCAATAACGCCCCTCCTTTTTCAACGAGGGTAAAACTGGTACCTTTACTTACACCTAGTCTATGTATAGATAGATACATCTAAATATTTGATTTACACTAGAAAGTCTTGAAAATAACCGTATGATGTCAATATCTAGTAGCCACGAATAGTTGTTATTCTGACCGACGTAGATTATCATACAGTTTTTAATTTAAATTATTTCAGTTGATTTAGGTATACTGTGACCATTCGCAGAAGAAGAAATCATATATATAAATATACATTTTATTTAGGAAAAAACAAAGAAAGAAAAACGAATTAACAAATTGAAATCATGCTTTCCATTCTAAATAATGAAATCCACATTGAGTTAGAGCAGAGAAATGAAGAGAGAGACAGAGATACAATGGTCACAGTATCCATCAACTGTACTACGTTCTCATCCGAAAACTCACGAGCACATTACCTAAATTTTATCATTTATCAAACACAGTATTTTTCATGGTGTTATAGACAGAACAGTACTTTTATACAGGCTTTTAGACTCTTTTGCTCAAGTTTTAGGGACGAATGTACTTAAAAATAGGGAAATGTATTTATTTCCAATTCTGTAAAAAATAATACACTTTTGAACAGTGTCAATGACCTGGCATGTCATGTAATCATATTCCCAATTAAATTTTATGAACTAGGTTTATATAAAATTATATAGAAACATTTGCGTATCTTTAAATATAAATTATTAATTACTAGGCACAGTAAGCCCCTAAAATATCAGCATTAAAATGAGTTAGCCATTGAATAACTACAGATATAACTAGATACACAAGTAGTTCGAAGGTACCCACAAATTGATACTCTATCCCTATATACATAAGGTTCATTTCACATTCGCTCGCTACCAATTCCAAACCTACCCCATTCAAGTTGGAATGATTTCCTTTATTTACATAATATTAGCTGTAAATAAAATAAGTTAGTCGTTTAGCTAGTAAATTATAAACTAATATTTACATTAGAACCTTGTTTAATATTTGAGAAAATTATATTACAAGCTAATCCCTTAAGAGATTCTTTGTGTTCGCTTACTTTAACAAGTAACTAAATTATTTCCCTCTCGCTTTCACGAGCACTCTGAAGCTGCGTGTGAGGGAGAGGGATGATTTCTATAAATATGTGTTAAGTGTCTTTGTTATGAACACAGCTAATAAAGATCTTCTACGCAAAAATGATAGAAACTTATACCTTTACAGCCATTAAACTTGAATACACCGAATACATTTTCCAAAATTTTGGCATTGATGATTCATTTGTTGAAAAACCTTGTCAGTAAAGACAACATGTTTTAGCCCGAGTTCCTTACACCTATCTTTGAGCGAAAACCTCAAGTCCAAAAAAGTACAAAGTATTTTAAACGCGTAATTCGCGTTTTTGAGTAAGATTATAATTTTATTGGTCATTAAAAGTTAAACACAGCCTTTGGGCTTATCATCGAGAAGAAGAAATACAGAGTGAAAATAACAGATAAAATTGATATAAGTAAAAAATCCTTGAATTAAAAACATTGATTAAACTCGTATAATAATTATTATGTAAAAACATAGGCCATATTTAAAACCAATTACAATTAGCTACCAAAATTTGTGCTAAGACCCCGAAAATACAAAGTCTCAAAGTCAAAATCTTAATAAATTAGGTTCGGTTAGTATATTTTTATACAAAACATTTTGATAAATATTAGACCAGTATTCACAATAAATTACAAAGATTTTGAGCAATCTTTACACAGAAACCATTCGTATTCGAAGCGCTCGTACTATGTGAGTCTACATTTGCACGTATCGATAAAGTTATTCGAGATATTTTTAATCTACAAAATACAAAAAATACAAAATTACTTTATTTTCAAAAAAAAACTTAAACGTACACCCTTATAAACTAATTTATACAATCATAACATACCTGTAATGTTGGTGCATTGGGATCCTCTGCCATCTCACACTAGGAATCGAGGACCCTGTGACGTGAGATGGTAGTTTACGCCCGCGCGAAATATGCCTCTTTTGTTTACACATTTTTGAACATTAATTAAGGTGATAAAAACTAAAATATAACACTAAAATCTAAAACATTACCTATCTAATTTCTCATCAAAACAAAACAATAACATAGCGGCGAATTTCTGACATTTGTGACACTTCAGTGTTGCTAACATTTGAAAAGTAGCCTCCCCAGCAATGTTTTTTTTTTTTTTTACATTCTGTTTGTTTTATTTTATTTATTTTTCTTATATTAATATACAAATACAATATTTTAATAACATTATTTTAAACTATGTATTGACAAAAGAAGTGGGCATCGTTGCCTAAGCGGGAATAAAAGTTTGTGTTCATTGTGTGCTTAAAGATATATGATGAGATATAAATGTGATCGTGCGAGTGTGTGTGCATTTTGTTTCTTACAATACGAAGATCAGTTGTGAATGTTCGCTTGGGATACAAAATTATGTGTAGTGGTGTGTGTTCGTGTGTGTGTGTGTGTGTGTTTTTTTTTATTTATTTATTTTTGTACGGTCAAATAATTGTTTCTATCATCTTTTCTGTCTCGTCATAATTTAGGGTTAGTAGATGTTTTCTTACCTGCGTTTCACATTCGAATTTTGATAAGTTCTTTATATCTAAATGCTTGCTTATGTCATTGTATATTCTTGGTCCTAGTTTGCTGAGACACAGACTCCCAAACTTTGTTCGAGAGTGCGCAGTCTTCTGGATTTGGTCTTTTCTGCGTTTCCTTGCGGCCTCTTCACGGACACTTGTTGTGGTCATTGAATGTTGTCGGCTAATTATGGCTTTAATAAACAGTTGCCTTACTGTGAGAACCTCGGATAATTTGTACAGTTCACTAGTTGGAAACCTTCTTTGCTTAAAAGACATTACTTTAATTAGCGCACGTTGAGATATTTCCAGTTTAAGTAGGTGCGTTTTTGCGGCTGATCCCCATACGGGTATGCAATATCCTATAATTGATTGAGCCAGTGCAAGGTAGATTTTTTTTATAGCGTCGAAGTTCAGCACATGGCGCAATTGCTTGAATGTGTATATAAGTTTTCTGACCCTGCCTGACACTACTCTGATGTGTGATTTCCAGTTTAGATTTTTATCAAGGTATATTCCTAAATATCTTATGTCCGTACTCTGACTAAGGTATTCGCATTTGCATGCGCTATGGTTATTGCATGTAGTTTTGTGAATTATTATTTTCAATGGATTTTTTGGCTGGGTGCTCTCATTGATAGTGAAAGGTATATATTTAGTTTTATTTATATTTACAGTTAATAGATTAGCTCGAAGCCACTTTGATACATTTTTTAAACCTTCGTTTGCGATCTCTTGAACATTTTCCCAGGTGTTGCCAGAGTACAATAATACCGTGTCATCAGCATATGTGACTATTCTACATTGTGCGAGTCTCATGTTACATAACTGATTGATGTAAATAAGGAATAGTGTTGGTCCTAATATACTCCCTTGAGGCACTCCAAATTTTATTTTATTTTCGTCACTAAGAACATCACTTATTTTAACTTGTTGTTTTCTTCCTACCAGATAACTTTCAAACCATTTTAGCGGTGTTCCACGTACTCCAATTGATTCTATTTTTGCCAGTAGGATGGGGATAGAGACGGTGTCAAATGCTTTTGCAAAATCTAAAAAAATACCTACAATTTTTTTTCTTTTGTCTAGTGTCTCTTTTATATGATCAACTACCTTCAAAACAGCATCTTCCGTACTCCGACCTGATCTGAAACCATATTGATTTTCCGATAGTAAATCTTTCTCTTCCAGGTATTTTTTTAGTCTCGCGTTCATCAATTTTTCCAGTACTTTTGAGAATATAGGCAATAGCGATATTGGCCTATAATTAGCTACACCATCTTCATCCCCATCCTTGTAAATCTATAAAAATAATCGAAGTGGCGCAACACTTTCACTGCCATTTTGCTACATTATAAAATCGACTAATCAAACAGTCGATTGATCGTATATTCCGTTTTCAAAAACGTCTTTACACGCACTGGATTTAAAATCAAAATTGTTCTATTTTTAAATATTCGAGTTCGAGATCGTTTAGATTTGTTTAGTACAGCACTTGTTTGTACACAATCTGCAGTCAATGACACTGCAATCACTCGTAAGTCATTTTTAATCGATTATAACCGAATCAGTTTCTCAATATGATCGAGTCTATACTCGATCACTGGCGTACCTGTCCCGCCTGCGTCCGTCGGAGCGCGAGGCGAGGGCGC